>VXBO01002851.1:889720-939688 GCA_013400135.1 Rhinoptilus africanus
AGTATAAACTTGTTCATCAAAAGGTCAGTGTTGCTACACCCAGCATGTTGAGAGCACCCGGGTCCCATTATAGTCCTTCCTGTGACTGTGTATAAATGGTTTTAATAGCTGTTATAATTACACTGAATTAAAATGCGCTATGAATTTGTGTGTGATTGTATGTATTTCATCTGCTGTTTTGAACAAAATGGGTGTGAAAAGACAAATACTGGGGAAGTTACTCCTGACATTTGGCAAAAAACCAAAAAAGCGAGCCTAACCCTTAGTCATGTGAATAATCCTTTCCCCTGCAAATCATTTTATTGACGTCAGGTGACGCTCCTTGTGTCAGGCAGGATTATTTGTGTGGCCAAGGCCTTGCAGGATTAGGTCCAAACAGTATTCCAGAGAGAGTCCTCTAGGTCTTATCTTAATTATTTTGCCCTTTATAAAGTACTCATTGAACTGAAATTCCCTCTGATAAATTCAATTTCTTCTCTAGGTTTCCTATTACCTTTCGATTGGTTTTTAGTTATTTTCTTGCAATCATAGTGATTGGAACAGTTATCTAAGGTTTAATTCGGCAACATAAGGTAATGCTGTTTTAAGAATAGCTTTAACTAAAGTCTTGATATAAGTCAGGGTTTAGTTCATCATTGTGAAGCATGAGGGTTCATGTCTCTCACTGAGTTCAAGCAATGCCAGTATATTGCTGTTTTCCTTGAACTGCTTGATATAAAGATTCCAGCGTCAAATTATTACATCATAAATACAGAAACACAGCTTGCACAAAGCTTTCAAGCTTTAAATATATAAATGACAATAAAGAAAGTCTTTTTTTCTCATATCAACTGTATTATGCCTCTATAGTGAAAAAAAGATGGTCTGTATTGTAACAGCACTGAACACATCAGTAAATATATCATCAGTGCACATACCATATTATAATATCAAATCCTTTTTCTACTGGATTTTTAGCCTTGCTCCAATTTTACACTATTTTACTAAGAATTAATAGCAGTATATTTCGAAGATCACTACCAGAATCTTAGCTCAATAGTGTGTATAATTTTTATTATGCATAATGGAAAAGACACAATTGGTTTTTTAGTTTAGAAACTATCTGTTTTGACAATTGTGGAAATAGTGTTGGCCTTTAAAGTTGACTGTGTGACATTATTCATCTACCAGAATACTCTAACAGAGTATAAGCAATAAAAGGGAGCTGGTCCTATCTTTGTGTTCCCATCTGGACCTGGACGTGGGACCTATGGATGTGCCATGGTTATGTGCTTCTGGCTTTAGAGAGGGAAAAGGAATTCCATCTTGCACAGAACGTGTCACAAAACACCTTATGCACAGATGATGGGCAATAGATGCAGAACTCGTGCAAAACAAGCACCTCCGCTGTGGCTCAGAGTCACTGTGTGCTTTACGATATATTTCTCCTGAGAACAGTAAACCACTAGTACTGCCATCTTCCCCTGCTGCTTTTCGTTATAGAAACAGGCTGAAAGTGAGAGCGGCAGTCCTTCTAGTGAAGCATCCCAGATGTGCCTACTTGCCAGGAAACATTATTTTCTCTTGGATTCCTGTTACTCCCATCTTCTCCAAACGTAGATTTTAGTGATATGACTGTAAGTCGTGGCTTATATTTACACAAACCACTGCGAACCCTAAAATGAACAACTGGATCAGTGTCACAGAATAAGCCGGCAAAAGAGTCAAGAACAAGCATTCAGGAGTTTCGCTTCCAATTTGCATGGCATTTGGTTTCATTTTTTATGTTGAGTTTTTTGTTTTGTTTCATTTAAAGAGTTAAAAGCTGTAATTCTACCCCAAATGGTAATACTCGACTCGAAAAGATAAACATGGAAAAATACTTCATAGCGTGACTGGCAAATTACCCTCTTTTTCACCAAAGTCCAGGGGAAGGAGCAGTAATGAGTTGTTCTGGTTTAAAACAATACCACTGGTGACTTTGGGGTGCAATAAACAGTGGCCCAGCTCCGCTATAGGTTTAGGGATACTCACATACATACAGCAATACTGCTTGAGTAGTTGCCCAAATGTTTGAAGTGAGCTATTGCATTTTTGCATGAGTCATTTGTTTATTGTCAGCTTTAGCAGATGAATCAATGACCCTGTGTATCAAAGTCTCCAATGTTGATTTGTTTTTGTTTTCTTTCTAAAATGTTCAGTTGAAACATCTATTCCGTTCGCCAGGTAATCTTGCAAATTATTAACGTTGCACTCCATAATAAAATAAATCATCAACAGCAAAACAGAAGGGCCTTACCAGGACAAGACCAATCATTTAATAAGACCCCAAGCATTAAACACTACATTATTTCTTTCTAATTTAAGCTGCTGGGATTTCTAGTTAGGAAACTGTCATCTCAGATGAAAAGATTTCCCAGAAAAGATCATCAGGAGTCTGCTCTCCAGCCCACATCTTTACAGGCTTGAGTTTCTCTGAAATTTGCCAGCAGCCTTACTGCAGGAAGAGGGGAGAAAAGCAGGACAACAAATCTCCCCAAATCTGTGATGTTTATATCCTTTCAGCTTAATGTAATTGATGGAAAACTGATCACAGTGCTCTTTCCTTTCCTCCCTCAATAATATTGTTTTAATTCAGCTAACATTGGTTCAAAGAAACCGTTCACAGACAGCTGAACTAATAATTTCTTCCCTGGGACAGCATGGCTGAACAGCAGAGTAACCCCATGAGAGATTTCAATGCACTATTCTAAAAGAAAGCACCAGACTCTGAAAATATTGTGCTTCTGGGACCAACACACTCATTTATATCAATATAACAAAGAAAACATTTGCTCTGCGAAAAAGCTTTCACTGTATTATGAACATAATAAATTAGGGATGGTTGTTTGGAATTCTAGTTTCATTTAGGCCACTAAAATAAATCTGCAAACATTTAATTTGTCTGAACTCTAACTATTTGGTCTTCCTCTGAGGACATTAACGTGGTAAGATCTAAAAGTCCCACAGACACCTTGGTTTCTTTCTATTTACCTCTTAAAAATAGAAAAGGGTCCAATCAGGAATGCCCTGTGCAGGGGTTTTGGTGTTGCTCTTCCAGATTTTACCAAGCTCTTTAGGGACAGACAAAAATCCTAAAAAGTTAGATAAGGCTCCAAACAGGATTTAAATCAGTGGTAGTTTTGATGCTGAATTTAGATCTACATCCAACTCCTCCTTTTTAACATAACCACAGGCTTTTTAATGACATTTTCAGCTGCCTCTGCTAGAAGTAGATGCAGAAATGCCACAAAGTAGTACCATTTCAGGAGCGCTACTTCCAGGCTTAGACTTATTTTTCAGGCTCAAGGCATGCAAGTCAGAGTGTGACCCGTAACACTTCACTCATGTTTTGTGAGAAATACACTTCCAGCGCGGCCACTTCCACCCCGAGCACTACGGCTGCAGAGAAGCCAGTTTGGGATTATCAGTGACTTGAGCCAAACTGAGCTGCCGTTGCCTGTCTGTGCCTCACGCTCACTCCAGTCACCAATCTAGTGTTCGTTAGCAGCATCTCTAAAGGCTCAGAGCCAGCAAACATGAAACAGTAGGTACAGAGAATGAATAAGAGTTTCGGCAACCCGACTCAAGCCTTTCAGGACATCCTACCTTACAAACACTGAAGAAATGGGCACCAAGTCTGGTTTTTATTTTTTCGAGCCAATGGCTATCAGGAGTACGCACTGCCATGTTTTCAAGCTCCTATGCCAAACTTTGTCTGAGAAGGGGAAACAGTAAATACCTTGTTCAAAACGTGGTGTTAACATTGATTTACTGTCCAATGTATTTGCATAACAGCTAAAAGAAGGAGCATGCTAGATGGTCCATCTGCACATTAAGGGATTTCCTCTGTAATTCTCAGTTTGCTTTAGATCTGTGCTTATGTAGTAAAATGAATATCTTTATATAACTAATTAAATTAATATGTTTTGCAACTGTTCACTTCCCCTCAGGAAAAAAACTTTTCTGAGTTATTTTTCTTTAACACAACAAATACTGATAGATTTCTGAAGCCTAAAAGCCCCACGTATTTTGCCTTTCTGCCTTATCTGACACATATACGTGGCCTATATAATGTATCATGGCTTTTACAAAAGTAAATTTTTAATCAGTTCTAGCCTTAGTGACCTCCTTTGGAGCATTCAAAGGACAATCCAGGTTTGGTTTATATATTGATAGGTCACTCCAGAACAAGATCAGTGAGCCATGGAAGTGTTTCCATATGAAACTGAGGCAATAGCATATGCTGCCAGCAGTTGATCACATCGAAAACCACCCTGAGCACACATGGTAACTACCTTTTCCAGCTGAGTCTGGTCCAGACCCCCTCCAGACAGTCATCACTCTGTTGCAGATGGATCTAGCTGTGCCTCACGTGATTTTCTCTGGATCCAGGCTGAATCAAGATGTCTTTCAAGCACGCATGAATAGAGACCTCTTGTCCAAGAGCTTTATGTAGACAAATGTATCTACAGTCAACTTAGGTTCCCCAAAAACAGGGACTTGAACACACGAAGATGCTACTTAGCTCTGGCAGCAGATGGTATCTTTAATTCCAGTGGGAACCACTGTGTATATCACAGTAGGCAACCAACTAATGTACATGTATATACATGTAAAACTGTTGGTGGAGAGTCATTGTCACTTCCTACCATTCTGAGATGTAGGAAATGCTAAGGAAAGGCAGTTAGGCTGGAGCACTGAAGGAAAAGGAAGCAAGGCAGAGGATATGCCAGACAGCAGTGACGTGCAGCACCAACTCCCAGGCTAGGAGCAGCAGGAAGCTTCCACGACATTCGGAAATTGCTTCTTTTGGGCAGCCTGGGAGTCAGAGCTGAGCAGCCCTAAGGACACCCCATGCACCGCGTGGGGAAATGGCTGCCTGGTTTGTCCTTAGGTGGTTGTACTCTGGGGAGAAATGGAGAACCAGCCAGGCATACAAAAACTGTATAATGAATCCTATTAAAACACCTACGTATTTTAGCAAGAAGTGTTATAAAAACAAGTGACACAAGCATAAATAGACAGATCTACACAAAAGCAAGGGGAAATATGAGCAGACTCCTCAAAGTAAATCAGAAGTTTGCTCTTTCTGCAGCTATCATAGATTATCCCATAGCTGTTCCTGGACACTGTTGTAATATTTCTATCTTGAATGCAGACTAAGCAGAAATGCGTTTTTTTCTGTTTATTGGAAAAATTTCCCCAAACCACTAGCAGGTGTATTTTATTCTACAGGAGTTCATACAAGGCTACTCTCTACAGCTAGTCGAGAGATGCATGGAAACCTCGTATTTCCACGTCTTTAGCCAGCTTGCTGTTAGCGACTTTCAAAGTGTCCTGAACATCTTATGAATGGCAAAAATCTGGAGTACTAAAAAAACCTGGATCTACTTCAATGCTAATTGAACGGTGCTACCTACCACCACTTGTTTTGTATACAGTAGGGAAGTAGCACAAATAGTTTTGTGGAGTTACTATGGGAATAGTCTATTTCTGTTACCCTTCTCAAGGCCGCACAGAGTGTTCCCTCAGCTTCACACTTTAACCTACTCCTTGTGCTAACATTGTGTTGATGTTTTTAATCACCTGAAATATATTTGTTTTAATGACCCATATCCTGATGTCAACCTGGCCACAAAATAAGCAAGTTCATAAAAAACTGCTGGGAAATAGAAGGTACAAGTTCAAAGACAGGAATTTCTGTTTTGCCTGGTCAAAGGCCGTGCTGGCAGGCTTCCAGGGAGCAATGGCTGCATCTTGTTTACACAAAGCTGAGCAGACAACCCCTTTCTGCCATAAACATTTGAAAGGCTGCTGTCACGTGGGCTACCTGCCTGGGGAAACAAGCAAAGCAGGCAGAGACCCGTCCCCTGGAAAGGTCATTTTTTCAGATAGCGAGGAGGACAGCTAAAAACTGCCCCTCCTCTTCGTGTTTTGTTTTCAGATTGAAACAAGACTGCACTCTTCAAAGTGCCAAATCCGCTCTCAGAACTTGTAAACACTCATACTTCCTTTTAAATATTTACAGCAGAACAGAAAACAGCACAAGTTTTGGTCCCTTTGCCCCAAAAGCATGTATAGCCATAATGCAGTCAGAACATTTGTGCAGTCTCAGACTTGCCTGACTCCCATCCAGGACATAGCTCTGTGCAGCGTGTTCTACACAGAGCCGGGCTAAACCATTCCCTTATTTTACACGGATCACTAGATGGGGCCTCTCCAATAAAGTACAATATGTGTTGTGTCCTTGCGGAGATTGGGACTGTTTACCTAAGCTTGCTAAACCAGGATTTGATCTGCAGCGTGTTGAGCAAATACACCCCTGTCTTTAAGAAAAGGGTAAAAGGAGATCTGAGGTAAGGTGTCAGTCAGCCAAACTTTAATCCCTTGAAAACTCATACACAAACAAATATGGAACAAGAAGACAGGTTAATTTTAAAAAGGCATCAAGTTAAAGCAAAGTAATGTATTTACTTTCTTGAATGGGGCAAGTGGTCCAGCGGCAGAAGAGGAAGCCACAGGGGTTTCTTCCCCTCACTTGGTAAGGATGTTCTCCTAAGGAACCATTGCCTGGAGTGTAGCTACCAAATCACAGATGTGCAACTCGCTGAAAAAAATTCCTCTCCAATTGTAGCCAGCAACAGAAGATTTATTATCAAACCCGAAGGGTATTGCAAGTGGGATCGCATCGTTTAGGGTGAGTCTAGAAGTCATATCTTAATGCAATGAATGGTATGAGAACAGAGGAAGTCTGCTTACAAAATTTGCAAAGCAATAGCAGATGCTTTGGAGGACAGGATCAGAACTCGAAGTTGTCTTGACAAATTGAAAAGCAGGTCAAAAAGCAAAGAAACAGGACCCGACAGAGACTCTTATCTACCTTCTGACCCACAGGATCAGTTCTGTCAATACAATTGCTTCCAGTTGTTTGTCAAACTCACTTTTAAAATCCTCTGCTGGTATTCCACACACTTCCTGTGTGGGTTTTCTTTTCCCCCAAGGCTTAACTACATTTACTGCTACAAGGGCTTTTCCAAAAACCAATCCAAATCTCCCTTAATGTAATTAGAGTCTTTTTTTGTCTTGGCCACTTCACTGTTCCTTCACTGTAGAACAGCTTCCTTGGTGCATTTGGTCAAACTAAACCTCTTATAATCAAACTAAATCTGAGGCTCTGAAGTCAGGTGTCCACATCTCCATTTTTCCAGAGGAAGGCCAAACGACAGGAAGTTATGGGCCTGGTCGGTGGCATAGTTGTGATGTTTTACAGGATTGGTAAATACTCTTGCTTTTTGGGTACCAGTAGGCAGAAAGAGTTTGCTGTTTTACACAAGTGGATTCATCGTTGCAACACGGAGTAGATTTGCCAAAATAAAGACAGTGCAAAACCACCAAGATGCTCACTCCTAACACGCAGAGTGAGCATGACATTTCCCTCAAGCACCTGCATAACCCTGACTAACCTTGATCTTTTTTGAATCAAAACGACACCCTGCTTACCATGGAACTTGATTCAATCAGTACATGTCATCTCAATGCAGTCAACAACCTCTCCCCTCCGGTCTTTCAGGAAGACCTTTGTACAGCCAGTGTCTCCTTTGATCCCTAAGCGCTCAGCTTTGGCAAAACAGCTACGTCACCAGGGTCAGGTAAGGTAATCTGCATCTTTAGATCTATTACCTTGCTGTTGTTTCAAAGAGCATTGTTTGGGAGGCTCCTTATCAGGCATTACGCTGCACTAGCTGAGAGGTTTCTTCCCTTTGCCCAGGCCCTAAGCATGCAAGGGAATGCACAAGATTTTTTTCCCCTCTTNTGCCTATACATGCACACCTAGCCCATATTCACCATACACCTTACCAGCTACAGCTAATAACAATAAGCCTAGTAAGTTAAAGACTCAATTATTCAGACTACGTTGCATGAGCCACAGCAAGCAGGCATCCCATTTCCTATTTTCAGTGATGTCAGAAAGTCAATGCTTTAAATGCCTACAGGCGTTCTTGGTAAATACTGTAATCCCATTACAGATGGGATTTCTATTCGATTAGCAATAAACAAGCACGCAAAGTAGCACAACATCCCCACCCCTACCCCCCAAGTCACGCTGTCACCTACCACTATTCCTGCTTAAAATGTATTTATGTTATTAAAGACACTTTGCAAATGCAACCGCGCGAGACTCCAATCCTATCCTTTTCTAGAGAAGGGTGATGTATATCAACATAAGCATTTCCACATTGCCCTGTTGTTATGGTCCAGCCTTTTACAGGTAAAAGACCAATCCAGCTCCTGTCAGCTTGGGGTGACTAATAATTTGTCAGCAAGAGCACTAAAGGATGTGCTTATAGTGCAGGAGAGGGAAAGCTGGAATAAGGTCAGCCTTCTAGTAATCCACCGTAGAGCTCCACGGGACGGACATCACTAAGTCATGCTAAGTGACTAATGACTTAGGAGATGGAAAATCATATTAAAGCGTCCACATTAATGTGAGCTCTCTCCAGCTGCCAAAGTAGAGAAAAAATACACAACGTAAATCACAGAAAGAGCTTCTGAAGGTTCTTCAGCTGAAAGCTGTCCAACAGAAAAGTAGGCTTCCAGACATTTCAAAATACACTGTTTTGCATCAAATAAGATTTTAGCAAAAACGGAAAGATATTCAGATTTCTGTTTAAATCTTTTCTTGCCCTCAAGCATATTGAAAATGTCAGTTTGCCACTTCTTCACCTCCCATTCTTTTCCCAAAAAAACCCCCTTCCAACTGTCTTTTCAAGTCTGTAAAAGTAATGATGTCAAAAGGAAAACATGCAAAGGAAAACATGTAAGAGACATAAACATAATCTTGTGAGCCTCGTCCAAAAAGAAAGAAAAAGTAGAGGTAAGGCAAGGAAGAATGCAAGAAAAATAATTTTTAAAAATTGAATTTCTGAATGTAAGAACATCCAATTCACTTTCAAATAGTTGTTTTCTCATAAAAATTCACACAGGAGAGTAAAAGTTTCCACCAAGAATTCTTCATTCATGCTTCTGCAGAAGAAAATTGATTTTTCAGGGACCCTTAGCCACAAACTGCGATGCCCAAGAGGAAAGTACACATAATCCAACCTGTTATATCCTCGCATCTTACTCCATCAGACACAAGAAAAGTGACACTTTTTTTCTTCGAAGCTCCCAAATAACGCATCACTGCTATCGCTAGTGTTCAATTACACAATCCTAAATCAATAGGAGACACCAGAAGCACCCCTAGTTTTCTTTATATTTCTTTCTATTATAAGAAACCATGCAATAAATATAGCCTATAGAAGTGGGTCCAGGAGAGTGATCCAATTCTCTTTCACTTGAAGAAAGTTAGGGGCATTGGGTCACATAGCATCTGTTGAAGAAAACTACGGGAGAGTTGGGAGAGCAGTCTGAAAGCACTAATCTAGAAATAGTTTTATAGCAGCCCTGTCTCCAAATCTTTCACTTCTACTTAAGTTTTTAGGCACTGGATCCTGTTTTCGCCTATTTTACACTGCTCTTTTGGAACAGACCTGATCTTAGTTTAGGAACAGTCATTTAAAAAAAAACCCCTAACACTATGAAAGGTTAAAAAAAAATCAAACAAGCAAAATCCATGAGTTTATCTTAGAACAGAGATCAGCAAGACCTGGCCAGTGGGATTTGAAGTAGTTAAATGCTTACAGAGCTCCACTGCATCAATGGCAACATTTATATCAGCTTCTGGTATTTCTACTAACGCCTCATTAGCCAAACAGGTGAGGTGATGTGAGCAATAACGCAATTTTTTCCAAATACATTCTTTTGAGTATGAAAGCCAAACTGCTGGCCAGGATTTGCAAATATATATATATATATATGTATGTGTATATATATATATATATGTATCTATAAAAACTAAGTAAGTAGTCTTAGCAGGACCCTTATTACTGAGGTAAGGATTAAGCTACAACAGAAAGATCTTCTTCCCCAGCTTTTTGGTATTTTTTATTTCTGTTAGATCTTATAATACTCTGAAAGTGTCAAAAGACAAATATTTTGGTTAACATTTTAATTGTTTAAGAATATACTCAAACAACAAAACTGATATTCTGGTAAGTGCATCTAAATTCCCGTGAGGACGCAGTCCTCGTTCATACGAAATACGAGACACCTTCCTCTGTGCTAGAAGTCAATGACTTAAGACATGATTAAGAGCATCCACATGGTATATTATTTGACTGACTTCAGTCAGTCAGAGTAACTTCCCCAGCTAGGCAACTCCTAGGTTTCACTGCATTTACTTCTGAAGAGTTCCAAAAATCTTCAGAAGTATTCAGACCTTCAGAAATCTTCATATGGGTAGTTTCAGTGGGATTTAAAAAGATAACTGGTATCTCTTTTATTAGAGCTATCTCTTTTTTTCTGCTAGAGACTCTTTTTGATTTTGCTGGTGCAATTTTCCCCTTGAATATGATGAACCCATATTCTAAGCATGGCAGTTACTACTTTCGTTATCTCTGTTGCCATAGAAACACAGGCAAAGATTAATTTTCTTAACCAGGCTATTGATTTCCTCTCCCTTACATACTTATACTATATTACAGCTGCAAGAGTTATGCTCCAGTGAAACTGAAAGCTTGCTTTAATGTCATCAAAACAGTTGGTATCAGTAGGTGATCCTGATATGATTCTTCCACTCCCATGCTTCATCCATGCTTGAAATACCAGCACAGAAAAATTATCAATATGCACATCCAATTCTTCAAAAATTTTGGGGAAACAATGCAGTTGGCAATTTTCGACTGCTTGATCCAGCAAGCAATTTTTCTAATTTGCTCTTTTACTTGCCTTGTGCACTGTCCTTTCCTTCCTGTTAATAACCTCACGAACACAGGTAATTGGAAAACCCAACATTTAATCTTAAACTCCACAGATTTTCACACTGGGTTGACTCTGAATTGGACATTGAATCTGACCCAGCACATGAAAGCAATTTGTGGATGACACTGACTCTATTTCTATTTGCATCAGAAAGAGTGAAAGACCTGGAAAAGGCCAGTATTTGTAGCTTCTCAAGCAGTTGCAAACAAAAGCTTTTTCGATGTTACCAGTTTAGTAAGCATGACTGAGCAACAGCTTAAGAATCCTTCCAAAATGCTGCATTTCAGAAACCATGATATCTATTGTCTGACTTCTGTCAATTTGCCTACAAAGCATTTGCAGGTTGTCTGTTCAGTGCAGAAGGCTATGGAGAAAAAACTCTGTAAATGAGATGAGCATTTATATCGTGTCCCCATAAAACAGTACAAACAAGATCAGAATTTGTACTTCACCAACCCTAGCACGCCCAGTAGTCAGTAGAGTTAACCGAAATTTTGCCCTGAAGCTCAATTTGTCCCAAAGATCACATCTTTACTTTCACGGCTATTATCAGGACTTGTAACGATGAATCACCAAATCCATTTATTATATGTTCACATTAATAACTGAGGACTAAGAAGGAAAAAAAGGCTCTAGGAAAATCCCTGAGATTTAGCCCCTATAGGGCTACAGAATGCAACAGGGTACACAGAAACAAAATATAGACACTTTGCTATTGATGGAGGGAGAGGAATGTATAGATGACCTTTTATATCAAGACATGTATGTAACTTATGTGTGATGAGGGACACCTGGAAGAACTGAGAGAAGCGAGGCAAACACCCCACATACACACTGCAAATCTAGTCCTATAATCTTGGAAAATGCAGGCTGTAAGCACGTCAGTGGAGCTCAAGAAGTTCAAAGTCAGTTAGCTATTCTTAACCATTCAGTGTTAAACAGTAAAAGACATTATTCCAAGTCAAGGTTTAGCTATGTTGGCCAATTCTAATGTAACAACTGATAATTCAGTAGGAGATAACAGTGATGCAGACACCTATGTGCTTGCTTCCTGTGTTTCAGCCTTGTATCTTAAGAGCATTTAAGCAGAGACTCTTAAGTGAAACAAAGCAACTGGGAAGTTGCTGAACCTGTCACTAGGAAATACTGTAGTCTAGATTTATAAATAAATAAAATATTGAAAACCAATGTGAAGTTATTAAATGAAATCAAATGATTCTGTGATTTTTAAAACATATACAAAATCCCTATATTAGCATGATATCCATTTAATTCTAACTGGTGTTTAACTGTAATGGCACACAGGGTAAAAGTGCTGCATTTCAGGCAAACAGGACTTTGATAGAAGCCCATACAAGGTTTTTATCAATTATATTACGTACTTTGTGAAACAATCTTACTACAGGATGATGTTCATACACTGAACACGGCACACGTGTACATGCCCCACTCTTTGTACCATCTCCCAATATAGTTACTGACATGACGGTATCTCTGAGCCCTACAATGCCCCAGGAAATACAAACACAGAAAACACTAGTGCATTTTCATTGACTTAGAGACAGCAGTCGCAAACCAGCATTGACAGCTGCAGATGAATGTAACCTACATCTGGCAAGGGACACATCGGAAAAAGAAGGGAAGTGAGGCAACAAAAAGCCAATGTCAATTAGCTTTTATTGACCCTGTTGCATAAACAGACCAGATAGTAACATTAATGTAGAGCTCTGGATGCATTTTTTTCCTTTGTTTGTTTTCCAAAATGTCCAATGAAGCAGAGGTACCGAGAATATTACATCCTAGCTACACGTGCAGCACAGCACAGAGCCGACCTTAACACACTTAGAACACGGAACAAGCCTAGAGAATAGCTGAATAATAGTCTGGGCATAGTGCTGACAACTTCTGGGGAAAAAATAACAAATACATACTCAAAAATTAATCTCAGGAGAAGAGCTTTCATCAGCTTCCACAAGATTTTCAAATGGAAACTCTATTTTTACCATATGTTCTCTTATTACACGTACCAAGGCTAGAGTCCATCACCCGCTTTGCTGTCAATAAAAATGGCATTTCTGATCAGTTCTGTATAAGACGTACTTCCTTCAAGAGGACACTAGCAAAAAAAAGTTTAAAAAAAGTACTGAGTTTACAAATGGGTATTTGGATAAGAGAAGTCTAACAGTCCTAATTAAAAATGGCACAACAGAAGATAAAAACACAGATTAAGATGCTAGACTCATCATTAGCTGAGGAACAAGTTTTATGCCCAGTGCAGACAGATTATCAATTAATTTTGTTTCCTGAAGGAATGCTCAGTGATCAAAAATCATGCCAAACTGTCATTAAGACACTCATATGGCCAGCTATTAGTGAAAAGCCAAGAGCAGAAGTGGTGATGAAATTTACTGGTGTAGATAGTGATGTAACAGATGTTAAAAACCGCAATAATATAAATCTTAACATGTCAGCCAGCAAGTGGAGTTTGGCAGAGTCACTGCCACCACCTTACAAACCAAGGGGATCAACTCCTGACTGGCTGTAGCCAGCATCTTGCTGAAAGTAGGTGAGATGTTTGAAAACAGGCACCAAAAGTTACATACAGTAGTGCTGGGCACCATCCCCTGCCGGCAGGGGAATGAGCAGGAACACATCAGTTGCCATACAATTTATTTGATCAGGCATGCAGGCCCACTAGTTCACAGCCTAATGTAAACATGGAAGAGATGCTCACCAGGCAGCTGCAGCAGGGAGGGGGCCGCAAAGGCTGGGGTTTGCTTTTGGAGACAGCAACAAAGTTTTTAATCTAAGCAGCAGTTTAACCTGCAATGGACTTGCTGAACCAGATACATAAATTACCCCTGTTTTCTGTGGACTTGGGTGTATGCTGTCTTCATTTGTCAGGGACGCAAAAGATGTCAGACAACAGATTTTCTGTTCTATGTCTGGAGAGACCTGGGCTTTTCACCTTATCCAGAAGTTCTCTGAGGAAGATGAGTATCACCTTTTTAAAAAGCATTCTTTTTATGACCTTCCCTTCGCATTTCCCAGTGGTTTTGCCCTCCCCATGGGAGGTGCATTTCTACTGACGTCCATTCTGACTCACCCATCCATGAATCTTACAGCACTGGCCACGTTTCACCTCAAGCACAAAGCTTAAGGTATGATATGTCAAGTGTACTCCAGCCTTTTGTCATGAAGAAACAGCATGGGATGAAGCATTTCTAATGCATATATTAAAGGACACCTCTTTTTCCAGCCTTGCAAGGAATACTATCACTACTTGGAAGCAGGGTTTTAAAGCAAACATTCAGAGGAAGGTTTTAGCCACATGACTACGGAAAATAAACATGGTATTTAACCACGTAACCACACTGAAATAATCTTAGGGGGAAAAAAAAAGCTATCAAAATATACTCTCTGCTGCAAGGCTTTCGGTTAGAAAAACAACACAGTATCTTAATGCTGCAATTCATCTTTTTATTCCAACTCTTTTTCTTCAGACGGGAAGAGCTGTTTATCTCTTCCATTGTTGTGAGGTGTGTTAAACTTGCCAACTTGCCTTCTTTGGCGCTACGGCAGCTGCAGCCACTGTCAGAACTTTGCCTCCAACAAAAGCTGGCGAATTCTATTTCCTTAATCATCTCACTGGGATACTTTAAGCATAAAGCATGGATTTCTTGGCAATATTAGCATTTTCAAGAAATTACAGTAATAGTTATTTGGAAATCAAATACAGAATCACACTACATAGAAAGTCCAATTCTGATATCGTACTAATAAAAATTACCCTGATAATAGTGCTTTAATGCTATCCACTGCTGGAGAACTGTAAATGACTCACACAAAGCACAAGATCAGAATCAGGAATTTAAGTCATGTCATGGCCAGCTACCAGAATATCACTGTATATAACAGGTAGGCAATGTTTCGGCTGTGCAAGGTGCATGACATGCACATTAGATAACGAATGCAGTAATCCTGTATGCGGTAAGGAGCAATACTCATCATATATTACAAACGTGGAAAACAAATGCAGCAGCACTAAAGTTTACCCACACTGAAGCATCACAGACAAGCCACGGTGCAGTCCCATCCTCTGCAAACCATTTTAACTATGCCCTCAGCTGACAATTCCATACAAGTATAGGACAGCAGTAGGATGAAAAGTCACCAAATTTCTAGGGGTTTTGTCCTATTCTCAGGACACAAACCCATATAATTACTGCCACTGAATCTCTGGTGCTGATTCTTGTACAGGAAGAAAGGTAAAACCTCAAAAAGCAAAAATGGTAAGGGAGAAGGGAATCCAGTATTTGATATTAGTGATCATTTAATACTGGAAGACATAGCTCTTCCAAATAAAGGCAATTAAAGAAGCTGGAAAAACCAGAATGGTGAAATTAGGAAGCCTTCATGCCCATAGTGCTAATGAGCTTGCCAAACAACTAACGTAAGACCCGTATCGTGGAAGAACTTTGTGGAACTTGCCTAGATTCTTACAATATTTTCCTTTCTTTAGTATGCATTTCAGAGAAGGTTGTCTTAAGATTTATGCATATATTTTTACATGCATTGCAGCAAGACATCAAATTAACATGTGCATAAGTCTTTGTATTATGACAGCCTAACAGAAAGTGGTACTGACTGACATACGTTTTCTGGTGTGTGTATCTGCTACAGAATTAGACAGATTCATTAAAGAGTCCATTTAAAAGCACATCACTTTCCATTAAACTCTTTATCTGCTTTGATTAGCCCAGAAGTTGCAATTGTTTCATCCTTATTAAATTATTGAGAATTTGTTCAAGAGAGTATTTTAATAGAGGCTGACAAACTGTGAAGATTTAAAAGATATTCTAAGCATTAGATTATTTACATCCTTAAGAACACTGTGCTCCAGACAGTGAAATTAATTTGAGCTGGCTTGCCCTAAATTTTTTTCCAGCTTCTCAAGAGAGTTTGCTACTATTGGGTTTAACAATATCAAGCTGGTAAAGAACAAAGTACCACAAGATTTGTAGAACAAGCCATAAATCGCATATAGAATAAAAATTCAGGGATTTAGATCCATTTGAAATAAAGGAATTATAATGCAAAGAATAAAATGCAAAAAGCCCTTCCAAAAATAGTGATGCTTTTACCGGATAGTAAGTCCAGATATGTCATTGGGTTTTTTTCTCTATAAAATATCTTTGTAAAACTGTTATTTGACTACTTTTGCCAGCTATAGGTAGGGCTGGGATGAACCTAAGAAGGTCCATTCTCATACTCAGAAATGGATCGACTTCACCTAGCATTTGATATTGAAAGTCTGCAGAAGCACGTCCCTCTCTCAGTAAGAAGAGCATACCAAAGCTCTTCTACAGTGACAGTACCAACAGAGGCAGCCCTGGAGTTCTCATTTCCATCAAGTTCCTTCAGGCACCATGTATGGGCACCCGGCTCTTCAAGCTGCAAGAAACTCCTCACAATCAGCTCATCCCTTACCTTTCACATAAGCAAGACACGACAGATCAACAGCAACAAGGGGATCCTCTTCCTGAAGCAGCAGCAACTGAGGGACTGCACCCATTCCTGCTGAGTGCAAGGATCAGCAGGCTCTTCTTTAGTCTTATTTCTGGGAGAGGCAGGTATTCTTGACTCTCAGGTGCTGCTAAGGTTGTAACTACATTCCTCGCGCTTCAGCTGCTACCTAGTCTAGCAACAGGAATAACAGACCTTAGTTGCAAGATCTCTGTGGTGGAGACATGGCAGTTTCCCAGAAAATCTGCTGCAAACTCAGCTTTTCTTCATGTTAAGTATTATAGATTTCAAGGACATGGAAAACAGAGTAGCCCCTTTGTCTTTACATCAGCTTTTTAGTCTTTAAAAACTTAAGCTCTCCTTTTCCTTAAGCAACACTATCCTCACGTTTTCAGATTGCCTCATACACCTAATTTTCCATATCCCTGATAATTCTCATCACTCACCTCTGGACTGTTGCATTAGTCTACGTCATTCTTGAAATGCATACTTCAAACACTGAAAACTGAACATCTCTTTTGACTTAAGGCCTTGCCAACAGCAAAAGCTTCTTCCCTGAGACCAATAAGCAAGTTTTTGCTATGGGAAAAAGACACCCAAAGACACCCAAAAGACACCTTGGGAGTTAGACTGAAGGAAAGGGAAGTTATGATCAATCCTGTAGTGACAGAATGGCAAAAAAAAATAAATGCTAATATTGTATTTGGCTTCAGATTTCTATGATTAATCATGAACTTGACTAATAACTTGAATACCTTCAATACCTTGAAGGAATCTCATTAATTATCCATTACAAAGCATGAGTAATTGCAGATGAAATAGCTCTGTTTCACATATTCTGTGTTACACAACTATGATTATGGTGACCCCAAACTGCCACAACAAGATATTTAACACTCATTTCAGGCCAAATTTCAAAAAGATATTAAAATGTCTAAATATGCAGATTAAAATCACTCAAATTATAAAAGCTAATTAAATTCAGTGTGCATATACAAGCATGATCTTGTCAATTGCTATAACAAAAAGTACTATTCATTAGTTTTAGAATTATTAAATCAACATTTTGAACAGCTATAGGAAAACAGACACAGCAAGAACTAGGGTTTAGATGAAGACTTTCATAAAATCATCAACTCAGTGGATAGCAGCTGTCAAAAAGGATAGCCAAGTCTCAGGAGTTATTACAAAAGCAATACAGCATGAAACAGAAAATCACATTATGCCGTTACATACATCCATGATTCTTTCACACCCAATACTCTATGAAGCTTTGGTGAAACATGAAACATTAAAAGAGGAAAAAGTTCCTAAGAGAGCAATGAGGATGATCAAATGTATGAAACAACTTCCGTATGAGGAAAGATTGAGTGGAAAATCTACAGCACAGAAAGGATTTGACTTAAAGGGAATATTCCAGATGTTTATGTACTCTTGAATAGCCCGGAGGAGGTGACTAAGGATCAGCTACTCATCTCATGCACTGGTTGCTGCGCTGGAAGAGAAAGTGAAGCTAGTGGAAGTCAAGTTCAGAACAAACCAAGGTTGTTGGTTCTTTCCAAAGCACTTCTTCAGCTCTCATTCAAACTACTGTAAATTTGTGCATCTACAGCATCCTTTGGGGAAGAGTTGTACAGGACTAGCACAAGCTGTGTAATGAACTGTCTCCTTTTGTCTTTTGGTTGTGGAGTCCTACTCAACTGAACCTCAGATGGATGGTGTTCTGTGCCTTTGTTGCCCTTTCTGTTTGTTGCTTTTTCCATTTCTAATGAGCAAAAAGTTTACATGAGATCTCAAGGCAACCGGAAAAATGCTTAGTGAAGAGCTGCAGTTGGGATTACAAAATTGACAAATCGCCTGAAAAACTGACAAATCACCCTGCTTGAAATTGGCTGGGGGGTGGGAGAGCACATGGAATTAGGCATAGGAAGAGGGGGAGAGGGAAAGGTATGATATATGATGACCCTAGTTTGACTTTTTTCTTGTCATCCATCCACTTCTAGCCAGTATGGGAGTCAAATTAGTGGGCCACGGAATACCTTGGTCTGAATCAGCACGTCCATTCTTATGATGGCTAAAGCAGAGTGAAATTGTTTGATAAAATAATTTGATGTACTTTTACCCAAAGCACTACATAGCATTTACTCTTCTGTCTTGAGCTGATATGCTTGGAGTGCCGTGTTTAGTGGTAGCTACCAATTAATAATTAGTAATTGGTAAACAATTATTGATAGCATTGGGAATCTTGCTGTACAGTTTTGACGTTTTGTGAAGACGCAGTCTCATGACTCAGTTTTCCAGGACAATTTATTTCCTTTAGGACTCCAGTAAGTGTGCTGTGATGACTCATTCCTGTTATTTACTCTTCACGCTAAGGGCACAGCAGTTTTATGAGAACAATTGACCAGTCTGATGGATTATCATGAAGATGAAAAAAAAAGGGGATGGACAG
This sequence comes from Rhinoptilus africanus, assembly GCA_013400135.1. Lineage (NCBI taxonomy): Eukaryota > Metazoa > Chordata > Aves > Charadriiformes > Glareolidae > Rhinoptilus > Rhinoptilus africanus. The sequence goes on from VXBO01002851.1 coordinate 908,583, forward strand.
CTTCAACCGTTCACAGAGGTTTAATGTTATTAGACAAACTGACCATAAACTGATCTAAAAGACGCAAACCAAGTGAGTCCAGATTTTGGGGTATGTCCAATATTCTGACACACCGATGTTGTTAAGAGTCATCTTAGTCCCTTTCTTTGACAAGGCAGAGGCCAGAAATGTGTGATTTTGTGTTGTAAAAAAGCTGATAAGCACACACAGATGCTTCCTGCTTGATACTGCCAGGGTTTGAAAGAGCCCTCAGCATCAGCAGTAAGACCTGCCATTGGCAAATAAACTCTTTTATCGTTGCTGATATTTTGATTCCTTTGATCCTCTTATTTTCAATCTGGATCCAAAAATTCCCTATTTATCTTTATTTTAGGCTCCACTGAGAGAAAACAATCTTTTAAAATCCATGAAACTTCCGAGCAATGATGAAACGTATTCTGAAAACATTTTTTCAAACTTAGCAGCATTCAGCAGAATGCTGAATGGTTGGGCTGAAGAACAGGAACTCTGTCCCTGTCAGCACTTGTAAAGAAAAGTTGTTTCCCCATTGTAGCAACATAAGCTCAAAGCATGTTGACCTTTTTTGCTTCTGGCCCTGCACAGAACAGGTTTGTTTCGAGTGCAAGACAAGCCTTACAGATTTTACAACTCTCCTGTTCAGATTTACCCTGCCATTTTCACACCAAGAATTTCACATTCAACAGAATGTGAACCAACGCCTCAGTGTCTTTTTGTCGGGAAATCAAACGCTTTTGCTCAGTTCTTATATTTGCAAAGCCATTTGCCATATTAGATTACATACCACTCTGCTGCATTTAGAAATTCTTTTACATGGCAGTATTTGGGGAGCAGCAACTTTTCATAGATAAAAAAGCTCTCTATAATCAGGAAGTTGGTAAAACCTTGCTGTGGAACAACAACATAAGCCGCATAAACACTTTTACATTTCAAGGCTGTGATACGCAAACAAGAGAATTTCTAGATTTAAAAAGCGAACAACTGCCAGATCAAAGCGAATGAGAAATACATTTACTGAGTGCCCTTTGGAACCTCCCCTCCTGTGAGACTGCACGTGGAGTCACCACCAATCGCTCCCAGTGAGCCTATTGCCATTATATACAGGTCAATGGCAGCAGCAAGCACCTCATAAAATCGAGGCTGAAAATTAAATTCTTATAAGATTTCATCAAATTCCTTATAAATAAAGGAGACTAAAACAAGCGAACCAAGCCTAAATCCACCAGAAGCAAGACCTTATTTCTAGTATAAACATCAGCGAGTGACATCGCAGAGGAGAGGCTTCACTGCAAATCCAGTTTACGTTGTCTGATCTTCTCCAGAGACAAACGCTCTTAATTCCTGGAGAGGTAACCTAAAAGCAGTTTACAAGGCTGATCACCTTGTCTTTGTAGGCCAGCCCATCTTTACTAGCCCCAAGACTTGTGCTACTAACCTTATCTGTAAATTTGGGTCACTCGTATTTTGTCTTTGTGACTACACACACTTCATTTATTCCACTTGATGGAGAAGCAAAGTGTGCACAGAGAGCCACAGCACCTCTCTCGCAGAAGTAGGAAAAGGCTGCTGAGAATAGCAGGGGAAAAGAGAGATTAACCTGTAAAGATCATTCAGTAATGAAGCAATAGAATAAAGTAGTCTGGCAACAGAACAGACGTTAGCAGGAAAAGAGATTGTACGGTAAATTTTTTCACAGAATGCATGATTTTTTACATAGTCTTTCTATGCAAGGGTTGTCCATTATTATAGTAAATTTAAAAGCTTAAAGTCTGATTTTTTTTCTGAGCTGCAAACACAATATTTTGCCACACCACTTATTTAAACTACTGTAACTAAAACTGTCACTTCTTGTGGCCAGACATTTAGGAGACACGGCAGTTCCCAAAAGTCTGCAGAAAGGTTTATTTTTCCTTGGACTGCTCAGACAGTATTTCCTTTTAGCCCTGTCATATTGCTCTTTCCACCAGATGGTTTGCTGGTTCCTATTCTAGCTAAGAAGGATTTAACCAGCTTGAATTAATCCTTACAGTTGTCATCAACTAAGTGTTAATGCTGTGACACTGATCTAATCCTTTGGGATTTCTTTCCTCTCTGCCCCTGCCATGCCTTTTGGAAGGGGAGGGAGGGGAACGCTTGTCCTGTTGAGCTGACAGAGAACAAGACAACCCCGTGCTCCATTTCAGCGAGGAGGTTACGGGTACCCACTGGGCACGGCCTGCGTAATCTAACCAGGCTCACTGTATGGGAGATAGGAATGGCTGGGGAAGCGCTTTTCTTAACATAGGAAAATTCAATAATTTAAGCGATTATATGTGAAGCAGAAGCCAATATGCATATAAAATCTGGCTTGTTTTGTTTGTCATGTTTTAGTTTACTGAGGCTATTTAGTGTTTCCCCCACCATCCTAGCCTTTTTGTTTTCCTCTTTTAATATATTCCCTTTTCAACTTTCAAAACTAGAATCTCTTTTAAAATAGCTGTAGCTCTGTTTTCTTTCCTTCTAGAGTCCGTATTTCCTATTGCACCGCTGAGGTTATGAATACAATACACCTGCATGCCCTCTGTGTGCATTAAGAACAACTCTTGGAATCTGGGTCATTAGCATATTACTAATCTCTGGAAACTAATTAGAAAGCGCATGCCCAATTTACACTGACCTTTTCACCACATGACTTAGAATCCAACTAAAGAACAGACAGGCCTTTACTTTTGTGCTTCCCACTGTCCCTTGGGAAGGTAGGATTACTAGGTGTTTCCACTAAATACAGGTATCATCTGCTGGGCACGTAACGTTCTGTAAGAGATGTTAATGGTTGTCACTTGTTTGTCACTTAGAAAAGCAAATATTCTGGGAAAAAAAAAATAGATCAGAAGAAGATTGTTTGCTACTGATGGAGCCCCTCTGCGGTAAACCTTGCCTCCACAAAACATTTTAGCTCCTTCTGCAGCGCATAGTGTTTCTGCTACAGAGCAATCTGGGAAGCATCTCTATATAAGCAGGAGGATTATTCAGGGGCAATGTTCCTGCTGTCCTTGCAGGAAAGCTACGCGTAGCAGAGAAATGATTTGGATTATTATGTTTATATCAGAAACCGTTTTCTGGAGGAGTGTTTTTAAACGACATAGCATCAGATCTGTTGTGACAAAATCTTTTCAGCAAAAATGGGCAGGCTGCCACCCGCAGATTTGAAAGCAGTTGTATCTGAAGCTTTTTGCAAATGCTTTGATTGACAGGTTTATAATCTTCCCCAGGTAAATTTTCTCAGCAGCAACCAGCCAGCCCTAGACCTGCTAGCTTTAGTAAACTAAACCTGAAGTAATTTAGCAGAATTTAGACTATGATCTCGTATCCACTGAATTTAATAACCATTCACAAGTATGAAATTAATATTTTTAGATGCTTGCAGGATGGAGTTTTTAAATAAACATTTCCAGGTACTGAATGAGCAATTTCAAAAGAAAATATAAGCCTTCTCTTTGGTTATGACTGGGATCCTGAAAGAGTGCTTCACATTTCCAATTTTATCTTTTTTGACAGTTCTTTTTTCACTTTTTGCATTAGCATTTTAAGGAGTATAACCGAAGTGGTTTTACAATAGAAGTGAGTATTTATTCTACTTTTCTGCAATACTTTCAAAAAGAAGCAAAGGAACTTTTGCTTAGGTTTTCTAACACTACTCTTCAAGCAGCAACAGGTCATGCAGAACTTCTGCCCAAAAATGAAGCAGGTGAAAACATGATGGTATAATGGAAACTTTACCAAGACTGCAGCTGGTGTGACCAGCTTCCAGAATCAGGGTTTAGGTTATATTTATATTTCTCTATGTGTATGATTTCCAAGGTCCTCTCCTATTCCTCCACGTGTTTATACATGTTGTGTGTTCCCTCTTTGTTGTATGCCTTACTTAAACTGGACCACTTTTCTCCCCCACTGCAACCCCTGGGCTCTGGCCCCTCATTCCTTGCACACAGGAGGAGACATATAAACACAACTTTTCAATCCACTTCTGTGAATTATGGCTCCGGAATTTATATAGCATGGTTAACTTTAAGCATACTCTTGAACAGGAATGCCAGAGGATAAAATTACAAATGGGGGAGAGGTTTAGTGTGCTTAGACAGCTTTTATTATCCATTTTCACATTACACAGAAGTTTGCTGTGTACTTTTAGCTCAGACTGACTTTTTTTCCTCCTGCTGCTGTATTCCAAATAATACCTTATGATGTAAAGATCCTCATTGAACTGGGGTTAGGCTGAGACCAATTTTACTGGGCTTCGGATCAGGCTGGAACTGTTAAGACTGAAGATTTTTAGGTCTGAAATCCCTTTTTCCTCCCTCACGTAATAGAAAGCTTGCTTAAAGTCAGGAGTTGGCTCTCTCCTCTCAGTTTTTGCATTCAGGGGCCTTTTGTTAGTGAGCAGAAGCCAAGGCAGGGTTTGGAAGGGTCCCAGCTCAGCAAAGCACAGCTGATTTCTACGCCTAAGTCGGCCCAGTTTAAGTGAAATGATTATTCACACCATTACGGGTACGTCCACGGAGTCTGAATGAGACATACAAATGCATGAGTCGCAAATACCACCCTTCCTCTCATGCTACTGATCCCTTTTTCATAAAAGTTGAAAGCATAAATGAAAACATTAAAAGGAAAATTGGGGTTTTGCTCTGCCCTCCAATTTTCATCCCCCACACTGTAATGGAGACAGAAATAGCTCTTGAAGCACTACCTCTTCTCACACACCTGCAGCAAGAAACGTGTTTTGACTTGAGCTACATGAGATCTTATTAAAAAAACCCCAATGACGATGATTAATTTACCCAAAATTTAACAATTGGCTGTTCTTGGGAGGGGAGCTGACAGAAACCCCAGCTCTGGCCCGCTCCCCATGCCGCAGTTAAACCCACTTCCAGCCCCATGCCCACTGTGTTTTTGCATTTCTGTTATCCAGTGTTAACTCTACTGCAGATTTGCACCAAATTTGCCTTGCCTTGGCCACCTGGGCTTGTGGCTGTCCCTCCGTTACCTGCCTTCTCCCCTCCGGCATCTGTGTCTGCCATGGCCAAGGAGCTGTCAGACCTTGGCCCTTGAGCAGCCAGAATGGCTCTGGCCAGGCTGTGCCCTGAGGGACAGGCTGGGGCTGAGGAGAACATGGACAACACAGGGGCTACAGAGAGACAGCCCTGGGCAGAGAGGAGGGATGGCACCATGATGCAGACAGTGCTGGGGGAGGAAGGAGCTCTGCTACTGTGCAGACTCTGAAGGGGGCTAAAATGCATGAGGAAAAAAATATCCTAAACCAGAAGGGACGGGAGTGACTGTTGATGAAAGGCCGTTTGGTGCCTGTGGGGAGCAACAAGAGACTGCGGCCTGAAGGAAGATGAGATAGTTTGTGTTTTAAAATGGCACCTTTCAGGTGCCCTTTCTAACCCAAATCTCCTGCTAGTCTGATGAGGAAGAATCCCTTTGGGAGGCCCCCCCACCAGCGCCATGAGGGCAGCCCCCATTGCCCCTCCCCTCAACAGGGCTGGCCGCCTGGGGCAAGGGCTGTGGGGGCCATGGGACCTTGGGCCCTCTACCTCGGCATCACGCAATGGAGAACAATACAGATACCTAATCTGTAATTAAAAGCATTTCCAGTTCTTAACAGTTGGCCAACAGATATAATCAGTGACCTGCTTCCTCTTGTTTAAACATCCATAATATCAGTCACTGTGATCTTATTTTATTCACGTGAATATGCTTATGTAGATATTCACTGTACCTCCTGCTACCGAATTCCCCCTGTGTCCATTAAGTACCGTAAGCCTATAAATAAAAGTAGCAAATAATCACATCGCAAATAACCACAAGAACTGGTGCTCCATCAAAGTTATTTCATCCAGGGCTGGAGAAAGCCTGGGACAAACAGCTCGAGTCTTCGCGGCAATAGCTTTGTCTGATAAAACGGTGTTGACATACTGATTGATGTATGGTGATCTAACATTAATGATTTCCCTGAGGCAGCGATGGAAATGGCATTCCCCTTCAGGAGGATTAGCCTCTTACGGTAATGCCCCATCTCCTTAGATTGAGTTCCTAACGCTTGCTTCTCTTGTGCACCAGAGGCTGAGCAGATTCACTTTGGTTATATACTGTACATTTACTTGCAAATGCTTTCAAAGTTATGGCCATGATTCTTATCCCATTAAAGACTGTTAATTAAAAAAATCCACTCATTAACACTGCAGCATTATTTTGCATGATGTCAATTATTACCCTTGCTATTACTCAGGACAACATCTTGTGTAAACCTGTGTCCCACAATTAATAAGATAGTAACTCCTAGTCACGAAAAAGAGCCAACAATTACTTTACTCACATTCTTCACTGAATTTAAGCCCTGACATGTACACCTGCTCATGTTAAATACCACTATGGTTTGGTCTTTTACTCAAAGTAAGTATTAATGTATATTATGTTAACCAAACACGGAGATCTGGCTAGAACATGTAGTAACTAAGATTCTCGGTCTTGTTGTAACCTGTAACAATCATGGTGCTTTTCAACAGTCTGGTTTAATATTTGCTTTTATGAATATTTTCCCTTCTGCTCACTAGTTAAACTAGAGAGAGAGTTCACTCGTACTAGTGGGTGCATGTTGCTCTACACGCTGCCTCATCTTCTCTGGCAAGAGGTAGGAAAGGGGATGAAGGGGCACACATGCAGGATTGTGCAGAAAAGAAAAAAGCACACACACACATGGGAGAAGATACACCCTCATGCTGCAGCCTCCCCACTCAAGCAGCCTCTGACAGAAAGCAGAAGAAAAGACTGCACCGAGCAGTTTGCTTCCCTGCAGGGCGGACAAAGATAAAGCATCAAGCAGCAGTGGAACTATTTCTGCACTGATGAGAGTTAAAGCCTGTTTCTCTCAACTGTCCCTCCTAGGAGTCAGTTTTGGAGAAGAGACAGCAGGCATCTTCTCCATTAAAACCACCAACCTGATCGTTACATATTGATTTAATGGATGCTAGCATAAAGGAAACAGAAATTCTGCACTCTGTATCATAACCTCTCTGTCTGAAAAATCCCTGTGCCTGGAGTAGCTGGCAGAGCTCCAGGGCATCACAGCACACCACACTCTTCTGTTCAAAAAATCCAGTGGGCTCAACAAATTTTGTTTGATTCAAACATGTTCCCAGACCTCTGTCCTTCCTCGCCCCACTAAGGCTTGAAACAGTCTCTCACAACCTCAGTGTCGGTGCAGGTCAGTAAGTCCCACGTGGCTCTGGACTAAACAACTACCAGCAGGACCAGAGCCCTTTTTAGAGGTCCTCGGCCAAAAAAATCACAGGTAAATTAAAATGTATGGTTATTCTATATCCCATTGCAGGTACAAACAGGAAATTGCAAATGTATTCTGGTGAAATGTGCTGTAATTCAACCACGTCAGATACCTTGTTTTGTCAAGTTAACAACAGGCTTTTACATCCATGGTTTTATTACAGGAATAAAGCTCTGCTTTCAAAGGAAATAGCTTTAGGCTGCATCACATGTTATACCTCCATATGGTGCTAGTTATAAAACCCTTTTCTTAGACATATCCAAGAAAACTCAGAGTTGCTGTCAAGGCTGACATAACAGTCTGCTTTATCTCCTTAGTGGATGAACAGACTAAAATAGCCTTTTTCTCACAGAATGCTAACACAGTTCTGTTTCTATATATAAACCCATGGATTTATTGCAAATCTACCGATAAAACTAGCACTACAATAACTTCTGCAGACTACTTAGACATTTTTTCCCCTTTAAAAAAATTTGAATATACTCCTAGTACTTCTCATTTTTAATCTTTGTAGAAGTTGCTTTAGGAAAACAACTTTTTTTCAGTGCACTCCGACATTTCCTAATTTGACAAGCACCTCAGAAAACAGAGATGAACCATGTATTTGGGCTGAATCTCTCAGACAGAGAAGTGAAATTAAAGTTACACACATGCCTTAACTTATCAAATGTCCATCTAATAATATCGTGCCCAAATTAATTGGCAGCTTTGTTGGCAGTGGGAATGTCTAACCCTGCCTGGCGAGAATTTAACCTGGTGACCAGCTTTCAGAAGGCTGCATACCACTGCCAGTCACATGAGCTGTGCCGCCTCCCAAATCCCTTCCTGCCCTTTATGGCTTTGCCTGAAGCATTAGGAAATATTCCTTTTAGACACATATTGTGCATACTGTTAATAGCTGATAGTATGCCAGCACTCTTCTCCTCACCTTTCCTAGTTCTCCAAACAAACCTTTATGCAAATCTCTTTCAGTGACCTGATAATGATCTTAAGGGCCTTTTCCAAACTAAATGATTCTATCAAAAAAGGAAAAAAAGGGGATTATTTATGGTAAGCGTTCAACAGTTTTTCTTCTACTTTCTTCTTCCAGAGTTTCTCTCTGTTGTAGTTTCTGGCAGGTTCTAACTACTTCCTCCCTGTGGATGCAAGTTCGAGATCTGATGTAATTCTGACAACAATAGACCACACCTTTCCAAGTTTCTAAGGTGTGGTAACAATTACTGTCTCTTGCGCTTGGAGGGATGGGTAAATAGGTAAAATGCAGCTGGATTGGTAAGTGCTATTATATAATGCACCCAGCTTGAGCTCGAATTATCTAGTAATGCAATTTTTTTGTTGTTTTCTTAAAGTTCTTCTGAGTAAGCTTTTTATTCTGGAGCACATTAGATCAACATAGGCTTTAAATGTGAGAATCTTCCTTGAACACTATTCAGCAACCATTTCCCATTTCCTGGTAATCAGTAAATGCTGGCCTAGATATGCCAGAGCTAGAGCAGAACAAAGGCAAAAGAAGTCTTGGATAAAGCCAGAGGGGCAGTACTGTGTCTTGTTTTCTATCTCTACAACTTGCTTATGGTGCTCCTTTCTTTCTGGATTTGTTTGTGGGTTCTAGGGGTTGTGGGTTTTTTTTTAATGACTTAAGTTTCCCTAAATACAGAGGGTGATACAATGATACCACATTTGCAGGCAGTGTGCTGGCCATCACCTCTACATGCTCACAGCAGATGTAAGTCTGCACAGAAAAGCCTTGGCCACCCAGACATCTGAAGCAGCTCAAACTTCAGGAGGAGGTGGGGTGGATATTTGCGTGTCAGATCTGGCATAGTGACACTTACATTCTCCTTTATTACTCATGCACTGACTACCTAGGAATCACTCTTAATTCAGATAATTATACTGATGTTCAGCTCTGATATTTTGCTTTTAATGCTCCTGTATCTTCCCCTCCTCCATTTACTGAGGTGGCATTGTTTTTTAGGAAGGGCAGTTTAAGAACTGCCACAGAAACTGAAGCTGGGCCATCCAGGAAAGTGCAAGATGTTCCCTTCCCTAAAAACACCAAGCAGATTAAAAATGAAGAATAGATCTGGCAGCACAGTTTGCGTTTCCCATTATTATTTGCACTGTCTGCATGTTGGAGATGGCAAGAGAAAATAAGTCTGCTCTGAAATGTCTTTTCATTGCTCCTAACAGTCTAGTTTGTCTGTATATCCAAACCTCTCATTATTCAGACAGACACTCCTACTATTGTCACCTCCTTGCATTGTTTATCCATGATGGCATGACTGAGTACATTTCTCTCTTACCATGCAAGTAGGTGTTATGATTTATGCTTTGTTTTCTTAAATAACCTCCTACAACAGACTCCTCCTTCTTCAAAACACAGTCTCCACTGCACTTTTATTTTTTCACAGGCATCAGATTAGGTGCTGTTCACATTATCATTTCTGTAAGGGCAGGAGAGAGGCAGCCCAGGCAGAACTAAGCAATGCTTACTCACTACTTGGAGAGATGCCTGTCAGCCACAGCCTTGATGTGAGAAGCTGATTGAGGGGCCACGGAGAGAAAGGAAGAGTTCAGTCTTCAGATCTCTCCAGTCCTTGTCCTTTTTACTTTACATTCGGGAGTAGAAATACTTGTCCCCCTGGAAAAGAACAGAAAACACATTTCTACCTGGCCAGCACACATCAGACATTTTTTAGCCCATGCCAACTTGAATGTGAAGTGACAACTTTATAGATGAAAGTAATAAAATCTCATCCTTCAAACCAATGATTCCTTACCATCAAACCTTACATTTTCAACTACTGAACAGAATGAAATCACTGTGTTTTGCATATGTCTGCTTGTAGCAATTTCAGGTTGTTAACTACTCGTGCTGAGCTGTGACTTTGCTGTTTTACAAGTCAAAATGACAGAAATCTTCCATAATACAGCACAAGAATTTCCAAACCAGCTAAAAACTATGTACCTCTGTAGATGAAAAAAGTATTATGTTACTCAGAGAAAAAAAAAAATACTTTGTTGACAGCTACTGATGAAATAAACAAGAGTAAATATGAGGACCAGTACTTGTACTTACTACTGGATAGACAATTCTCGATTAGATCTGCTATTTCCCAAATACTTGGATGGTATTTACATTACAGATTAATTAGACTTGGAGTGAGAAAATATCTTAAGCTAAATGTTTAAGTTAAATTTCATCACATCCTACTGGGCAATGTTATCCTATTAAACATCTTTCCGAATTGGTTCTGCTCTGCTTCATTATTCTTGAAAAACCTCTAGAGGAAGTTCACAGGATAGGGATTTATCATGTCTTCCCAAATAAAAATGCCTCTCCTAAAATGTGCTGTCACTAACAGTCATGAGGTCTCACAGCCCAATTAGTGTGAATGTTGTAAGAAACAAGAAAAATATTGTGCTTACAAGCTTATGAACTTACAAACTTATAATCACAAAGAGACAAAGCTAATCATAGGCTATCTAAATTCAAATATACCTCATATAGTTTGCTTAAAAAGATATGCTCTGCCCCAGGTCAGTGCAGAGATCTATGTAGGAAGCGAACATTAAGATAAAGTACTTTTATTTCCCTGCTCTTCCTCTTTAGGTGAAGCCACTTGACCTCCTTTGTAGGAGGCCGCTTTATACTCTCGTGTATAAAATAGGGAAGACTCAAGTTCACTTGGAGTTTACCATATACAGAGGCTGTTTTGCAATGTAACTTGTCAAAGCCCTCTGCATTCAAGGAATGATAAGAAAAGGTAGTAGCAATAAGGCAGATTTATTTTTTTTCTGATAGAAAGACCCAGAAAGTTTATATTGCTTCATCAGTACGAGACAGCTTCTACTCAGCTAAAACTTTTGTAACCCAAGCTACGTTCACATTTTTGTTTGTCCTGGATTCTGGACCCTTCAGCCTATTTCAAGTTTTTTCAACATATAATGCCATTAGTAGCTAGATATCTTTGTTCTCTGACCATGAGAACTAAATTATATGTGCCATATAACATCCTGCTTGCTTAAAAAATCTAAGAGCTCTGCATCTCTGTGTTAGTCATCCTTTCATCATTGTCATTATAAAAAGGGATATGTAGTTGAAAATGGGTCATGTAAAAAAAAAAAAAAGACCTTCCAGAAATGATGCCCCAAGACATAATCAGAACCCTTAAATACCTATATTTCAGTGGGTTCAGTGGAGCTATAGTGATTTAAGTAATTATTTTCATGGTAGTCAATGATCAGAAAGTATTTCTGCATATTCAGTAATGTTTCATCACTCATTCTTTACACACTATAATAGCTTATTTTTCAATTTATACTTACAAATTTGGTCTCAGGAGGTTAGTGGTGTTTTCACATATTCATGTAAGCTCTTAGTTTCATAAATGTAGTGTCACGAATAATTGTCATCACCCAAGAGGGATGTAAGGCCTACCAAGTTCTTTCTTAAAAAATTGAATAAACCTTAGCTCTCACTAGGGATTTCTTGGTTTTAAGTGTCTCCAATTAATTACTGTTGCCTAGTAGATTCAAAAGCTATCCAATATTTCCTGGAGAGATGTAGAGGCAGAATTCTTTCAGATATGCACATCCAGAAAATAACACGTGCTAACTACAGAAAACGCTTCCCACTGATTGTGTTAACAGCAAATGTTTCTTATGTCTTGAACAATTACAGTCTAGAAAATATTTACAACTTATTTTTGTCCTTTCTCTCTCCCATGGTGTCATATGAGATCTGACTGTGTATCACTAACTTTTTGAAATGTCCTTGATATAATTTGAAGCCAGGCTGTTCTCACGTCGAAGTATTTTAATGGATTTTAAGTAAGAAGCTCTTACTCCATCTACTAAGTATGGTTTATGTTAGCTTCACCTTTCAAACTGCCCGAATGCATCAAGTCTCCTGAAAATTTACAATGTATATACTATGAGGTGATACCTAATTCAGTTTATGCTATGAAAGTCTGATCCAGTTCCCACAGAAATAAAATGAAAACATTGTGTTGACTTAATGAAAATTGGATTTGACCCTAAAAGGGTGAGACTCTGCTTATACGAACAGAAAGGAGAATACGGTATTTCTTTCAGTGTTTAAAGTGAGAATGAAAACCGAGGAATCTCTTGTTATAGAGGAGAGCGATAAAGACATAACAAAATATAAAGACATAGTCAGCAGAGATAGATAAACTGATATAAATGATTTCAGATGAATTGTACCATTCTGACAAACGATGCAAAACCATAGTAGCTGTTACAGCCTCAGGTTAAAACCAAGGCACAAAAATGTTTTGGATGATATGGACTCTACTGCATTTATGAACATAAGAATGTGTATTTAGCTCAGCATTTTCATCTACTTCATTTTATACTTGCATTTATGATCTCATCTAGGGTTCCTACCCTTGTTTTCTTAGCAGTCATAAACCTGCAGTCATAATCCTTGCTTAGGGATTTTGTGAGCTATTGTGAATTCCACTTCACATATTGGATAATATATGCTTAAATCCCTATGGAGCACTGCATCCACGCTATAAGCTGGCTTTTTGTTTAACTCATATGCTACAGCTTTCATATTTTGCAAATAGGATAAAGAGTTAGATAGAGACAGGGATAAAGAGTTCTCTGAAAAAAACCTTGGCACTTCAGTAGAGGTCCAGAGGTTGTCCTGTGCTCTGCATATAATATGTTGGAGAAAACAGCCTTCCTGAACTTTCTGTTCTTGCTCCCTTGGATCTTCCAGAGGGAAGTACAGCAGTTGAAAAAGGTGAATTGTTCTGTGCCATTAAGACTGTGTGTGACTGGGCATTTGAGGCTACATATAATTAGCTACAAAAGCCCTTCTGATAGCTTCCACATAGCATGGGTCAGAATGAAGCTCTTACCACTGGGTGAGTGTGTAATGAGGTGGCACCCATTTGTTTCCCCCTTATCTAAAACTCTCTGCAGCATTAATCTCTAATAGGATAATTTCTGTGTATCTAGATCCACCCTGTAACAAAGCTGGTCCTTAGACAATAATCATCACCAATGAAATGCGGAAGCAGAATCTATTAAAGCTTCAAATATTTTTATACTTACAAAAGACAGAGCAGTACACTTATCCAGAAACAGTGTATTTACCACTTTTCTCTAGGTGGGAAAGTGAGCACCAAAATTACGACTCAAGCTCTCTACCAGCTTTTACAGCTCTGTATCGCTGTGAGGTTGTGGAGAGTGGCAGGAACCAGGGGAGATTTGCTGCTGCCCAACCCTCAGCAGCCCAACCTGAAGCAAAGGCAAATTGCTGAATTCTCCCACGTGCGTTAAGGCCAGTAATGAACTCTATGCCCACAGGTGTTGTGCGTGGTAGAGCCAGGGGCCCCACTGGTGCTTCCCAGCTGCACTGTGTCTTTTCCCCCTCCCAGGGGAGAATGGTGGCCAGCCTGATACGGCTGCCAGTGCGGCCCCAAGCATCTGCCAGCTCTCTTTCGCAACGGCGCACTGCCAGTTGACTAAAGACCCAAACCCCAAATGAGCTGTTAAAGGATAGAGAGGGACAAGGTAAGACTTAACATGAGTTTACATGAAACATTTTAAACCATATTCTCCTATTTGCAAATTCTCCGTATATTTTGCTCAGTGAAAATGACTTGTGAAGGGAAAAGATATAATAGCTATTTATAAAAGTGGTGCTATATCTTATTACTGTGAAATAAGACCAAATCCTGAAAAAAGCAAAATTATCTAAATTATGTGAGAGGCGGTTGAACCTACAGTGCTGACATTTAAAACTGTAAATATTGGAATAAAGCAAACAGTGAATAATGCCTTTCCCCAAAACACTGCTCATAATAATTGACATTTTTAGTGCTTATTTTAATGCCTTGTTGTATGTTAAATACTATTGCCACATTAAAATATAAATTCCAAATTTGAAATGTTACTAAAATAACTCCTTGCTACCTTGAGGAAAGATGTCAATACCAAACAAAATTAACTTACCAGCAAAAACCAGCTTGGTTTCGGTTATGGATGGACTGCAAAGAAATAAGAAGACATTTGTACAGAGGTAAACAGATTTGCAGTAGGGTGTTATAGTTAATATTATACATCGTATTTTGTCTGTGTTGGATTAAGCCCACCAACTGCTGTGCCTCTGGTTTTGGTCAGAGAATATCAGGTTTATTAATAAGAAGTACTTTTAATATTTAGTCTGTTACAACCAAAATCAGTTTTGCATTTCAAAGGGAGTCATTGTATTTATTCCCTCATTAAACAACCTATTTTTCAGCTGGAAGACAGGTTTCGTATTTTGAAGTGTTAATATTTAAAACTAATATCTTCTTATGTTGAGGACGTTACCTACTGATTAAAACAAGGATCCAGCTCAACTGGTCAAGTTACTCCACATCTCTCCAAGATGTCAGCACTCACAAAAGGAGATTGATAATAGCTGCCTCCTTCATGCAAAGGTGGGGCAAGGTTTATTAGCTCTTTATAATGTTTAAATGAAGGATATCGATCCTGTGATGTGAGAAACATTTGGTTCTTCCTCCCGACCAGCGTAAGATTCGTGTTTCACAGTCTGAAGCCAGTGTGGTTGGGTTTTAACCTATTGACACACTGATTCACTCAGACATTAAGGTAAAAATAAACAGCATGTAGCTGCGCATTTAAAAATCAAAACCTCTACTGTAAAGTGTAAGTTGGTGCCAGATTAAATAGGTCCCATTAAGTTTGGGTTTCACACCAAATACCACATCTCACATGAGGCAGACTAGCTTTTTCTGAGTTTGGCTGTTACGGATGGCTTTTCTCACTCTGTCACCACCCTGAAGGTGAAGGTTCTGCTGTAGTGGGATGTTTTTAGGGCTTAACATAATTTTTTATTTTTATCTTCATTGTCAGGAAGTATTTGCACAAGACTTTACAAGCACGTGGTTTTCAGCCAAGGACGTGTGTTTGTTTATTCTTAGATTGCTTTTGGACTTACGGACCTTTTCCAGCTTAACAGTTATATCTGAATTACATTCCTGATTCCAAGCTTAAGCAGAACAAGCTAATTGCTAAGAGACTTCATGTACACAGAGCTACTAATTGCAATTAGAGTATAATACACAAGAAGGTTGACAGAGATTATATTTTTGTTATCTGGCCTCAATCAACTCACATGGAGCAGGGCTGTAAACTTTATTTCCCATCATATGACTTCTCTGTATTTTCCTTGGTAGTCAGCCTTGAAAGACACCAGTTATAATCTACAAGCCCTATTAAATTTTCATAAATATTCAACTTTGGTGGTGATTTGCTGAGCGCCCTGTACTTGATGTTCTCTTTCACCCTGGAGTAATTTCCCTTGATAAACATGGATGAAAATGCAACCCAAGGCAATTGACACAATTTCCCTTTTTCATTCGGAGCGTAGTTGCTCCCAGTTTTACTCTGTTTGCACATGCCAAGGATCAGTTGTCTTAAAGAAGGACTTACTCTGCCTGAGAAGGCTCCCTGTCAACCACAACATCTTTCCACAGGCTGTGATAATCTCCTCCAGTCATCCAGAAGTCTTTTGCCAGCCATTTTCATGCTCAAGGATAGCATTAATATCGTGGTGGAAAAACCTTATAAAAGTGAAAGCTGTTGTCACTGTCAGCAATCAAGAAGCCCTCCTAGGGAAGGACACAACTCTCTAACTTCCCCCTGAAAAGGCGCTTCCCAGAAAACAGATATTTCTAACTCAGTTTTAACCAGAAATAGCTAGGAGTAATTTTTTGAAAGGTACTTTTTAGCGGTTAAGTTTATCTCTATGAGCTGTGGCCTCAGGAGCATCAGCATGAAGTCTGGCAGTGTTTCATGTCTCCTAAACAGAACTTCTAGCACTGATCTGACTCTAATCAAAGCCCACCCAATATTGAGTGACGATACCAGCTTCACTTGCTTAAAAATAACAGCACCAATTGCCACATTCCTGAAGGTTTTTACATTTGATATTGAGACTTCAAAATAGGAAGATAACCGGAAAATAGAAATGTATTTTTGTAAGGCTTAACTTTGTTTATGACGGCATTATGTACACAGAATGCTTTCTGCAGGCATGCCTCCAGCTTACATATTATTTCCTTGCTCAAAACCCTACAAAGATTAGTGAATATGTCAACATTGGTTTATACAAAAGCAGCCTCCAGGGCCAAAACGTGATGCTTGTAAGGTTGGAAATTCTGCAGTAAAAATGTCTTAAACATATGAGTGTGTTGCTTTATTTGTAGTGTAAGTTAAAGAGCATCATCATTATATTAAAAATGGCAAATATTTTCCATTCCCTTCTGTTTTACAGGAAACTTGTCACCATGCTCCTAAGGATTCCTGGATTTCAGCAATTTTCAAAAGCTTCTCTGCAAAAATTTCCTATTTTGTTCCCTTACATTTGCCAGGTAGTATTCCTGTTTCCCTTTTTTGCTGTAGCCACAGGAGCCAACCTGGTTGCCTTCAGTTTGCATGAATGAGACCATGCAGAGGTAGTCGGACAAATGAACCTGCCAGGGAACGGGCAAAGAGCAGCAAGAAAATTTGAGCCTTCAATTCTCTCTCATCTCATTTTTCAGCTCACTGATCACTGCAAGGCCAACTCTGCTGAGTTCCTCCTGCTGTGGGAACTGAGATGTGCAGGCACCTTGAAACACTATGCTCGTTGTCTGTAGGTTACCTGTCACCAAACCTTAAGGGAAATTGGCACTGATGGAAAAAAGAGGGGGTGGGAAATCACAATTTCCCTTTATTTTTTGTTACTGGAATTGCCTAGCAAACTAATCCATTTCCTATTGATTGGATTTTCAAAGTAAGGCCAGAATTCTAGCATCCAAAGTTGATTTTCTTTAATGCTAAATCCTTAATACCAGGTGTTGGAAATTATTTAAGCTGTGAAGGAAAGGAAAAGCATCAGGTGCTTTTGAAAAGCTCAATAGTAGCCTTTTTTTGTCGGGAAAGGCATATGGGTCAGTCTCTTTGCTCCAAAGATAAGGAGAAAACAGTGGGCCTTGCTTGTTTTCATCATTTGGGGAGAATTTATGCTTCTTTAGACAGATATTGGACCACGATTAGATGTATTGCAGTTAAAAAATATAGAGAGATGCATACAGAGATGCACACAAAGAACAGTCCTCAGGGATTTACTGTACAGTCAGACTGGGAAGTGAGAGGGAAGCATTTGTACAGAGCTTGGGTTTTTTCTGCAGACTGTAAAACTTCCACGTTACAAAGCAGACACTGAAATGGAAGTAGAAACCATGTCATGGGTAGTACGTATTCACAGGTAAGCAGATCTGAGCCAGGGATCTTCTACATCTGGGGGATGAGGGAAGCGGTCAAATGTCTGTTTGTGTCCCCGGGAGACAGTCTGTGCCAGAGCGGGCTGTGCAGGCATCACCCTCAGAGAGGGTCTGTTCCCTTCAGCCTTGCCATTGTCCCCACATCACAAACAAAGAGGCTCAGCTTGTAGCCACTTGTGCTCAAGGACTATTATTTCTGTATCATATAAACTAATGTAGAGTAAGAAATTACCTGATTAGGTACCCTGCTGCGCTCACCAGGCTAAGCTGACACTTGAGAGTGGGCATCCTTCCACGCAGCTGCTGTAGGATTTGCTGTTCAGAGATACAAAACTGGTGAAATTTAACAATACAACTGGTACAATATAAGACCCTAATTCAAAACCTCCTGGAGTTAGTGGAGTGACTCCCATAGATTTCAAGGGGATTTTGCTCAGCCTCAGTGGACCAGATTTTTCTGAAGATATTTAGCTGCCTAATGAGATTTGCAAAAGTACCTTAATAGACTAAGCATCTAGTTGCCCTGAGATTTAGGCACCTAATTTTCCTTTCATTAGATTTGCTTTTGAAAATGCAATGTCTGGGTGCCAGCTGCATTTCTAGGGATGCAAAGATCTCTGAAATTGGACTCTTAGCGATTAGCCAGAGAGCACATGCCATGCCAGTAAGCAGACTGAAGAGCGCTGGCTCTGTAGTCTCTGTAGAGGCTGTGGCTCCCTTTTTGAAGCTTACTTGGTCAGCCTTGGGCATTAAAGACATTTCAGTGCATGAGTACATCTCGTTGACGTGATTAAAAATCACAGTAAATAACAATATCAAAAGTAACTCCTTGTCCTCTCCATTCCACATTAAATTCTACGGAAGAAATGACACACATCTGTAGATATTACTCATGGAGGAAAAAAAGAAAAATTTTAAATCCACTTTAATTTTTTGGCTTTAGAAGTCTAAATTAATTTATTTTTATCTCCTCTGGAGGTCTTTTTTTATTTACCATAATGTCTGAAAACTTCCTGTGCATCATATTTACTTCCTATTTACTAAATTTTTAAATCCTGCCTTTAAAGTGAAAGTATTTTACACAGAAATTTTTACCATGAAAAAAAGAGGAGCAGATAGAGTTATGGTAAACAATACCACTTTATTTAACGTGGCCTCTGCATGGACCTATATATTTGTTTATGATTTGCAAGGTTTCTGCTTTCATCCAGGCAGAAAATGGTTGCTAAGCAGCAGCATTGCTTTTTAAAAGGAGAGCCAGGACCTGATCCTGCACTGACTTGTGCATGTGGTTATTCACAGGTTATTCCTTGGTTATGCCCAAGGAAGAACAAGAAGGAAACTTACACATACCTCCCACCCATTGTATAATATATGTCTCTGTATAACTCACATGGGAGTGTGCATGTGTGTATATATACATGTACATACAGAGATAAAAAGAAATCATGTTTGTATTCCTGTATGTATATCTGGGTGCATTGTTACAATTTGACCTAAACCATACAATCTGTCCTCTTAAATGAATTAATAATTGCCTAAACTGTAATACTGCTATGAAGCTGATCTACTGATTTTTGCCTATAGAAAAATCCATCATAAAAACCTTGCATCAGGTTTGGGATTTCTGCATTTCTTACCAGACTTCAAACACAAAAGTGAAAAGCTTTAAAGAAAGCCTGAGAGGTTCATAATATATACAAGAACTATCAAGTAATGTCTCAGCCTTTCTTGTGTTGTCATGCCCCTGCCAACATTTTTTACTAAAAATTACGCATTTGGTGAAATTTATGCAAGCGTGCGAGATGCATGAAACTGGAAAAACATTTTGAGATTTCACTCATTAATCCTTCGCTGAATTTTACATTTGATCTTGAACACAGCAGCCAGGAGGGTGCATGCTGTCTTCTCAGCTCATAAAACAGACCAAAAGCTTAGAGGAGATGAGTGCAAATATATAGATTTCATACATTTATCATATGAATATAATATAATATGATATATGGATATCATATAATTTTAGATGTGTAGGTGGTGCAACTTGGGCAAAACCAATCTGAACTGCTGGAAAACCACTGTTCCCGCATAGTAGCTAGGACTGCTGTGCTTTCAATCTTCAGAGGGCCTTATATACTTTACCTAATTCTCAGTATTGCTCTTGAGAGACAAGTTGAGTATCTGGGTGCTGGTAGGCACCTGGGAAGCCAGTAAAAGCACTGCAGAGGACAGGTGTCATAAATTCCTCATTTGGTGAGCCTTGTGGTAAATAGGTCTGACTGTAACCCATAAAACTAAGGCATAAAATTCCTCAGATGTGGCACAGATTGCCAGGTGACTTGGGAGGAATCCCATAGATTATCCACATCTTGTTTTCTTTGTGTATATAACACAGTGGCCTGGCTCAGCTCTGTAGGCTCTGGAAGATACTGTGACATCAATCAGGGTGACACACGTGTGCCAGACTGCTCCATCTTGGCGTCACAGCAGGACTACACCCGGACACACGCTTTGATAACTCTGTTTTCAGATCACTGCACTCTCCCTTTCCTCCACCACCGTCTGCATCTTCGTGGTATCACACAGTCGATAGTGCTAAATGACAGGGAGCCGAACATTTTCCAGCGTAGCCACTATGTCTGACAAGGAGCAAGGCAATTTTTAAGACAAGCTTCTGTCATCCTGTCTTTCCCTGTTATTTTTATAAAAACAGGAGACTAAGTGAATGGTGGAGAGGACTGCAGCTTTGTACTTCTGGAGAAGTTTTGGGCATCGAACAAAGGCTGTGGCCACAGTCTTCTCCAAATGGGTTCCTGTATGCGATCCCAGGGACCTGAAAAGGAATGCGATGACGTTACTTCAGAAGAGCACAAAGGGTTCCCTTCGGAGGTACATCCAGGGCAGGTTAGATCCCTGGCACAAACGCTGGTGCAAACCAAAGCAAAATTCAAAAGCAAATACACGAAGACCACATTGTTATACCCCTGTTTGAAATACTGCACAAAGAGGACAAGGAAAAGCTGGTCTTAATCATCAGTGGTTGTTTTGCTCACCCAGATGGGATTACACAAGATACTTCAAAGAGAATTTCAGTCTCACCCTGTACCTGTGTTTATTATTTTTTCAGTATGCCCACTTTCATGGGTTTTGATGCTTAATTAACTATATATAAAAAAATTCACAAAAAGTGGGAGTGTAGCCTAAACTTCTCAATTTTTCCCACTGCTGCTAACATGAATTTGCTTTTGCAAGGCGTTCTAGCAGCCAGCATTTTAACCACTCTGATGCCCAACTTGTCAAAGAAGGTCTAGACTGTCCGGGTATCTAAAATAGCTGCAGCAGCCCCTCAGCAGCTGTGTTTCGCTATTGCTTAAATAAGACAATCCTAGTATCTCCAATCTGAATTGTAGTTGTATATAACCATATATATTACTTCTCCTGTTTTCTATAACATTGTGTCAATGCCAGAGCTTAAAACAACTTCGCAACGCAACCTTCTTAGCATATGAAAACTTAATGTTTTGCCCAAACCTCCAGTTCTTGGGAGAATTTATTGCTGTTTCTTTTTGGTGTTGAAAAGCAAAACTGATTTAAAGTATATTTTTAAAAAGCCAGTGGGAAGTTAAAAAGAGAAGTCATACACATGACTCATGGTCCTGGAAACAGCTGTACTGCTTTTGGTGACAAAGGGCTGCTTTTAGGCCTTATTTAACTTCAGGAAAATCAATATGCAGCAAATGCACTGAGACAGAAAGAAATTTGACCCAAAGTTTAAAAAATAATACAAGCTGCCTCATCTTATGTCTTTAAATGGGGGTTCTTTGTCCCTCCAAAGGGGGACATTTTGTGTCATGTCCTGAGAAAAGGATGAGCGAGGTGTTTGCAGAAGATCGGGTCAGTTGGAAACAGCACAGACAGCACAGGTGCAAAGTTAATCACTGCTGTATCACGAGTGTTTAACAATTTCAGTAAAGAGTATGTTGGTCAATAAAAAAATGCCAAAACTCCAAGTTGCACAGAGGTATGTGCTGAAGTGCTTGTCCTCTGAACCCTCCTGCAGTTTTTGGATTTGGTCCTGGATTTGGTCATTCCAAGAGAATGACAACAGGCTGTGCAATAAACTATTGTAGATTATCTCTGCCGTTGTGCAGGAGAGTCCTGTATAGCAGCAAGAAATGCCATTACCCATCCTTTCACCAAATATACAGTTTCCAATCCCAACGTTTCATTTTTCAGAGGTGGTTAGGAAGTACAGGAAGATACTACAGCAATACTTGCAGCAATACCAGCTATTTTTACCATCAGCCTTCACTGATGACTTAAAAAATTGCAAGTTTTTAATCTTATCCAAATGATAATACATCTTTCTGGATATTTCCCCCTTAAGATCGTGCTGGGTTATTCATATTTGTAAGGTGGTCCTCTTCTAAACGGCTATATAGAAGTGAAAAGGAAGCATACATGCACGAGTCACACATTATTCTTTGCATCACAACAGAACAATAGCTTCAGGGTGAAAGTGCTGATATAGGACTTGGGTCATCCAAATTTAACTTGCAGTTTTGCTACATTCTTCCTTTGTAACTTGAACCAATGACAGCCTTTGTGAACCTCTGTTTCGTAAACTGTGAAATGAGGTCTATAAGTCTGTCTGAGTTGTTGCGAGACTATAATGATTAATCTCGGTGACGGGATCAGACATTACAGTGGGGAAAACTTCAAGAAAAGTAACTACAGTAGGATTCCAAACACTGACAGGGCATAATCCTGATGCTTTCATAAAAAGGGAATGACTAAAAAACCAAAAGGGATCCAGCTTTCGCTTACAGATTTGAAATGTTTTTTCCTCCTCAACATTGTGGCTGCAACCTTATGAATGGTTTTGCCACTTCCCCTTTCCTATCAAGCACATTTCAGATCTCATTTGTCTGTAAGCAAAAGGCAAAGATAAGGCATCCCATAAAAGCACCACAAGAGTAAAGCCACTGGTTCTCTCTAATGAAGGGGCTGGAATTTATCACCTAGGTTTTTGCCAAGTGACATAAAAGCAGGAAATGAAAATTACTGAAGAAAGGACATTCACAAGACAGACCACAAATGAACAAGAGGAAACCGGAGATATGACGAGAGGCAAAAATGAAGAGATGAAGCTAGATTATCAGTTAACTTCTTTTGGGGAAATCCAAGACAAGATTCCCAGTCTCTTTTCAGAACTTCAGGCGTCAGTGTTACAAAGTGAAAATGCTTCTTTGGACTGATACAAAATGAGCATCGGCTTTGTTTGCTCTAGTAACTATATATGTATATTTTGGAGCAGCTGTATGTTTTTTTTAGTTGGTCTGTATTATCTGAACACGGCTTGTAGAAAACCACTTTTTCTAAAGTATGTATCATTCCTAATGTTAGAGACTTGCATTATAATTAAAAATGTAAAACTATAAGTAAACTGTGCTGCAATTACCTGAGTAATGTGGTTCAAATCAACTCACAGGGCTGATCAGATAAGTGAAGTAAATATTACTAAAGTCTATTATTTCACAAAATTACCCAAGGGGTCACTTCTTGTTCCCACAGAGTTCAAAGGTAGATGTGTTTTTACTATTATAGGAGTAGGAACTTGATGTTGACTGGTAGGGATGGCTGAAGAGCTTTGAAGCTGGAACAAAATACAAATTACTATCACACATCAGTAATTATCTTGGCACCATAAACATTTATATATCAGCGTGTTACAAACTCTTCATGTTAGGTATGATAATAAAATAGCCGAGTCCTTAATGTGAGGACCAAAATACAGTATTTCTTCTCAATAAAAATTGAGATTATTTTTTAACTTCCTCTCCCGTGTATCCTGTTATGTTAACAGACAACACGTGAGAATGGCACTATGCAATGCACTTATATATATGTATTTAAAGAAATAAGCTGGTCCTTTCACTGCAGTGTTTGGCCAGATAATGACACTATTAATACACTAGTGTAACATGAGGCAGCCTGTAGCACTTATCATCTCTGTGTTAAAAGGATGGAGACAAAAAGTGAGATGTATGACCTTATAATGGAATTTGCCGTCCTCAGGAGAGCAGATATACGTGACACTGAGTGTACATTACATACTCTTGTTGCATTTAGTTTATTCCCATTAGCAGCCATCATGCTGGAATTTTAAATCTCTGCAGCCTTTTTGTCTCCTCTGAGGGCTGTGCCGTAATTCAGATTCTTGAAGGGACACAGGCCATTCTGTGATTCTGTTTACACTTGTGTGCATGTCTTCCAAGTGCACGGTGTTTTGATTATGCAGATTTTCTGTGACTGCATTACAAGGTTTTGGCAACCTAAGGTTGCTTCTGTACATGAACTGATTCCTGATTAAATTGATATATGGGCTGACTAAATCTAAAATAAGACCACTTTGTTCCTGTTTACTTGTATTTAAATTTAATATTCTTGTTAAGAAGGAACTTGGAGTTACTTGTGCCTAATGGGACAATGTCCTTAAGTATAAGCAGGTCACACTACAGACATTAAATATGAACATCTTCCATTGAATTGTGAGAGATTTGCCCATATTAGAATTGCAATCAGAAGCTACCAGCTGAATAAAAAACAAATAAAACCTGGAAACAGTGACCTGTTCAGTTTTCAAAGGAAGCATGCAAGCAGAGAGGCCTCAGATGCCTCAAACATTAAAGTAAATTCCACTGCGATAAGGTGTATAATAAAGTCCTTATAGCCCCTAACTAGTGTAGCATTCTTACACAGCCCGTGTCCCCCATACCCCTTCTGGTGAGGCCTGGCCTTCAAGGCTCCAAGGAGAGGAGAAAGGCGCTCAGGACACGGGTAGTTACCACCCCTGCAGAACAGAGGAGGTGTAGGCAGAAAAGATCCAGGCCCCGCGCAGATCTCGAGGGAGAGCACTGGAATTACTGATGCTACAGTCAGCGCTGCGCTGGAAGCAGTTCGGAATGGCTCAGCACAATCGGCTCTTAAAACCACAGCCAGTTCTCCAACCTGCCCTTAAACACCATTCCCATCATTTGCTTTCTGCTGCAGCTCCTTCTCGTTATTTCCTCCCAGCTATTTCGGGTCACCTCTATGATGGTGTGCCACGCATCAGACATGCACCATATGCTGCACTTGCAGAAGTCCCACACAAAATCTAATGAGTGCAGATGGCCCCCATTTTCATTTTAGTCTATTCTCTCTAGACTGGAGAGTTGGGGAACTTAGTTTCTGTCAGTGTTGCCAGTTCTTGCACTTTTGTGACCTCAAGCAAATCAGACAGGTCTCTTAATACAGTCCACTACATCTGTTTCCATCTCTGAAAACAAACTAACAACAACAAAAAATAAAAAAAAAAATATAGAATAGTTATCTCCTCCTATGCATTTCTATGCTGCTGAATTAATTTACATACAGTTCTGAGGTCTTCAAACGGAAAGTGTTACTGAATTGCAAAGTATGATGACTCATGTCAAAGAAACCATGTCAACACAAACTCTGATGGCTAAACTCTACCTTCAGTTCAGAGATCTCATTTTCCTGGAAACATTCCTTGGCCCTGTCAAAACTTACAATCTAGGGCAGGCCAGTTGTAGCATTTATCAATGTTTTTGGAAACAAATCATACCAGTAAGAGAGACCTGTCCCAAATGTTAAACAAAAAACCCCCATGTTGAATGAACTCATGGCATTGATGAAATCAAAGAGGATCTATGTATAAGAGAATTATTTTTTCAGACACTGTCAAGCTGCAGCATAATACAGCGCGAGGACACAGTTATAATAAATTTCTGTGTTCTGTGGAACAAATTATGAGCTTTTAAGATTAATTCATTGCTCTTGATCAAGAAACAATATAGCTCATCTTTGGCTTGTCCCTGCGCACATCTGAAAAACAACCCTAAAGGAGGATTTCTCATTAAACTTCTGCCTTCCTGCTAGCATGGATATACTATGGGAAAAGCTTTCCTTTCACAGGACATAAAGGTTTTTCTACATTTTTCTTCTTCTTTTTTTAAAATTAAGTTAGTCATAGCACTATTGTGGCTAAAACATAAAAGCGGAGTTAAAGTGACTTTAGAAAAAATGCTACTCTTGTGCTTGTGCAGAGATTACAAATGCACAGTCCAACTCTTAAATCAATTTCGTTCTCATTAGCTTTAGATGTTAGCATTAATTTTAAAAAAAAAAAAGAAAGAAAAAGAAAAACAACCCCAAAACTGAAGGACACTGGGTTATTCTGCAAAAGCTGAAAAAACAACTTTGCTTGAAAAAAACCCACCAAAACAAGAGCTTTGGACCTACTAGTACACATCTTTGGTCATTGCCTGGAACATTTTCTGAGGTCACAGTAGAACAGGATGTTTAATTTTCTTTTACTTTCCCAGAAAAGCAGATAAATCAATAAATCACTACCTAGTCATTCCTGCACTCACAGCCTTTATGCTATTTTCAAAGCTAACCGTGTCGGAGATGGAGATGACAGACAGTGTATTCCCCACAGCCACAGGAATGAAAACGGTCTGTCTTGGAGCACAGCCGTGATCTCCCAATCTGTGAGGATGGCGCTGTGCCCGCTACCAATGTTGTATTCTAGTGCTTCTAATTACAGTCCTCACTTAAGGACCAGATTAGGGATTTAAAAGTCTGCAGACACACCACTGGCAAGAAGCAGCCTTTTCCAGTTGCGGTGGCATAACAGGAGTCACCAATTCTTTGGCTCAAGAGGCAGCTGCTGGGGCACAACACGTGGCCCTTTCTTTCACTTCTGTGACCCCACAGTGACACAGCTTTTCTTGGGGTTACAGGCAATTAGGCGTTTGCTTGTTTGTTTCCCGGAGATTTCCATACTTGATATTTGAAGAAACATTCTCAAAATTGAAAATTTCTAAATTATTTTTCTTTACATTTTAATTTTTCATTTAGGACCATAAGTGAAAGTAATGATGTAGTTTCAGGGGAGGGGAAAAAAAGTAGGAAAAGCAAACTGGGAGCTCCGAGACTGCAGCACAGCCAACAAACGTTTCTTGTGAATGCAACACCAAGGACAAATAGTACAAAGCTCTCACTTGCCTGCACAGTAAGGAGCTGGCAGAAAGCTTAAGGGTCATGAAGGCAAATAATTTAAGAGCAAACTGGTTTATAGCCTTTTATTGCTAACACTCTGAACGGGATGTTTCAGCCAAAGAAACTATTGTCTTTATGGAAGCAAGACAGACATACAGGTGCCTGGAACAAGTCAGCGTTTTTATAATGAACAAGTGGAAGATATTTGCAAACATCACCACCCAGCAACCGTAAATTAATACAGCTAGAAAGAATGGGAGAGTTCATTTAATTTTAACTGGGTGTCCAGTTCTAAAGAACCAATAACAAAATTCCAGGTTCTAGAGGAAAGCCACAAACTAGATGTTTTTTAAAAGGCTGATTCCTGATCCAGCCCTTGGATTAGGATTCCCTTGTGTGTGTGCTCTTGAACATGCACAGTCCAAAGGGCCAGACTTTAAGCAAGTCTCCTGAATATGTCCCACCATGTTTGCTGGGGAATCAGACCTGAATATCAAATTCTGACTTGTTTGCTCAGAGAATGATGGCAGGACAGATGCTGCTCCGTGAACACTATCACGCAGTTTACATGTACACATCCATACTTTCAAATTGGTGTTATATCTGCGTTAAATACTGCGACAACTGTCCCAGACCAAGCAAAAATAACCTGTAATATAAATAAAGGTAGCATCTCCATGCACAGAATGGATG
Source organism: Rhinoptilus africanus (assembly GCA_013400135.1). Taxonomy (NCBI): domain Eukaryota; kingdom Metazoa; phylum Chordata; class Aves; order Charadriiformes; family Glareolidae; genus Rhinoptilus; species Rhinoptilus africanus. The sequence continues at coordinate 935,997 of VXBO01002851.1, forward strand.
TGCTGACAGTTGCCTGGGGAGAAATGTCTTGAAAGAGCTATAAAAGCCATAATTTTTTCAAAAATTGTAGCTATTTTCTCTATGCAAGTTATATTTGCAGCTGGGAGCTCCCATGATGCTTCATCCTGTAAGCTGTGTTTTTGAGATGACAGGATTGATCCTTCGAGGACAGGTAGTCAGAAGATGGTGGGTTTTTTTAAAGACATTAACTAGCGTCTCTGTCAGAATCCTCTGTATGTCTCCTATGGATTTCATCCAATGTAATTAATTAAAATGACAAAAAGACTTCTGTTTGCTTAATGGAAACCTTGGTTTGGAAGAGAGTTTCTGGTTTTCCATCCAACACAAAACTATGTGAAATAAAGGAAGGTCACTGTGGTGGAAGAATGGTGTCCCCTGAAATGAAGAAGGAAAGTTGTTTACACTGTTTAAGAAGGATGAACAGAGACTTGATAGAGAACCTGCCTTTAAAACTTAAAGCCACAGCTATTAAAACTGGGTCTTTTAATACTCTTTCGTACTGCATGTGAATTTTTTACAGTCTTTGCTCCCAAGAATTCATCCAGTATGATCACTGCTTTGCCTAAGAATAGGGAAAGTAGAGGAGACAAACTGCCTTCCTCGGAGTAGCTGTTATCAGACAGCCAGATGGCAAGCGACATGCCAGAACTTACAGGAAACAATCCAACGCAGATCATTAATTCCAACACAGCCTCTACACCCTAAACACCATCAAAATGTCACTGCTAAGGACTCTGAGAGCCAAGGCACCAACAGAACATGTTCTACATAAGGATTTCTGCAACCATAATGACTTACTGAAAATCCTTCCAAAATGCAGTGAGGAAAAGTTATGGAAAAGTAGATTGGCATATGTGATAATTATGGAGAACATAAGTAACCTTTACCTGCAATACATATCTATATATATTTAATATTTATACTTAATAAATGATGTTTCACTAAATTGTATTCAGTTTCACAAAACATGTTGTTCATCCATAAAAACAATTTTCTTTTCAAAAGAAAACCACGGGCTAGATCCTTGACTGGTAGCTCAGGCGTGTACTTTGCTGACCTACCCTAATGTGTGTCCAAAGAGAAATGCTACGAGACTTAGATTTAAAGATATATTGCAGAGTGGCTTCTGTGAAAACAGGTCTAGTTCTTACTTCTAGGACTAACACATGTTTTTCTACGATTTCTACATTTTTATTGCAACAACCCAAAGCACATCTTTTGCTTTCACCAAGCAGAGTATTTTCCCTTCTCAGGTGATCTTCATGACTAAGCTTTGGTGGAAGCAGAGTTTAATGTTATGACATATCAGTTTGCTGTTTCTGTGGCAAAACAAATTCAGCCTTTCCTTTAGCTATTAGATCTTTAGTTCAGAGGCCCTTACAACGAGTCAGGGACCAGCAGAAGAGCCACGTCAGAGCCAGGGACACCTACAAATTGCTTGATTTAGGAGTAACACACCAGTTGGAAGAGAAGCAAGAGGGCTTTCCAGGAGAGGGCTTTCCATTCATTAATTAAGACAACTGTATCTTTCATAGTGGGAGACAACAGGTATGCAGAACATCCAGAGCCTCCACAAGCATAACTTTACACATTTTTCTTCTAAATACAGCATTGTTAAAGAAGCGGTCTCAACATCTTACAAACACTGTTGCAGGGTAGGACAGTTGTCAGACCAGGAGATCTAAGACCCTAATGAACATCCCGGCTCTGGTGGTTGCACATCTGCTAACCAGTACTTCTGGCTTAGCTCAGTCATCTGGTATCAACTTAATCCCACTTGTGCCTTTCAATAACATGTTCTTCTCCAGCAATCAATTAAGATTTAGCATAAATTCCATTGGGAAGGACTGTACAATACCTAGCAAACTGAAATAAAGTTATTTGCACATTATAGAAGCCCTTTCCATCACCATAGGAAATATAGTCACATCTCAGTTGGAACAATGGTGTTTTAATGATGTAAATTAATTTTCTGTTGAGTACAAAGCAAGGAGCAGAGAAAAAACTTTTTTTTTTCAGTGGGAGGCGAGTTTGGGTGATCAGAATGCAACTGGCCCAATGGAGACCCTGCCTGAGCTCCCAGACAAGCCACACTTTGCAAAATCCCAAACGTGCTCCTCTGTCACATGGATCTACGTGAAAAGAACTGGAAACACCCATCTGTTAACTCTGTGCTGCCGGGAAGATGCTATACTTGCTCTTTGACATCAGTAGCAGTGGCTGATAACGAAAATTAATGGTGATTCATAAAGACATCTCCTTTCCTAAGAATACTGGAACAGCAGCTTGCATAATCCTGAGATTTACTTAATTAAGGAAAATTCCCAGCACTGTTTTATTTGATCGCAGTGCCTGTCTTTTGTCTTCACCTCCCTCTCCCTCCCAGCTATACCACAAGTGCCTTTGATTAGCATGGCCCTAATAAGAAGCTTCATTCAAAAAGAAAGCAGAGAGAGGGAAGGCAGGCACTGAGGTGTGGCTGGTGATTTAAGAATTCAAAGAAGGAGGGAGTGGAAACGTATCCCAGAGAGGTGAGAAGTCCAGACAGTCCTCTGCTGCCAGCAAAATGGGATGCTGAAGAGAGGGCCCAGCCGCAGCATGGCACTGTGCTGTCACACAGGTCTCCAGAGACGGAGGGAGGTGAGGAATATCCCTATGGTTTAGTGCCTCTGCTCGCTTCTGGTGAGACAAGGCGCTCTTTTCAGTATTTTGAAGCATTTTCTGCTTGAAACTTCAGAATCACCCAACTTTGGTGCTTTGAAATGTGCTTCTGCACCGAGATTCTGGAAGAACGTTAGAGAAATGGGTAATTATCATTTAAGTCATACGCATTTTCCAGCTGAGACACTGAAGCCGTATTTAACATCATCTCCTACAGGTTTCCCAGTTTCTGACCAAGGCGGCCTCTGAATCAGGGGAAAGCAGGGGGGGAAGTGTATCCCATCTTCCAGGTGACCTTGGTGCTATAAATCAGGAAGCCAGCAAGGGACCTTAGGCTTCACACAGCTCCATGTTTTATTTATGATGATATTGCGGCAGCACTCAGGGCCCCAGCCACCAATCAGAAACCCATTATGCTATCTGGCACGAGAACATGTTAACAAACAGACAAGACCCCAAACACCCTTCATTTACTAGTAGTGTTGTTTTAAAACTACTATGCCTAGCAAGATAGGGTTTATTGTGGAAAGTGTGTGCGTGTGGGGGTGTTCCCCATCCAGATGAGAAAATGCCTTTCCCAGAGCAACTGGGGCTGCTGGAGCCAGGGGACAGGCTGGTGGGGAGAGTTTGCAGCATGAAACAGGGTATTTTGTGGTGAAGTGGGTACCTGCCTTCGCATGCAGACACATCGCCTTGAAGAACCGATCCCAGCGATGGGAGGAAGTCATCGCTGAGGAGAAAAAGGCAACGCCAGGTCTAAAAAGTGGAATTACCGAGCCGTCTGGGCTCGCTGCCGAGAGCCACGGGTGACAACGCGGTGGCAGCTCACTCGCGGAAAGGTGGCGAGCGCCGGCTTCTCCCGGGCCTGCGCGTCCCGCCCCGAGCCCTTCCAGGCCCGGCCGGTTTTCCCGCCCCGCGGCCGCCGCCCCCTCAGGCGGGCGAGCCCGGGTCACGCCTCCGCGGGCCGCATCACGCCTCCGCCGGCCGCATCACGCCTCCGCGGGCCGCAT
>VXBO01002851.1:940123-991378 GCA_013400135.1 Rhinoptilus africanus
GGCGGGGGCGGGTGGCCCCCAGCCCAGAAGATGGGGTGTTCCCCACGGGGCCGAGTGGTGTTCCAAGGTCAGGCGTTGCCTGCGAGCCTTTCCAGGCGCCACGCTGCAGCCGCGCAGTGGCACCTCTCTTAACGCCTTTATACCAAGCGTGTGGGGGGGGAGGAGAATCGCGAAAGTCTGAGGCTTCGAGTGAAGAGAGTGGCCGTTTCTGGTTGAAGAACGTGTGCTGACAGCTGGCTGCCAGTGTCGCGACCCCCCCTGTCATCTGAACCAGTTGTAGGAAACAGGAGATAATGCAGCGTCAACCGCGGCTGTCAGCCCCCATTAGTGCTTCTGGGACAGGTGAGGAGTGTGAATGACCAGGAGGGTTGTTTTATTTGGGGGAGGAGGGTGGGGAGAATTACAGTATTTTCTGCCTGCATGCCCACATTTCCATCAGCTTTTCAGAATTTTTCAGAGGTGCTTCAAGGTAGAAAATACCTTTTCACATTGGCAGCTTCATTGTTACTGCCAGGGCTCCCGTAGACATTAAAACTGAATTGGCTGCAGCTTCATACAGGGTGGAAAAACATTGACAAGAGGCGAGGCGTCCAAGTTACTTACCCAAGTAGAAGGATAGCAAGACTGAGCGGTGATAGAATAGTGGAAATTCAGTATCATGTCATTCTCCTTAGTTGTTGTGGTTTGTGAGGGGGACGATTTTTCTGTTTCCAGTGATGGGTGTGTAGACATCCCATTTATTCCTTATTCCCTTCTGTCATGAATCTGCAAAATACGAAACCAAGCAGTATGCAGTGCTTTGATGGTGAGATTGCTTTAATTTTAGAAAGCGGATTTCATAGCCACAAGCCTAACTCCTTAGGAGCACAGGATGCAACAGTCAGAGAATACTTTCCCGTTAGGAAACAGTACTTTAGCTACTGTAAATAGGTCTGATTTTGTTTTCCTCAACTTGAGTTCTTAAGAGCAGGAGATGGTAAGAAAGGCAAAACCAGTCCAGAATGGGGGGTGAGAGTCGACAATGACACACCACCAAAACAAACAAAAAAATCAGTTTGCTGTTTCTGTGGCAAATGTTGGAAGAACTATGGGAAGTGTGTGTTAGTAGAAGAAAGAAACCCACATGGCGGGGGGGCGGGGGGGGGGAGAGAAGAGCTTTCAAAGATTAAAGATTTTAGGAGAGCACGCAAGAGACAGAAGGCAGAAAAAGAGGTGTGGATAAAGACAATGCCGACAACAACAACAAAAAAAGCATAACGTGGTGAAAAAGGAGAGGGGGAAACACAGAACCGGTATAGAAATGACCAGTGCTAAAACACAAAAGAAAAGAGAGTTTACCAAAAGCGTGGGGAAGCAAGTACTAAATGGGCAGCTGGTGTGTTACAGCTGAGAGTTGTAGTTGAAAGAGCATTGAAACAGTCAAGCATAAAACCGGCTTCTCATAAATTTTTTAAGTCTACGTACGTAAATGTGTGTTTGAAAGACCTCTCTAGGCTTGCTCTCTCTAGAGGAAAGTCCAAGTATTACATCTTGGACTACATGTAAAAGATTTTGGAAAATGTCCACAGTACGTTTTCCTTCCCCTCAATTCTTAGCTGGTGATAGCACATATTCTCTCCCGCTCTCCTTGCTGTTGCGGGGACACACACACACACACAAGCACAGCTGAGGCTGACTTGCAGTGAAATAGAAAAATTTTGTTTATAAGTCATAGTTATCAATGGGACTAAATCTTTAGTAAAAAGCAACTGAAAAGTAAATATGCACAACAAAATTGATATAAATTGTATGAGTCTTATGTTAAATCACTGATGTAAAGAAGTTGAGCCTGTTTAGTGGTGTAAGTATGTTGATATATATAGGTCTTGGTCCATGATGTTTTGCCCACGTGCAGACTCAGACATGAAAAGATAGTGTGTTTTTACCATAAATAATTGCTAACGTATGAAAGACAATTTTTGAGGACGTCTGGTTTTATCTTCTGATACAGGTATGAGTAGTCGTAGGTGTGACCTACATTTCTTCTGAGCAAGGCTGTGGAAAGCCAGAAGGCCCACAGCAACTAAAAAGCACCAACTGTGGTGCAAAATTCCATTTTTGTTTCACTGTACCAACAAGTGTCAATCAAGTGTCTTTCATCATATCAGCAAGTATTGACTTTTAATCAAAAGATTAAAGAATATCTCCCCCCCCCGCCAAGTTGGTTAGTGAAACACAAGTTAGTGTTTTACTTGTGAGTTGAAGAGATAATACCTTAATCTGACAAAAAAAAAAGTTTGTGCAAAATTTGCTTTGTTTACTTTTTTAATGAAATACTGTGTATGGAAAGTACCAGTGGATTATACTAAAGGTGAGAGTTCTCAGATGGGAGGAAAAATAAACACTGCCTGCAGTTGTTAGGCCATGGGCAAGGTGACTAAGTATGTGTCTCCGGGACATGTTGTCTTGGTACCACACCTGTGACCACAGCTCATGTGTCCCTGGAAGTGGCTCTGCAGTGAAGGGTCTTGGGGCACGATAACGGTTTCTACATCTCGGAGAAATTCTACAGGAATCATCTTGCGGCAAGTTTTTTAAATGTGGGAACATTTTCTGCAGTGAGCAACTGTTTAAAAACATCTGTGATGAACAGATCCTAAATTCTAAACACAAGTAACAGTTTGAAGTGTATTAATGATGACATTTATTTGCTCTTGTAACTGAGCTAATCATATTTCAGTAGTACTTGCAAGATGCATGTAAGAGGATAGCATTGTGAAGGATGAGAAGACTTAGTATCATTGTTATTTAGGTGTCTTTCTCAATGCATCTTTAAATGGATATATAGTGAAATGGAAAGATGAGTTTAAAAGGGGGAAATTTCTCTTCTGGAGGTCGGTTATGTGCAGCGCATTTATCTGAGTGTATTATGAGCCATGAATATTTCATAGTCCAGTGGTACAGATATGTAGCAAATGAAAACCTCAGTCCGTGCATGACTCTGTGTGTTTAGGAAGCACAATTATAAAACATAATTATGTTAAAATCAAGCAACTGGGCAGACATTTGAGTACTGGTGTTCCTCTACTTGGGCAGAGCCGTGTCATTGAAACGCACCATGTGAATGCTTCATGGCTTCGGGCCTGCCTCAGTCCACTGCTGATTCAAGGTGGTGCCTCCAGGCTCAACCCCAGGGTCAGTCTTTAATATTACAGCAAGAATGGAAATTCAGAGTTTTTAAGTCGTGCTTTTTTCTTTTTTTTTTTCNTCAGTTTGCTGTTTCTGTGGCAAATGTTGGAAGAACTATGGGAAGTGTGTGTTAGTAGAAGAAAGAAACCCACATGGCGGGGGGGCGGGGGGGGGGNTCTTTTTTCTTTTTTTTTTTCCTTTGGTTTAAAAAAAAGTGCAGGAAATAAGCCTGCTCTCAAGTAAGAATTTTCTCAAATGGAATGTGTTGTTCCCATTCTGGAATGCTAATTCTGTAGCTTTAAGGTGTTTGAATAATTGCGTTTTGATTGGTCTCAAAAGGTAATAATTTCAGAGGCATTAGACTTCATACTGTACCTGGCTGACAGCGATTTGTGAACATCACACTTGTTTTAAAAATTCAAAATCCTGTAAAATGCGAAGAGAAGGCCACTAACAGTTCTTGATGTGGTAAGCTACAAGAGGGCAGGGGAAAGGTAATGACAAGGTTATCTAGATGCTTAAAATATTTTAAGAAAGAAATTTGTTTGAAGTACCTATTTATAACCTTTGGTGCAGAAAATGCATCATTTTTGGCTTTTCATTGAATTTTGGTTTACTGTTTGGCTTTTGTTCTCACAGTTATACCAAGCCAAAAGGAAGGCAGAAAGTAACAAATATACTTGTGTGCTATTTAGTGACATTTTGAGTTGTAACATTAGCTGTGGTTTTCACACATTGAAATTTTGTATTGAAATTTTTGTGTTAATAATCAAGACATTCCAATTCCTGGATATTCAGACTGGACAGGACTATTAGGTGCAGAAATGTGGGTTTGACCTCATGCACAAAGGAGGACTTTAAAAGACAAATCTTCCATTTCAGTCCAGAATTGTTATGGATGTCCTTTATAGGTCTTGAAGGTTGTAAGCAACTGCTCCACTTGAAAAAAGTTCTTCTGTTCCAGCAGAACATGACAAAACATGCCCAGAGATGTAAACTGACCGAGGAGTCTTGAATTTAGTTGAAATTGTTTGAATAGTTTTTTGTGTAACGTGAAATCTCCCCAAAGCCTCCATACTGGTAATTAACAGCAATTCTGATGGATATTGACCGGGGGGGAATGCAGAATGTGATGTGTGAGCAGACCAGTAGCCCCTTTGTCTGAACTGTGGTAGCAATATACACTTCATTTGCCTTGCTAATTGCTGACCTGTACTCACTTAACAACAGAACTTCTTTGAGAGAGCTGGCAGTTGAGAAGAAGCTGGTTTAAACCCAGTGTGAGCGAGGTGGATAATCTGACGCGTGACGTGTCGCTTTCTGCTCGGAACGAGGCGAGTGGTGCCTGGGTAGGTCTGAGCCTTTCCACCGAAGTNCTGTGTGTTTAGGAAGCACAATTATAAAACATAATTATGTTAAAATCAAGCAACTGGGCAGACATTTGAGTACTGGCGTTCCTCTACTTGGGCAGAGCCGTGTCACTGAAACGCACCATGTGAATGCTTCATGGCTTCTGGCCTGCCTCAGTCCACTGCTGATTCAAGGTGGTGCCTCCAGGCTCAACCCCAGGGTCAGTCTTTAATATTACAGCAAGAATGGAAATTCAGAGTTTTTAAGTCGTGCTTTTTTCTTTTTTTTTTCCTTTGGTTTAAAAAAAAGTGCAGGAAGCCTGCTCTCAAATAAGAATTTTCTCAAATGGAATGTGTTGTTCCCATTCTGGAATGCTAATTCTGTAGCTTTAAGGTGTTTGAATAATTGCGTTTTGATTGGTCTCAAAAGGTAATAATTTCAGAGGCATTAGACTTCATACTGTACCTGGCTGACAGCGATTTGTGAACATCACACTTGTTTTAAAAATTCAAAATCCTGTAAAATGCGAAGAGAAGGCCACTAACAGTTCTTGATGTGGTAAGCTACAAGAGGGCAGGGGAAAGGTAATGACAAGGTTATCTAGATGCTTAAAATATTTTAAGAAAGAAATTTGTTTGAAGTACCTATTTATAACCTTTGGTGCAGAAAATGCATCATTTTTGGCTTTTCATTGAATTTTGGTTTACTGTTTGGCTTTTGTTCTCACAGTTATACCAAGCCAAAAGGAAGGCAGAAAGTAACAAATATACTTGTGTGCTATTTAGTGACATTTTGAGTTGTAACATTAGCTGTGGTTTTCACACATTGAAATTTTGTATTGAAATTTTTGTGTTAATAATCAAGACATTCCAATTCCTGGATATTCAGACTGGACAGGACTATTAGGTGCAGAAATGTGGGTTTGACCTCATGCACAAAGGAGGACTTTAAAAGACAAATCTTCCATTTCAGTCCAGAATTGTTATGGATGTCCTTTATAGGTCTTGAAGGTTGTAAGCAACTGCTCCACTTGAAAAAAGTTCTTCTGTTCCAGCAGAACATGACAAAACATGCCCAGAGATGTAAACTGACCGAGGAGTCTTGAATTTAGTTGAAATTGTTTGAATAGTTTTTTGTGTAACGTGAAATCTCCCCAAAGCCTCCATACTGGTAATTAACAGCAATTCTGATGGATATTGACCGGGGGGGAATGCAGAATGTGATGTGTGAGCAGACCAGTAGCCCCTTTGTCTGAACTGTGGTAGCAATATACACTTCATTTGCCTTGCTAATTGCTGACCTGTACTCACTTAACAACAGAACTTCTTTGAGAGAGCTGGCAGTTGAGAAGAAGCTGGTTTAAACCCAGTGTGAGCGAGGTGGATAATCTGACGCGTGACGTGTCGCTTTCTGCTCGGAACGAGGCGAGTGGTGCCTGGGTAGGTCTGAGCCTTTCCACCGAAGTGGCCTGACACCGTACTGAGCATCCAGTGCAGCTCCGGGGCGCAGTTTGTCTCCCTTGGCTTTCCTTTCTCAGGTGCCTCCTGTAGCTTGCATTTGGCTGGGTAGGTCTAGCCATCGTGTCTGGGTAATGCCTTCAGCAGAAATGGAAGGTTTAAAATCTGAAATGATTAAGTCAGAGGTCACTTGGTGATAATTCTCTCGTTGGTTTGTGGATAGTTTTGGTGAAGCGTAACTTCCAATAGATTCTTGTAACTTTCTTTATGAGCTGATTCATTGCAACACTTGTGTTGAAATAATACCTCTCCCTCTTGGAACAACAGAACGTTTCAGCTGAGGTGAATGTTTGGGGAAAGTATGGACATCAGACTGTTTCCGCTTTGAGAAGTGAAACGTTTTGATTGCTTTAGAAACCGAAATGTTTGGAAATGTTAGAAACTGTCAGTTGTACCAAGAAGAGAAGTGTTGACTTCCAAATGCTTAGTTAAATAGTATTTGGTAAATAGAGCTTAGTTTCTGTTTTATAACTTGCCTGTTCTAAAAAGAACATACATTTAATCTTGGAGTTTATTTAATCTTAGTTTTTTTCCTAGCAAAGTATGTTGTGGAAAGTTGTAGCCCCCCTGGTACCGTTCCCCTCGTCCTCCCTGCATTCAGCAGCTCCTGTATTACACGCAGACACCGCTCACTGCTGCTCGGGAGCAGTTGTTCCCTTCTTTATGTGTATGTGTTTGTCTCTGTTCTCGTAGCCACACTCAATTAACAGTAATTCTTTCTACGCGGGTATCTGCTGGCTGAAATACTCTGCCTTCAGGACTGGGGGAAGCTGTTGGGGGTGGAAGGCGCATTTGGCGTGGGATGGTGCCCCCTTCCGCCTGTGAGAATCAGCCTCACGCTTGAGCTGCTCATTTACTTGGAGACCGAGAGAGGTTCGGTTCCTCCCAAAACCAGCCCCTGGGTAAGGGCTGGCCAGGCAGCCGGGTCGCCGGATTCTCTTGCCTACAACATAGATGACTTTCAATTTTTGACGTGGAAGACCGAGCTGCGCCTATTTTTAGGAAACCTGATTCCCAATGTGGCATTTAATCTGTAGATACAAATATAGTTTTGGAACTGCAGTGGGGAACTCAAGTGGATGAGGTGATCGATGTTTTTCCCGAGGTGGCATCAGGGTCATGGAAAGTTCCAGAGTGGGTGTTTGTTGCCTCTTCCCTCCCTGCTGCTCCTCCTCCTCTCCTCCCCAAAAATGCCCGGCATAAACAGGCTGCTCGCAACAAAGCTACCCCAGTCTGTGCTGCCAGTGCAGGCTTGACCAGAACTCAACAGATTCTGTTCGCCGGGTAGCGGAGAGGCTTTTTATCAAAGAAAGTTAGCATTGAAATAGCGATTCCTGACTTTGTAATTTTTTTGGAAGTACCGGAGACTGGAGACATGCCCGGCCGTTTCAGACATGTCCTTAATCCATCTTCAGTCCATTTTAGGCATTCAGTAGAAGAAGGATATAAGTAGATGAGTGCAGGAAAAGCAAAAGGTAGGAGTGTGTGAATTGGTTTCTTTTTTAAAATGTAGCCATTTCCTCTTGTGTTACTGAAGAGTTACCAACTGGCGTAAGAGTAATGACCTAGATAGAAGAAGTGATGAAGGTTAGAGTTGGTGAGGAATTGTATAAAAATGGGATTCAGCTGTTCTGACTTTTTCTCTAAGCACTAATTTAGCCACTTTCTTGTCTCTGTGGTATGAAAATTGATGCGGTTGACTTCTTGTTAGGCAGGAGATTGTATTGGTGTCAATATGGAATTTTTCCAGCTGGAGGTTTTTTTAATGAAGAAAAAGTTGTTTGTTTGGATCAGGAACTTCTACTTTAAGATACTATTAAAGTTTCATCGGAAATATATGGTAGTACTATCTACTGTCCTTACTTGATATCTTCTCCTTTATTGCAGGTTATGATGCATGATTATCACAGAAGAAATTCATGTCTATAGCTCTTAAGGACTTCATTACATCACCTTCAAGCCTGATAGTTTTGGAATCCATATTGCAGCTGCAAAGACACACCTGCTTTTCAATTTCAACAAACATCTTCCCTGTCAGGAGATACTGAAACTGAAGTGCTGTGTTGTAACGCAGTGGTACCATCGGATTATTGTAAGATCTCCCAGTGAAAAATTTACAGTCATATATTTGCTAGGTAAGTTGATACCATTAGCCACGTGTACAATAGTTAATACTTTTGCTGAAATTCTATGACTTTACGGCCTTGCTGTCTCTTTTTTTAATAAAACACAGCATATGAAAGTATATACAAATGGATAATAATCTTTGTAAGTAAGATTATTCTTCCCATCTAGGGTCAAATGCTTTCACTAGTAAGTGAATTTAGAATAAGAAGATTACCACTAGAATTATTTTGCGTGGTGTTTGCTGGTTTTATTACTGATTTTTTGGCATCCGCTTTTTCTGTTTTGGAGGTTTTCTTGTTTAGTCTGATCTTCATAATTTTCTTAAGCTTCAGATAGAAACGTAAATTGTGGCTGGTAATGTTAGTAGCATCCCACATATTCTTTCCTCTAAAAGTGTTGAGTAAAGTATGCTTTTTTCACGTGTTCACAGCTCAAACTTACAAATTTGATATATATTTTAAAACATATTATTTTCACTATTATTTCAAATTCATTAGGTCACCTCAGGGTCATATTTTAGTATTCTTAATTAGCTTCCTATTTGTAAAGTGGACTTTTCCTAAAAGTGCGTAGCTAATAAAAGAATCAATTAAATGATCTATAAAATAGCATCCAAATTCGAAAGTTAGTTTCCTGAAGTTATTTTTCCAGACTTGGCCCAATTTACCTGAGGTGAGGTGTTTGTATATGGGTGAGATCTTCAAGGGAGGTTGTTTTAGCTTTGTGATGGTCATTGTTCAGAATGTGTTTAATTCTGTCTGGTTTTTTGGGGCTAATGTTCTCTCATGACTTCCAGCTACTCTAAAATATTTAAGTAAGTCATTACTCATAAATAAAAAAAAAAAATTCTGTTGCTATTCTTTTACTTAACTAGTTACTTAAAATTCTCAGGTCTTACTTCTTCAGTGTACCTGGTTGTCGGGTTTGTGCAAAAAATTAAGCTGACCACTGTGACAAATTTTAAATAGTGAGCAGAAAACAGCAATGAATCTGCTAAATCTGATCTTTAGAGAGGGGCGTAAAGCTTCTTGTGTAATCCAGTCGTTTCCAGCTTGTTCCCACGGAGCTAGCACAGGCTCAGCTCGTAGTTGTGGAGTTGGTACCTACTGAAGTGATGTAGGTAAGTTAAAAGATGTGGCCTCAGTCTCTGAAAATGATTAATCCGATCAATCCAAAGGATTGTTGTCAATGTGTACTCATCAGCAGTAGGATTTTTCTGGGCTTTTTTTGAGATGGATTTTTTTTTTAATTCCCCGTGAATGTTTGTTTGGAAATAGTGTAATAGTACTTTTATACTGAAACAAAATGATGTATCTCTAAAATTTATACATTCTGTTTTCAGCCGGACCAACACCAAAATGATTCCTAATGGGTATTTGATGTTTGAAGATGAAAACTTCATCGAGTCATCTGTTGCCAAACTAAATGCCTTACGTAAAAGCGGTCAGTTCTGCGATGTCCGTCTCCAGGTAACTTTTTTCTGTCTGCGTATGATCGTTGAACGTGGTGAGCTTTTTGTTACGCTGTGTGCTGACCTCAATTGGAGACAGGATTGATTTGAACTGTGAGATTCACTTGAATAGGCCTTTATACAATACGTACTTTAAAAAATTCTTACCAGCATGTGGGTTTGTTATTTGTGTTTTGAATAAAGGTATGTGGACACGAGATGTTGGCGCACCGAGCCGTGCTAGCTTGCTGCAGTCCCTACCTGTTTGAAATCTTCAATAGCGATAGTGATTCTCATGGAGTTTCCCATGTTAAATTTGATGATCTCAATCCAGAAGCTGTTGAAGTTCTGTTGAATTATGCCTATACTGCTCAGTAAGTAGTTTTCACAGAAACTAGAGACAGTAGATTTTAATTTAAAAAATCAAAATAATGAAAATAAATGTCTGTCTTTAATAGATTAAAAGCTGATAAAGACCTGGTGAAAGATGTATACTCCGCAGCAAAGAAGTTGAAGATGGAGAGAGTTAAGCAGGTACAGTTTTCAGCTCTTCTGGAAGTCCATTCTGCTTTCTCAGGCTGACAGCATTATGCTTCTTGGTGTTAATAAGACAAAAAAAAGATTATTCTGTGGAAAAAGTGCTCAGCAGAGAAGTTTCTTTAGCTGTTCGTTATCATTGTTTTGATTTGAGTGACATGAATGTGTATCATTTCTGCCTGATCTTTGTGCTGAATGGTTCTCCGAATTCAAGTTGTACATTTTGTATAAGCAAAATGAATCTGAATCGTAGCTGGTTACTTGCCTTTAGGTCCATGGAAGCGGTGGTTTGCTTGGTTGCGTTGGGGGCATAATTAAACCTGTAAATCTGTGGCACTGAGCGTAAGTTCGTTAGAGCTTGACTTCAGAAATACTTACTCGTGGGATTGTTACCTTCACTGGACTGCAGATAAGCGGTTTTGAATAGCTGTTCAGTAGAAAAGCATGGGGTCAATGCATATGTGAGTAGCTTTTGAATATATGTCTTTTTTCTTCTAATATATGCATATTCCTGTGGAAGGCAGTGTTTCGTTTACAGCCCTACCAGAGGGATGACAGCAGGCAGTCACTCTTCTGCAGTTAGAAAACAGCCGTTGATGTTCGTTGGGGTGGATAATTTAAACATATTAAAACCTTGTCTACTTGTAAACTAAGATACAGCCTTTTTTTCTTCAAAGGTTTGTGGTGATTACTTGCTCTCCAAGATGGATGTTCAGAGCTGTATCTCTTACCGGAACTTTGCAAGTTGTATGGGAGATGCGCGTTTGTTGAACAAGATCGATGGCTACATTCAGGAACATCTTTTACGGATTTCGGAACAGGAAGAATTTCTCAAACTTCCACGGTTAAAGGTTAGCTTAAGTTTGTAGGCTTCCTTCTGGTACGCAATTTCCAAAAAGCAACCCAACTAATATGGCTTCCTTTTTGGGAGTTGGAAGATTTGGCGTATTGAATTTTGCCAACAATGTGAAACTTGTGGAGCTGTATAATGCTCATACTACTCTGAACCTGTAACTGTAGAGAATGCACGCTCTCAGCCTTTCTAAGCGTACAAGGTAACTGCAGTTGTACTTCAGCGTGTGCTTCCTGGTTTCAGTGGCGTGGGCTGAAAGCCCTTGTAGATGGGGGTTTCCAGCTCTCTGAAGAGTATGCTACAAATACAAGGCTAAGACCTATAGAGTAAATGATCCTCTCCTCTCATTCAAGCTTGAAGTAATGCTGGAAGACAATGTTGGCCTACCCAGCAATGGCAAATTGTACACAAAGGTAATCAACTGGGTACAGCGCAGCATCTGGGAGAATGGAGACAGCCTGGAAGATCTCATGGAAGAGGTTAGTCTTTAAGAAAATGGGCTTGAACATCTTTTTCTTTTTTTTTTTTTTTTTAAAGAAAAAAAAAGTCAATATGAAGGATGATCCCTTTTTCTTTTAATTTTTTTATTTTTTCACTTTTTAAACTATGACCCTAAAGAATTTAAATTTTGCTGTAGGTACCCCTAAGCTGTGAAACTGGGGGGGTGTTCAGGTGAGCTGAATGAACTGTTCAGTCTGGTCTTCCGCTTTCCTTTTTTACTCACTATGTGCTGTACAGTAACCTCAGAGTGGCATGTATCTTGCTCTAGAACTGGGGAGGTGGTACTGGAACTTACTGAAACCTGCTGTAGATTCTTGATGTTTTCCTTTGCAGGTTTTGCTTGTAAATGCCAAGTAGGTAAAAGCTTCTAATGGTTGTTCCTCCCCGTTGATTTATCTCCCCATAGGTTTATTAACAAAACTAGGATACCAAGGCTGAAGAACCAAGAAGAAACCTCAAGTGTATTGACACGTACAGAAGCAGCAGTCCTGCCCCAGTTCTCCTAAGAAAATCCGCTGTGGGCAGAGAACGATGATGATGATTTAATGGTGTTTACTTACTCCTTTACAGGATACATTCTTTTAAGTTGTGTGTTATTAAATGGTTTTTACTCGTGAATACTAATACTAGATGTAGCCTGGGCAGTTTTTCATAGAAAAATGAGCGAGGAATCTAAATTTTTAATTGGCTAGAGAAAATGGACTTTGCAAAAACCCGTGAAACATCACAATTTTCCCAGGTTGTTATTACAAGCACAATATACATTTGGCAACACTTGTATAGGCAAAAGTATATGTTGATACTGTCATATATTCTCAAGTGTATATTTCCTCTTGGAAGAAATCATTTTAAACCCTTTGATCGTGTTGAAATTCAGATGCATTTCACCGAAACGGTTGCATCTGATGCTTAGTTGTGGACAAGTTTCCTCCAGAATATAAATTTGTGTTGTCTTCCCTCATCCCCATACTCTTACAGACCACTGTTGGCTCCTCTTTAACTTTTTCTGATTGCGACAAATATGTGTATTTTTCAAAGCAGAAAGCTTGTTTGCGGGGATAAGGAAAATGCTTGCATGAGATTGTGAATTTGTGTAATTCTGGAAATTAATGTGCATCTTGCTTGTCTAATGTTTCTGTGCTGGAAAAACAGTAGAAGTCCTGGGAAAACGAAGATTTCTCTCAAGCTGAGAAAGTAAGGAGCCTTCCTCCAGTGTTGAAGATTGCCACCATGACATCTGCTTCCTTTTAGTTTTGCATTCTGCTAGATTGAGATGAGATGACGAGAAGTATGCTGGCGACTGCCTTTTGTAATCTGCCTGTAGCCGAGGAGCGCTGGAGACAGTAGCCACATGGGTATTCTGTTGTTGTTTTTGCAGGTTCAAACGCTGTACTACTCAGCTGATCACAAGCTGCTTGATGGAAATCTGCTAGATGGACAGGCTGAGGTGTATGGCAGTGATGATGACCACATTCAGTTTGTGCAGGTACAAATTGCAGACAGTCTGAGGTAACCCCAGGTAGACTGGAGCAGTTCACAGCACACCTGAAGTCGTCTGCGCTGCAGCAGAGAAAGCAGCGGTAGCTTTAATGGAGAAATACGTGATGAGAAAGTATCTTTCTCAGAACTGCTGGAGGTGATGATTAGGGCTCTGCTTCTGGTTTTTTGTCAGACTGAGCATTTGCAAAATGGGGTGCTTTATGTTTGAAAACCTTTGTTTGTTAGAAGAAAGAGGTAGAAAAGCAGCCGCCTGTAGCAAGTCAGCTGTGGCTTTGTAGAGATACTCAAGAGACTGTAACGAATCACGCAGTGCTTGGCTTACAGTGGGGAATGGCTCGTGTGTCTGTGAAACTCGGGCACAGGAAAAGATTGCAGACATAAGTTCTAATCCTTCAGCTGCCAGCGTCCTCTTCTTTTGTTCAGCTGCGCTGGAAACGTGCAAGACATTTTAAAGAACCAGCACTAGAGGTGGCCAATGCTGGGACTGAGTACAAATCGGTCTATTGCTTTTTGAGGTGTTGATTTGTATTTATTTTTTAGTTCTAGCCAGCTATAATTCCCAACTACTGAAAAACGCACAGCTTAGCGCAATGGAGGCTGTTTAAGAACCAAAGAATAAACAAGGGCTAATATATGTAAATTACTCATTGCTTTATAGAAATTAAGGTTTTTAAATCCACTGAGTTGGAAGCAAAGATACTGTAATGCTTTAACTTGTAACAGTGGAATTGCTAATACAAAAGTATACGTCTTGAAATTTTTAGCTAACGTTTATGTAAAACAATCCATCCCAGAACATGGATTTTAGAAGTGTAAAGAGAAGAAAATGAAAAGACAGCTAATTTTGCAGTTTCGTAATTGTTTTTAGTAAGCCTTTACAGGCTTCACCCCCTTGTGATACTACTTGTCATACTCAGAAGCTGAGAGGTGAATGTTCAAAGCGTTCTTTTTTTTTAGAAATAAGGCCAAGAGTTCTCAACTTTTTCTTTTTTTTTAAAATCCTTTCTGATAATAAGAATTGCCAGCTCTAGACATTCCAAACAGTTGAGAGAATTAACACCAGAAAACCATAGGTGACAGTTCTGGAAAAACTGTAACTTTTACATTTTTGTGTTACAAAAGTTTGTCATTTCTGTGACTGTCTGGGTAGTTTAAGGACAACAGAATAAGCTCTTAATTGGATGTAGGTTCATAAATAACACAAATGAATTGGTTTTCGTGGTGAGCTGAGTAGAGCTGTCAGCCTCCTCTGCGTGAGGGTATTTCCGAGATAGGTGATGTGTTTCAGAAGCCTGATGGCAGTTTCCACAGAGATGGGGCTCCAGGGAACTGTGTGAGCGCTGTGGACCTGGTGCTGGGGGCATGAATGTTGCTGAAGACAAAAGGCTGACGTTCTGTGCTTGGTTCTTAGAATTCAGAAAAAGCCAGAACAGCCCAACCAATGGTGCAGTGTAATCTGAAATGGGACGTTTTGGGGGTTTTCTTAATGGAGCAAAATCATGTAAGCTACAGTATAAGTTTAATTGAAGAAGAAAAGAAAGCAGAAATCTCCTGTTAGTGGGAAGTATCTAGGGAGTAAAATCCAAGAAACAGCTAATCTTAGCCCAGAGAGGAACTGAGGCGAAATTAATTTGTCTTCTGGGAACGAAGAGAATAGTTAATTCACTTCCACATAGCATTATGTAATTGGCTCCAGTTCCAGCAGCAGAACTTGTGAGGGAGGCTTCTAGTTTGTAGATCAGCTCTCCAAAGGGATGGAGGTTTTTCCTTACCTCTGAAAATCCTGCCAGTAATGCACACTCGCTTCTAAGAATTGTAACTGCTTTCTAGTCAGGCACCAGCAGTATAAAGGTGCCGTCACGGGATGAAACGAGCAGCAAGATGAGATGCAGGGTGGCTTTTGGCCACTGTTGCCGAGTAGGCAGGATGTTCTGTTGAAAATTGAGGTGTGCTATAAATGATGTTCTGCGGAGGTAGTAGATGAAGCGTTCTCTTGAATAGTTACGTATTAGCTCCGAGGAGCAGAGGTAGAAGGAGGTGTAGTCTCTGGCTAGGTCTCTGTAGCTGCCTTTTGATTTTGCAGAAGAAGCCACCTCGTGAGAATGATCACAAGCAGATCAGTAGCAGCTCCTGTGGAAGTCTTTCTCCAAATGCTACTGTTCAGAGTCCTAAACACGAGTGGAAAATCATTGCTTCAGAGAAAACCTCAAGTGAGTACCTGGGGCAGGGTTTGTCTAAGTGATGCATCTGGTAGTTGTGTGCCTACCACCTCCCGCTCCCTGGGGATTTCCTTCACCATCTCTAAGAAATGCAGAAGTGCTTTTTCTTACCGATGATACAGATTGTGTAACTTGCCCAGTAATTTGTGGGATTTTTCTAACGTAACTGGGGCCAAACTGGGATCACCTACATCTTGATTCCTTATGGACAGGGCCATCCTAGATCCCGTGGTGTGTGTAGTTCACCCAGAAAGTCCTAAGGTGATCGGCAGTCCTTGATCGATTAACAGAGCTGTTTGCTGCCTGGGTGCCAGGAGGCTGTCTCCTAGCACTTTAGATTGCTGTCTTGTATCCTTTGAGCACTGTATTAATAATCTAAACCTTGTATTTTTCAGTAACTAGGCTAGCATTGGCAACCAGAAAAAACCACACTTTCATACTTTTAAGGAGAGAAGCCTAATGAGAAGACCCTGATCAGAACACCTTTAGGTGTTCACCTAAAATTTTATTTTATTGGTGGTCTCTCCTTTTCTCCTGACAACAGGTAACACCTACCTGTGTCTTGCTGTTCTGGATGGTGTGCTGTGCGTGATATTCCTGCACGGCCGGAACAGCCCGCAGAGCTCGCCCACGAGCACCCCGCGGCTGCTGAAGAGTCTGAGCTTTGAGCTTCAGCCGAACGACATCATAGAGAAGCCCATGTCTCCAATGCAGTACGCTCGGTCTGGGCTGGGCACGGCTGAACTTAACGGCAAGCTGATCGCTGCAGGTAAAAGAAATAGTAACAATTTATTAACACAACTTGCTCGGTTGGGGCTGGGGCCAGTGGCTTCTTAACTCCATACGCTCGGTATCTGAGTCACTGTTCTTGAATATCAAAGCACTTGGTCTTTGGAAATGTGATATCCTCTCCCACCTTCTGCTTTTAGGGGGATATAACAGAGAGGAGTGTTTGCGCACAGTGGAATGCTACGATCCGCAGAAGGACACTTGGACTTTCATTGCGCCGATGAGAACACCGAGAGCTCGGTTCCAGATGGCGGTTTTAATGGTGTGTGGTGGGTGGAGAGCAGAGGGAACGTGAGATTGTGTGAATGTGGGTGGGGCAGAAGGGGCAAACCAAAGGGTTAACAGAAGTTGCGGAACTGTAGTTCCATGGTTATGGAAGTGCTGATGATTTGGGTTGTTGGTGTGCACATACGTGAAGCAGGTATCCATCTGTGATCTTGTCCGTCTAGGGGCAGCTGTATGTAGTGGGTGGGTCCAATGGCCACTCGGATGACTTGAGCTGTGGAGAAATGTATGAGCCAGAGATCGATGACTGGACTCCAGTGCCGGAGCTGAGAACCAACCGCTGCAATGCAGGTAACGCAGCTGCAGTTGACCAGCTGTTGGGTTTTTTAAAATTTATTCATTTATTAACTTGCTTACTGTTCTGTCCTGTGTGAACAGGGGTGTGTGCCCTGAACGGAAAACTGTACATTGTTGGTGGTTCAGATCCTTATGGCCAAAAGGGACTTAAGAACTGTGATGTGTTTGATCCTGTAACAAAGTCGTGGACGAGCTGTGCTCCCCTTAATATCCGTAAGTTTGCTGTGCGGTTTAGGAGGGAGGGGGAGAAGGGCCATTGCAAAACTGCAGGTTTAAAACCAAACCAAGAGCCTGTTTGAACTTCAGCTGCTGTGACATGGTGTTAGCGCAGGACTTCTGTGCTGGGCTGTAACTCCCGGCGTTTGGTTGCAGGGAGACACCAGTCTGCCGTGTGTGAGCTGGGCGGGTATTTGTACATCATCGGAGGAGCGGAGTCGTGGAACTGCCTGAACAGCGTGGAGCGGTACAATCCGGAGAACAACACCTGGACGCTGATTGCGCCCATGAACGTGGCTCGACGCGGGGCCGGAGTAGCGGTTCGTGATGGTAGGCTTCTGCGGGCTCGAGTGACCTCTTGTGCTTGGTGCGTCTTCCATGTCAAGCAGGGAGGCAGGCAGAATACAAAGCTGCGTTCCTGCGCCGGGAGGAAGCAGTACAGTAAGAACCTGGCTGTCTCCTCCAATTTAATTAAAAACATCAACACAGAACCAAAAAAACCCTCTGTTTTGGGGCATTTGTCCCAACCTCTTTCTTTTTAAAACATCACTGTGCAGCTTCAGCAACTGCATCTGTTTGAATTTGGATTTTGCACTTACTCTGCGATAAGGTCGGTCAGTTCTAATAAGCAGGAGACCCAAAGCAGGTCAATACTGTAACTGGCTCTTGAACGAGGCAGCGGTTTGTTTTGGCTCCCCCGAAAGGAGGCTGCCTTTGGCGACGCAGCTGGTTTGCAGCAAAGAAACACTCACTTTGTTTCCTTTTGGTAGGAAAACTCTTTGTCGGCGGAGGCTTCGATGGCTCGCACGCGGTGAGCTGCGTGGAGATGTACGACCCCGCGAGGAACGAGTGGAAGATGATGGGCAGCATGACAACACCCAGGAGCAACGCGGGCATCACCACGGTGGCAAACATTATCTACGCCGTCGGGGGGTTTGATGGCAATGAATTCTTGAACACGGTCGAAGTCTACAATCCTGAGTCAAACGAGTGGAGCCCCTACACAAAAATTTACAAGTTTTAAGTGAATTAAATTCCCTTTTCAAACTAACAGGCTTAGTGATGTAATTGTGTTACAGCAGAGGTACACCTGTGACTAGGGCCGGGGAGGGCGTAGATGTTGCCAACAGCAACACAGAGCTTTTGCATATTGCATATTAATGTGCTGTACATATTTGTTTCGGAAAGAATATCGAGACGAAGGGTTTTTTGTGTATTTTAGGACTTTGTCATAGGGTTGGTTTTGTGTGTGTTTGTTTTTTTTAAGATTTTGAAGATAATGCAAGAGAAACTAGACTGGGCATATCACTTCAGGAGCTTCCCCCAGTGTTTGTTTTGTAACTTTGCACGTTAATTGACTTTTCCTGTAGGGTGTGTTCTTGAAACAGGAAGTGTAAGGTAGATGGGGGATCATTTTTTTCCATCAGGCCTTGTTTTCCTTCAGTAACTGGAACAATCTGTAACAAGAAGCCTTATTTAAATAGATATAATGGCTATTTTTTTTATTAAAAAAAGCTGACACGCCTGCCAATACCTTATCTTTTACGATTGCCTTTTTATAACAGTTTTTATATACTCAGCAGAGTATTTTATCTGTTGACAAGCAAATGGCAGATAAGTGGTTATTGAAGGGGAGAGAGAACCTCGGAGCTGGTAGAGAGGGAGTGGGAAGACGTGCTCGGCTGTAGGTGAGCTCCTGCCTCTGCTGCGGGGCTGGCACTTGTTCCCTGGAGCTGGGGAGCGACTCGCCACAGCGGGCTGCCACTTCCCGGGCAGGGGCCGCTTTCTGCACAGCAGTTCAGTTACTCGGGGGGAGCTAACGTTTGTAAACCAAAAACTTACATGTGGGGTTTCTTTCTCGTGGTTTTGGTTTTTAAACTCTTGCCCATGGGCAATGAAAATGTATTCATCTGATTAGTAACTGTCTTAAGTTTATTTTTCTAATACTACAGGCTGAAAGTGTGGTAGAACATAATTACCTTGGTTTCCTCTGTGCTCATAGTACCATGTTTTCGTTCACTTCCTCTGTCGAGCTGGACAAAGCGTTGGTTAGGATGACTTGGTGTCTAATGTGTTAGTGCTGCACATCTAACTCCTGGTGCCAAAACCAGCACTGACTGCTTGCTGCTGCTGCAAACACATTAAAGGTACCTTCTGGGAAATCCCTGCACCACGGCATCGCTCTCCTGTGTCCGTGTCCTTTTCTTTAACCAGCCGGGTTACAAATGGACGTGTCAGATGTGTGGAGGATGTTCACCTGAACCCCAACTTGAGCAGAACCAGGCGCTGAAGTGCCCTTTGAGTCCCCTCCAGAAATGGGTGCAAAGGGCTGAGAGCTCCCAGGGAGAGTCGCCTGCCCCCCGCCTCCCCTGGGGACCCCTTCACTAACAGCTCTGCAAATTAAAGCTCCAGAGGTGAGACAGGGGCCAAGTGAACTTGAAGGAAGTGCACACCAGGAGCATGATGTGCTCGTTGAGCTCTGTTCCTCAGCATTAAGCAGGTAGCTGCCGGTGATGGCACTAACTTCCGTCACCCACATTCTTAGTCTACAGCTTTGATGCAGGTCTTAACCTGTAGCGGAGGGATCAGGCAGCTGCAGCGTGTTCCCTCACCTCCCAGGAGGCAGCCCTGCTGCAGTGGGCACCAGCAGAGTACTGCGTCTCTGCGCTGGAGCAGGAAAACCTCAGAGCAAAGACATTTCCTGGTTAGGGCCAGCTGTAAAGCTGGGAGGGTCAGTAGGAGGTAAAAGCAGCTGCCTTCATCTGCATCAGGCATCTTCCCCTACAGGGTATTGAAAGCAGATGTGAGCTGAGACAGACCCATCACCTGCTTAAGCGGATCCATGGCATGGATTCATGACACCAACTGCCAGTGGAGGCTTATTTGAGCATAACGTGCTCATCCTGCAACGGTGGGATAACAACTTGAATAGAAATAGCCCTTACAATGAATTTTGCTCTGACAGTAGCGCTACCACCCCGCTTCTCTGACTTTCAGGCGTCAGGGGGCAAGAACTGCGTTAAACTTGCATCCACAGGAAAGGGGCAGAGCAGAAACGGCTGTTCAAAGCAGCGCTGCCAGGTAGAGCCAACTGCCATTTACTGAAACAATAAATTAGATTTTTACAATAAAGGTTTTACAAATACATCCAAAAGTTAGTATCAAAATAAACACTTTGAGAACTTTGCGGGTTCTCATCTCTGTACAAATACATCCATAGAAGAGGTAGCTTTAAAGGCCTCAGCAGCGTTGAAAATGGCTTTTAGCAAGTTTCATGGACTTAAAGCAGTTTTGGAAAGCAAGAACCAGTCCATCGGAGAGAGCAGAGATGAGCCGAGCCGTGGAATGCAAAAGCCCATGGGGGAACACTTGCTTCTGCCTTCGCAAGAAAAGGTGGCAAAAGAGACCACGGAGGACTCCTAAACGAAAGTTTTGAGCAGGTTTCCGCTGTATGAGGACGAAGTAGGTGTTTTAACAAAGAAAAAGGATCCTCTGAAAAGGGGCCCAGGACAAATGCACCTGCAGGAGGTTGGGGTTTGTCTTCTGGTTTTTAAAAATATGAGCATCGATCCATTTCTTTCCCCATTCCATCGCCTCTCGTAAGCCCAGTGCAGTTGACAACACAGGACACATAACCCTGCGGCTGTGCTTCGGTCCTGGCTGCCCATAGGCGCAGCAGGCAGCTCGGTACCTGCTCCGCTGCTTTCCTTTTGCTCTGTCACCCCCCCCCGTCTCACAAGACACTCTTTTTTCTCACTTGTCGCTTCTGAGGTATCAGCAAAGCCGATGCCTCACATGGATTTTTCCTACACGACCATTAACAGACCAAGCACCTGACAGGAACGTTTGGGAGCTGGCCCAGCACATCTG
Organism: Rhinoptilus africanus; assembly: GCA_013400135.1. Taxonomy (NCBI): domain Eukaryota; kingdom Metazoa; phylum Chordata; class Aves; order Charadriiformes; family Glareolidae; genus Rhinoptilus; species Rhinoptilus africanus. The sequence goes on from VXBO01002851.1 coordinate 960,803, forward strand.
TACGCTAAACCAGCCGCATCAGCCCACAGACAGAAAACTGCCAGCTTCCAATTCTGGGTGGAAATTCGGACATACCATGTCCATACATAACAGTTTTTTCCTTCAACTCTGATACAAAACAGCACCATCAAGAAAAAAAGGGCAGTGGATTTTTGGCTCCTCGAGCGTTTCCTCCACACCCACCAGAGGAGTTTGGAGAAGGAGGCGGCCGGGGGTAGGCACTGCAGCTCCGGACTGTCCCCAGGTGTCACAGCCAGCCCCTGCTCTTGGCTTCCGCGTGAGCCGACGCCTGGCACTGCTTAATGGTGTGTTCCAGCTGGGCCAGCTGGCAACAGCCCACTTGGAGTCTTTCCCTGGAAAAAAAGATACACAAGTTAGGAGGACAGGACAGACCCATTTTACAGAGAGCAGTCTTGCAGTACATTCCTCCCAAACAACGTTCAAAGGGACTCTAATACCAAGCTTTAACTGTCAAAAGCAGAGGATGCGTGGTACCTCTGGAAATCCAGACCTATTTTTATCTTTATAGCAAAAGACCGCGTTTATTACAGAGCTCGCTAATCCTGACGAGTTCCCAGCTGTATCCTGCGATCGCGGCTTTAAAAAGGAACAATTTAAGAGCCACGCAGCAAACATTATCTCCGTCTTCTCAACCCAAAATGAGCCTTTACATAACATAAAATGTTACTGTTTTTCACGGAATGTGTTTAAGCTGCAAGTCAACTATACATTTCCTATAGGTTTACGTGTTGTAGATGATAGAAGTAAGTCCTATCCACAGTCACCTCTGGGACAATGAGACGCCTGTCTTTGCTGGGTGCAGCTACTCCTCTTCCTCTCACACTTGTCTGACACCTGGAACTTTTCTGACAATCCGCAGAGTGTCACCGATCAGAGATAACGGTCTACTAGCTTACGCTGGTACAAGTTAAATACTGTTTAAATTAGCTATTCCTAAAGGGACTTGTCGATATGGTCACACATTCAATACAGGACACCCGCACTGAGAAAAAAGTACTATAAGAAACACCTTTTTTAAACAAAATAAACCCTAAACCACTTTGAGTAACCCCAGCAATTCCTGCTGTGGAACGCAGGGCAGGCTGGCAAAGGCTGCTGCACTTGGAGATAGCAGCCGCCTTAGTTCAACGCGTGAGAAACCCTTTCCAGTTTCAAAGACGGTGAAACATTCTGAAAAAGCTTCCATTTTTCAGAGCGCTTTAATACACGTTGGCAAAACGACCAGACCCAGGAGGTCATTTCCCCAAGTCCAGTTTCGTAAAAATCCCGCGCAGACACGGAAGCACCGCAGTTCTGCTGCATTTTTATTTGCTCCCAGGGTTTGACCACCCTTCCCTCTGCCGTTTGCCTTTTTTCCAGCAGTAAAATTGCCAAAATACCTCTCTTGCTTTTCTGTTTGAACTTGGTACTAGATGGTAAAATTGGTGACATGGTAAGCAGCAAGAAAAAAATAATCCTAATTTCTGTACTTAAGGTACGAGTATTTGGCAAACATTTGCTACTGCACTTAGAGAAAAAAAATAAATCAACTACAGATAACGCAGCTGAATTCTAAGTTTAAAAAATTACCTCATGCACAAGTGAAAAACAGTTATTTTAAACAAATAGCACAGATTTTTAGGTTCTTGCTTGTGTAAGTATGATGTGCAAGAGATGCAAAAATTCCCCTTCCCCCCCAGGGAAAAGGGGTGCTCGCTGTAACCCCGGGGCGGCGCGTCCCTCCTGCCCAGCCAGCCCCTGGCCGCGGGAGGGGTGGGAGCCCAGCTGCCCCCCGCCTCCGCTGCTCCCCCGCAGCCACGCCGAGCCTCCCGGCAGGCCGCTGGGAATGATTTCTTGCTTTCCTACCGGGAAAGCAACTGCAAAGCCTGAAACCAGTTGTCCTGACCCACAATACAATTTGTAACTAAAAAGGAAGAGGGCAGCAGACAAACTATGCAGTTTGACGTGCATAATCAAAAAGGCAATTTCCATAAAACCCAGTCAGTAGCGGTGAATTTTGCTCGAAAGCTGCCAAAATCCAAGGATTTTATACAAACACCTTAGAAGAGCCAAACCACAGCTCAGTGAAAAGGCACAGCTCCGTTTCACTTTTTGCTTCTCATTGTATTATGTAAAGGTAGTTTTTAAATGTCATCGGCATCGAAAGGTCCCGTGCAGCAGCTTTCGTGCCAGAATCTCTCCCTCCCTGCAGAACTCTCCTCCCCTGACCCAGCAATTAGTGCTTGCAAATTCCCAGAAGAGTAAGGAGATCAGTATCCATCCAGGCAAAGGGAAGCTTTCTAGAATAATCTGCCCACTCTGATTAAAATAATCTGCAAGCCTTCTACAAATCTGATGGAACCACTCAACCGACCCGGGCAAGTCACAGCTAATTCATATCCGTGTAATGGCAGCATCAAAGAAAATATTTGCCTGTCTTTTATCATTCGCTTAAGATTTAGTAAAAAAGAAACATTATGGCGTTTTAAAAACCTCACAGAACCCAGATTTACAAGCCCTCAATGACACAAATTCAGAAAGACACCTTTTGTGAGCCAAGGACTCTAAAGTAGAACTGTAAGGCTTGCATGACACTCATTTTTAGATTAAAGTTTTCAAGGCCTTTAACTCAGCTCTACAACCGGACATTTATTTCCTGTCACTGACTGTAAAAAAGCCTCCTAAAATGGAAACAAGTACTTGGAATCCTACCTTTGTTTCTCCTTTTTTTTTCTAACTGTACTTACGAATGGCTTAGTAACATACAGTGGCTTAATTTATGACTTTAGTACCAATGGCCACAACGCAGCACGGCCAGTGCGGATCTGCCCAGTTTTCATGGGACAGTTCCATCCCTTCAATCCCTTTGAGAATTGCAGGGGTTTTTGCTCTGCTGATTTAAACAAAGTTCTTGTAGTAACAAGGTCTATTACAAGAAATACCTCACCAAAACAGAATTTCAATTATAATCAAATTCCTTTAAATGCAGTCTGATGCTCTAACCCACCCTACCATAAACGCTGACCTATCCTGACTCTGCCACGAAGCCAAGAATCCAAAACTGGCCGAGGAAAAAGGGACCAACACCTCACCTGGAAGCCAAACAGCTGAAAATCACTGTGTAGACGGCTCATCTCCAATTTACTTTCTGTCCTGTTCCACTCTGTTGTAATAGTAGGTCATTTAAAAAAAAAAAAATCCTCAATCATCTTCCCTATGCCCCTCCTCCAACGGTGATGTTTCATTTCTCCAAACATCTCTCTCCTGGTACTTTAGTTCATACAGTGCCTGCTAAAATGCTCTCTCAAACCCCATCCAATGCGGTCAGTAATTGGCTTACCGATAGACCTCCTGTGAGACACACTCATAGAGCTCCTCAGCAGTGAATTTGATACTGTTGTTTATCTAAAACAAAGAACAAGGAATTAACATAGTAATCTACCAAGTATCACATATCAATTTAAAATTATACAGCTGGCGTAACAGATACGGTTAATGCATTACCTAATGGGCTCTCAAGTTGAGACAGTACATTAAAAAAGTCATGCTATGCGTTACAAAATCAAATATTACAAATTAACAATCGTGACTGTATATAACGGGAGTGATAGATATCACTCCAGCTCCCTTTTCTAACAATTTCTGCACAAATCTGAAAGACCTTAAACCATTCTTCCTCCCCTCTTAATTTACCCTAGAGTTTTACAGCAAACGAAGTACTGATTCGCATAGGCGAATATACAGGCCCAAACCCCAAATGTATTTTCCAGTATAGGAGAGGCCTGCAAATACGGAATATGTAATATACTAAATGGAAAATACCTCTATTATACTCGAAACATTCATTTCATTTTCTCTTCATAAAATCCTTCAGCACAAACGAATTAAAACTTCATGAATAACTGGTAATTTCAATTTATCTTTCTTCCTGTGGACTGCAGCCATTACCCTCCAGAGCACAAGGTACTCGCTTCTTAAAACGACCAGCTCAGGGATGTTGTGGTGACTTCAGCTTCAAGGCTTTTGACTCCACACAGCGAGTTACCCACCACAAATGAGCACTCAGCAAGTCACGCAAGCAACTAAATACCAGTGGAGATTCCAATAGCTTTTGGTAGGTGCCAAGTGAAAAATAAATTTTAATGCGCAATGCCTAATAAATAAGAGCACATCATCAAAATTCTGCTTTAGTGGAAGCACAATGATGAGCCAGCTAACCTCATAACTGCTTTAAATAAACTGTTACTGAAGTGTATGGGACAAAACATTGAAGAAAACATCATACCTCGTTGCTTACGAGGACATTATAGAGGGTCCAAATATCTTGGAAACTACTGGTTGGGGCCAAAATTCTGAAAAAGAAAAGTTTGGGGATTTTTTTTTTTTACACAAGTATAAAAGGACTCTATGAGAGAGTTAAAAAATAGTCAGAAATGCCTCATGGGAAAAAAAATCTAATTACTTTCTTTAAACAAGAAGGAAATTCTGATCTTTGAAGAATTTTCCCTTCCACCCATCCCTTTCCACTCCTCCAAAAGAATTAAATGAGCTTATTACTCTTGTAAGGACTTTTTACGAAGGTTTTTTTCCTAATTAAAAATTCAACTGATGTTTGTATGAGCAACTTCTCTATACCGCCGGGAAGAAAACCAGCAATAATTAACAGCCTTTTGTTTCCCATAAGCAAAGCCTGCTGTATGAATGTGGAGCAGCAGCAAGCGACAGGCAACACAAACCTTTCCCACATTAGCTACAGCTTTAACTCCTTCCCTCCACTATTCTAATGTGCAGCTCAAACGCTACAATTTACATACCAGTTTTGCTACTTGTGATAATAACCAATCCCCACCCAATACTGAGAACCAAAAACGGGATTTGACAGCTGTAAAGAGGCGTTTTTATGAAGAAGCTAGCATCATGTGAAACACCAGTATTTTATTTAGCTGTGAATGCACGCGGCGCCCAGCAACACTTAAGTCTTTTCCCAAAATCTCGCCCTCGCTGACTGTGTTCCAAGCGGAGATACCCCCCGTGGAAAAAAGCATCAGCTTTGGTGGTGTGAAGTTCTGAGAGATGTACACCCATTTTCCACAAGGCTCCAAAAATAGCCCAATAAGGAAGTTCTTCCCTCAAAATATAATTCTCCTCATCTCTTGAAGCAGATATAATTCAGTTATACCTCAGCGTAACTTAATTCATGAGGATTCACTTCATTCACCAGGAAAAAAGTGAACCCTCTTTAACATGACAAAATGTAAATTAAAATCTATGTTACAAACCACGTGACACTTTACATATATTAAGAAATACTGATAAAATTCTGCCTTATGTTAAGTGGTAAGTATGTAAGTAATGATTAAGAAAATGACTGGATTTGGAAGAAAAAAAAATTGGAAAAAAAAAAGAATCTTCTATTTGGGAAGCTCTATTTACTTTCCCATGGGAAAGTCCCTAAATTCTCCCCTCGCAAGCTGTAAGCCTTTATAAATGAATTAATTAGGAATTGAAAAAAATCCAGAAAACTAACAGAATAAGATAAAATTCCCAATTGAGAACAACACTGTGTTTTCCACAGGCTGGAAGACCATGACACACCACAGGACTTATCCTAACTCGTAACTCTGCTGCTTATTTTCATCGTGATTTTGCATAGGAATTATCACTGCTACAAAAATTAGTCACGCATTCTTTCTCCCTTTGTAAAAAGATGTACCCAGAATTCTTTTTTTTTTTTTTTTAAATAAACCACTTAAACCTGCCAACTAAAAGTCAGCCAGAGACCCAACTGGCTAGTTTTCCTAAAAATACCTCAAAGCCTTCAGCCGCTCCCTCAGTGAGAAAGCTCCCAGCTTTGACAGCATAAAACCCCCGCAAGGACAATTTGGCAAACACCCTTGGGAAGGCCGGGAATCCTGGCATCCCAGCCGAGATTCCCACCCACCAGCTCCGCATAGCCACCAGCCAGCAATCCGGTCCGCCTGGGACAATACCTCAGCTTTCGCATCGCTCATCTGCAGCGTCAATAAAGCCTGGGAAAGCGGGGCTTCTATCGCTGACGATTTTCCTGCCACTCTGCCTTGTATTTCATGCAAAAAGGAGGAAAGCTTTGGCACGTTTGTTTTCGCAAAGCCGAACACAGAACCGTACAAAATATAAAAGGTAAGATGTTGCTAATAACTTCACCTGAAGGCCATTTCATACTGCTACACAGTACGTTGGGGCAAAATACGTTCATGGCTGTGTTTTTCCTGCAGTGCCAAGGACACACGTGCAAGGGTGCAGGGCAAGGCAGGCTGCGGGCACAGCCAAGCTGCCGGTGGGAAACCCGGCCAGGAAAGCTTTTCAGAGGGAATATGAGGGAAAGGGCGGCTGGTGAGAGAAGGAAGAGCGGTATTAATCATGGGCTTCTGGATTTTGTGGAAGATAAATGTATGTATGAGCCACAAAAAGGTGATGGAAGGGACTGGACACAGAATGGAAGGCAGGATTCAACGGTGCTGCCTTTCCCTTTGACTACACGGCTCCTTCTGTTCTGACTTCTACCTTCCTGAGGCAGAGAAGCGGCTAACAACTTCAAGTTTCACTCCATCCTTCTTGGCAAGATTACGTTTAAAGAAAACCAGTTTGAAAGCAATTTCTGAAGCAATATTAGACCAGAATTCCAAGGTCATTCTTAGCCCTCTCTGGTTTTGCACAGACCTTGAATTCTGCTGTGTGTATGAAAGCAGCCAACACGCCGCCCGCATTCCCCTTCCCTTCACAAACGTACCACCGCAAAAGCATCAGCATCACATACGCTCTGTTTGATCTTTTCTCACTGAAGGGAGAAAGTAAATTTATTTATTAAAATTTCTGAGCCTTGACACCAGTTGGGTGCTGCAGACTTAATTATTCCATTGCTGTTTCCCAGGCTACACTGGACAAGGCAATGCTCACCACTCGTTGCATTCATTTCTTGTGAGCACAGAAAATTGAAAAACACACTTATTTTTGTACTGCTGACCAAAACATACTAGCAAACTGCTAACATTATCACTTTGGCTCACTATCAGTTACCAGACCCCAGGCAGATGTATAAAGCCGCCCCGCTTCCAGTTCTGTGGAAAAAACCCCAAAGTTTAATGTGTAAATAAGCATACAAGTAACTTAACATTAAATCCTGTGACTTATTTTATGGCATTTGCTTGCATTATGGCCTTGATGCTGGGCTTGTAACATGAAATGAGAAGTCTGACATTTGTCTCAAAGCTCTACAATGTCTTCAAATAAAAGACATTTGTTGTTTTCAAGGAAGAACTACTGCTACACACGGAGAGCTGAGAAGAAGCTGGTGAGAAGAGCCTGCACAGTAACTTCCCCCCACAAATTCTTAACAGGTCAGCATTCATAAAACGTATTTATTGCTGTTTTCAACTAAATAGGAGCTTGAATACAAGCTCCAGTCTTGGAATATGTTTTTCTGCAGAAAGCTGTAACTCATTCCCATCTGCAGGGCAACAATTTCACGGCATCCCTGCTGTCTACTGGCTTTAATTATTTTACGTTCTTTTCTTTTTCTGTATCCACCATTCTCTTCTATGGAAAATAAAACTTTTAAGAGACGACATATGTTGGGAAACCCGGACATGTTTGTATGCACATCGACTGCATCTCTTACTTCATTAGACCAAGTTAATCTCATTTTCATCAAAGTTTCTCAGTGGAAAACAAAGTCTGCCTCAGCTATAGAACCACTCCAAATTAATAATACATGAAGCAAATGGGCTCTTCTGTAAAACTCTTCTAAAGAGCAATCTGAATCTCAGTACTGTGACCGCTGCAGTATTTAACCACTGCTTTTGCTTCTCTCTCAACACGACATCAAATGCATTTCAAAAGCAGAGGGTGGAAAGCCACTGAATCGTTTTGCCTCTCCTATCGACACAGCCATGCAAAACCAATCTACAAATGACCCCACCTCATGCACTTCAACTTTTAATTAATCCAAACATCACGCTCTGAGCAGCTGTTGGCGGGGATGCTGGGTGACGCAAAAACTGGATTCCCATTAAAATGCAATTTGTTGATCAAGCTAAAAACTATAGTGTGGTTCTATGCTGTTTTCTGCAAACATTTAGTATGTGAGGTAGAGAAGAGCACATCAGAGAAAGACACCAAAAGTGACTATGGGTCACTCTGGCTACAAAAGGGAGATGAGATATTGTTCTTGGGCAGAAGGGAGGAAGGAGAGAGTCAGACATGATGATTTCTATCTCGTAAGCAATAGGGCTTCTCACACGGAATCTGCCTTTACCGCCTGTCACTCATCTGATGCCAAACACGTGCACAGGGTGTAAGATATGATAATCAAAAATGGAAATGGATAGGGAACAGCTCAAGATGTGGTTCCTCGCTTGTGCAGAGAGAAGATCTGGGAAACAAGAAAAGCCTATTTGGAAAGGATGAGGAAATTAACTTATCAAATAGAAGGAAAAAAAACCCCAACCCAAGGCAATCTGGCAGGGAAAGCAGGTCAGCCTGCCAGCTGCCCACAAACTCTGCAATTCTGGGCAATGACAAGTAAAGCACATGGATAAAAGTTGTATGAGACTACGTGGTAGTCACTCTCAAATGTGGCCAAACCTCTGGACCTCAGTATTTGTCTCACTGAGCCATTTCTCTTTAACAGTTGTACGTAATCGCCTGTGGCGCAAGGCTGGTAAAATTGTCATAAAGCATTAACCAATTCAATAAATCCCTACAGTTAATCACAAAGGCATATGACTTAATTGTATAAAAGCCAACCTAATCTATTAAAAGTCCCATTCAACCTCACTGCCAGAAGATCAGGAAAGCAGAAAAAGACAAGAAATGGAAAGCCAAAACTTCTGCGGCTTATTAACAACTCCTCATTACATGGCACTGCAATAAGGGACTCAAATTGGCATTACAATGATCAACACGTGCCAGAGTTTTGTTCAACATCAATCTACTGGGAAATGAAGGGTTTTTTCCCCAAAATAAAGTCAAGGTCACGCTTTCTTCTGTTGCAGAAGTACTTCAGCTGTCAGATCCTAGGGCCACTTTGACTAGACGCTATTCTCTCGCTTTACAAGGTCAGAAAGGACCATGGCTTTTACAGCGCTAACTCATTTATTCAAACTTCTCTGCTTTTTAGACTGGTTTAAAGGCTACAAGGCTTAAGCAGCTGCCACAGCATCACCTCTGCCCTGCCCCTTGTTAAGCACTGGCCAATTTCAGCTGTATTTGCCAGAGGCAGAGGTCTTGACCTTTTTAATTTCCTACAGCTCTCATTAAAATAGGCAGAAGAGCAAAGGACAAATTGGGACCCCAGCAGCAGAGAAGGCTGTAGGTATGTTCCGATGTAGTAGGAGATGGCAAAGAATCCACATAGGAAAAAGGAAACACTACAACTGGGAGAAACTGTTCTGTCAGAGACTGCCTGTTTTCAATGTATCAGTGATGATAATTAAATTTATCTGCAGAAGACTGAGTGTGCTTTTCTAATTGTTTTTAACAATCTGAAAATCTGAACTTTAAATTAAGTTGAACTTTCAATATCACTTATTTGTAAAACTTCCAAACTTTCGCAAGACAGTTTCTCTCTTTTTTTATTCTGGACAGCAAGGAATAGAAGGTAATGCAGAAAAGACTTGTATTTTAACACTAAAAGCTGTATTACCTGCAAACATTCAAGCTAGAACTTTTTCACCACTTTTTCTGCAGATGCCTCCTTTTCTGTAATCACGCCATTAGATTAACTATAAATCACTGAAAGGATTTTTTTCAAAAAAATCAAGAAAAATAAATATACTCTAAGTCCAGTTTTAGCAAGGCTGAACAACCTAGGCAAAATGAGCCTCCCTCTTTCTTTTGAAAACTTCAGACTTTTTGTTTTCATACTTTGTAATATATATATAAAGCTACAACGATTCATAAATACGCTTCTGACTCTCTTTGGAAAACCTACTCAGAGTTCTCAAACTAATTTAAATACCTACACTGAAGACTAAGCCAGAAGATTGCATGTTACAGTGTCTCTGAATTTCTTGCACCATGATGCCACCTACTGCACCTCTGCAACAACCTCGTAGCAGGCATTTCCAAACACAACCCTGCAGGAGAATGACTTCACTCCAAGAACCATCCTGCGTGCAGAAATAGTGTATTCCAGTTTCGTGATCAAAAAGAAAAAATTTTAAAACTATTGAAAGGAATTTTTGAGGCCACACCATAAATGTTACTGAGCGTCATGGCAATCGTGTGGAACAGAAAACAGCCTCTCTATTTCAAATAAAGTCAAACGACAGAATCCTTCTTATCTTTGCTCCCAATATTCTAATGGCTCTAATCAAGAAAGTACATCTTTTGTAAAATAGATTTCTCTGATATAACGTTAGACCTTTTTATTTTTACAGCACTTTGCTGTAACGGGAAATACAGGAGATAAATAGCTTTCGCTAAAAGAAATAAAAAATGTTTTTCGCTATAGCCACACGAAGTTCTAATGAAACACCTCTGTAACACAGAAATAACAACACTGGATCACCATATCCCCGTCAAAGCTCATCCACCACATATATAAACTGATACCACAGGATTTCTTACAAGAACTGCAGGACTGGAATGAAAAGAACCCAGTTTAGCACTAACCTGCTTTATTAAAACAATTTATTTAGACAAAAACCTGACATTGCCACTACTAAAATCTAATCTCAACTGGGAGTACTAAACCAAACAACCACCAAAATGGATCAGTTACCACCAAGCTATTCTAGCTTACATTTCTACCCACGTTTCAGTTTCTACTTCCATAATATTTAGACCATTTATGTTTGAACAACAACAACTCTTTGAATGGATATGTTCCACTATTAGTGTGCTGTACAGAAAAAAATCAGATCTGCAACCTAATCTACAATGCTACTGATGTATGGATGCTCGTGTGAACACGCTACTTCACATGAGCATACCCTGAAGCTTGTTTAGGACTTACAGAATATATATTTTACTGAAACACTTTAATTAAAGATATACTCTTCTGGCCATGATAAAAAAAAAAAAGGAACAAAAACTTACTTGGAAGTGGTGACAAGTGAAGCAAATATCATAATTTTTATCAAATTAAAAAAAAAGAAATATTCTAGCAGTTACAAATGAAAACTAGCTGAAGTCCCCAGTGCCAGAGGTCTGGATCCCTGCTCCAGAAGTGCCCTGACAGGTCAGACCACACACTTCCCAACTGGGATAACCACACGTCCACACTTGGCAGGACTGTTGTGGTAAGTACAGCATAAGGACTGCGATCCTTCAGCACGGATTGTGATGAACAGCACTAAGTACAGATAATGCAAGTTTAAAACTCACTACTGGGGTAGAATGATAGAAAATACACTCACTGAAAAAGATGATACGCTTATTAGATAGTCTCTAACAACGCCGCAACAGATACGTTATGCTTTCCAAAGCCTTATTTTTATTTTTATGCACTCTTTACAAAAAAGAAGGAAGACAGAGGGAATATTATCCTTCCTAAACCGAGCGTCCAGCTGATTGATTGTCATTGTTACTGCTGCAATATAGGTTTTGACTCATGGAGAACACTCTAGAATTTGTAACAGTGAAGTCCCAAAACTTTACGTCCTTCTCTATGTCGGAAATTTGCCCCAATTCCAGTGGGCCTCACATTTGAAAAACAAATCTTCTGAATTATTCAAAGTTCTTGCCATCAGCCCTCATGTATTAGTTAATCTTGTCGTAGCTCTACTTACACTCTGAGCAGAGGCGAGTGGCTTGTCATCCAATACTGGGAAACACGTCCCAGGTCGGAAAAAAAATTCACTACACGAGATTTGAATGTCTGCAACAGCTTCTTGTTATTTTGCTACCAAGAAATGGTTCTAGGTAGCTTTTATATCAAGATTTTTACTGAAAATTACGTAACTAAGCACATATAAGATACTGTAGTTTTGCATTTTACAACTTTAAATGATTGTTACTATCAGTAGCTTTTATGAGTAGCTTAAATGCTTACCTACTGATTCCTTCGCGGATACCATTCACAGCTGCCAACAGTTTCTGCAGACCTAAAAAAGCTTCTTCAAAGGAAGACTTGGCAGTCACAGTTACTGCGTTGGGGTCTAACTTTTGGAAAATTTCGATACTAGTATTAGAAATTAAGAAAGAAAAGACATTGAAAATCAGTTAATAAAAATCCTCAAAATTCAGAGAAGCACAGTATTTATTATATGCATTATATTTTGACTATTAAAAAAAACCAAGGTCAAGCGTAAATCTATACTAAAACTATGTTATCTAAAATAGTCATAAAATAAATAGTAGAAAGACCATGCCCTAAAATTCTACTTCTCTGTTTAAAATTTTCCTTGGCAACTGTATTCTCTAACAGTATTTTACCTCTGACTGAGATTTATCATTAAACTTCACTTGAGAATGAAACAGTCTCTTTACGCACAACCTGGGTGCTTAGGCCTCTCTTAGAAGAGAACTGGTCAGCAAAGCAAAGCGCTTGCCATCAGTTTTCCAAGCAGCTTCATTCTCCATGATTACTGGAATGGGCTTGACACCTTCCCTGCAATGGTTGCGCTGGGACAATGAGCTGCAGAGCACTCATGAAGAACTATCCCCACTGCGGCAAGGTAAGTAGTATTTTCTTGACATGAGCAGTAAGAGTGTGAAATGACCTTTGATTCTAAAATTTTATCCTGTTTTCACAGCATGGTCTTTAACAGGTGGCAAGAGCCAACATTTAAGTTGCATTTTCTTTATAAAGTGGTACGCTTGAAAGAGTTTTTCCTTGATGTCTATATGAAACCTCCAAATTAATAATTTCTATCCCAGTAAGAGAACTGTCCAGTAAGAGAACTGTCCAGTAAGAGAACTGTCCAGTAAGAGACTCTTCTCTGGCACGGATCCTCAGCTGACCTGAACACCACACCAAGCCATCTCCTGACCAGCTTCCATTCAGACTAACTTGCACTGGTGCAAGCCCAGAGGACTTACACTGGTGCAGCTCTATAGTGCATTCAAATGCCAGTGTGGAAATGGCATCGGTAGAGCTATTACCACTATTTGTTAGGTGACTCCTTAACAGATCACCAAAAATTGAGTTCATTTGTGCCTGATGTTAATTCAGTGTCCCTCCTTTGAAAAGATTTCGGATTAAGACTACAAAGAGAAAACAGTATTTATTCAGATTTTGTGATAGCATCCAAACTCATCTCAGTGATTTTCATGCAGATTTTTCAAAAATAATCAAAACAGTAACAATGGTAAAACATTTAGATGTAGGGTGGTTTAATTTTACGGAATTTTGAGTTTAGATGAGAAAAGAAATTCATCACTAGATTCCACATTTGGATTTTACAGAGTGAAGGATTTTGCTTAACAGGAAAACTTATTACATTTCAAATTGACTGAAGTTAAAAAAACCCCAACAACTACGCAATTTTGCATAAGCTGGTGCACCTCCACGGGTCTTGGAAAGAAAGTAACCTGAGAAAACTTAGAGCTTGAATGCCTATTTTTTATGGATAAAGATAAGATTTCCATGGATGTCTCACATTTGTGGCTGTTATAGTGTTTTCAACACCATTCTCTAAGGCAACTTATTTCAGCCACTGCCCAGAAAAAAAGCAGCAGACTAGCCAGACCACTGACTACAGCCACATAACAATTTGTATGCTCCTAACTTCTTTGTGGGGGTTCTTTTTTTTTGTCAATTTTGATTAATTAATAATAGCTTATTCTCTAAAATAGGAAAAATTAAAAAAGCAAGTGATTTCTAAAGTGTGTTTGTTTGAAAGTTATGTAAGGTTATGTAGAAGCTCTGAATTTCTTCAGCATTCCGTACCTGTACAAGTTCATTGTATTCCATACACCTTCAAGGACTGACCAGATTTCCTGGTGCCTGTTTTCTTGAGCTGCATGAAAGCATGGAGGTACCGTTTTTTCTTCACAGTTTTGAAGATTTGGTGCCATTGCTTCCATTTTTTCACATACAGCATTTTCTGAAAGAACCATGATGTCTTCTGATAAATCCTGCTCACTGTCTGACCTCACCTTATAAAACAGTTCAGCAAACAAATAATGAGTGTATTTGGTTCCTAACTTAAAAAAACCTGAGCACTTCTGCTTTTTTTTTTTAAAAGCAATGCTCAAAAAAGCAAGGCGGATCTCTTCTAGTCGTAACCATCTTTATTACAGTTTCTGGATAGAAAGCTTCTCTCAATCTTTCACCAATACATCTTCTAGATGTATATACTGCTATTTCTACAGACAGCAAACAGAAGCAAAGGGAAACCCTGTGCTGAAGCTTCCCAGGCACGGTAAGCTGGTATAAACAAGAAATGCTTACTCCCTATCCCAGGAATGATGGCACATTTTCCTCTGCAACAGCCCAAAGTATTCATCTACTCATTTGGTAAGATGGTTCAGAAAGTTTGTCCAAGCTAAACTGAAACTGATGTGGCACAACCTAGTCTGTGTAAGGGCAGCTCTTCCTGAAGTCCAACACCAGGCAGGACAAGGAGAGCAGGAAACGAGTTTTCAGAGAGAAAGCCTGTTTCTTAAGCAGCAGCGCTCACAGAACTGCAGACTTAAGTGCCCGACTGCAATGCACACAGAACTTACAGCACAGCAGACAATCAAGACTCAGGACACCCCCACTAACTATCAGAAAGGACATGACACAAGCGAGTCCTTTCTTTATGTGCAGCACCGGAGATACCAAGAAGAAAACAAAGGCTGAAATAGCTCGCCCAGGAATACTAATATTGGATTGATGTCAGAAGTAGAAACAACAATTCTAATTTTAATCTTTAAGGCCCTTTTCCATCAGCTACAAACACAAGAGAAAATCAAGTCATTCTTCCTGAAAGCAGCTAAATAATGTTTTTCAGTCACCTTCCCAATACTAACACATTTATATTAGGAGCACAAAAGTCTACCAAGCACATACATAAAGGCAGATATTTGCTACATAAATACAGAAGTTAAATTTGTGGTCTATTAATTTTGGAAACGCTCTAGCAACAACATTTCATGTGATAATTTTTTGAAATTATGGGAATAATTTAGAAATCTAAGATGGGTTTGTAACACAAACATGGAGCAAGGTCAAGAAGATGTCAGGTGGGCGAATACTAAAGCTGCCCTTACCTCTGTAAGTGTTTGGTGTAGCTTACTCACTTCAGCGTAAGCCTGGGGAAGTACGCCATTATAGTCTGACCTTGAACTGAAAGCATGGAGTAATTTTTTGGATTCCTGGAGCAAGACACCGGCTGTTGAGGAGTCAACTGTTTTACCTGATATTTAGACAATAATATGAGAAAGAGATTTAAAAATAAAAAAGTATTAGATATTAGGAGTTATCAATCTTAGGAAGCAAATTTAATACTCAAATATCTGGATTAACTGAAGCACATAAAAAGCCCTGAAAATGGTTCCGAGGCATTAGATATAACAGTCTCAAGAGAAACATGCGTGAGGTTAAGATTTCTTGCTTCTTAACCAAGTCTTCCAAATTTATCCCAGGATCTGACAAGCGGATCAACTGGCATGTCTAAAATCATTCTGCAAAATATCAATATCCCAAAAGTGGTATATCAGTTAAAATCAAATTCTTAAAGACATCTTTAAATAAATGAAAGGGTTTTGGGGGTTTTTTTGGTTAGCTTTTTTTGAAAACAAACCTTCCTACCCTCATCTATCACATTAAGGAGTCTTTACTTCTTCACAATTTATTTGGCAAATGCGGATCATTTGGCCAAACATAACATTGTGGCAAAGGAGGGAGAAAGATTATTTCCTTTTAGAAACAGCTCACAGACTTTGGTGACTATTAATATATATATTCATTAAAACGTTTTCACCCTGATTTTCTGCAGGTACATAGAGAAGTGTGAAATAAGTTCTTACATGCCTGATAGTGTCCATACATTTGCTTTTACTATCTTTCTATAAAGAGTAGAAAATAAGGCAGCAGAATACTGAATTACAAGGAAGNGTTTTATGTAATTCATAGCTCATGAATTTCAGTTAAATTCTGCCTTTAAGGCTACACAAAGAGTGTTGGGATTTTGTCATGCATCCAGTGAATAAATTGTGGATCAATACAAAAATAGATAAAGACTGTCGAAGGTATGGCTCCATTTGGACAATCTTAAATTGGGAAAAAAACCAGCAGAAGAGGACGGAACACATTACTATTTAACCATACAGTATCTATTTTTGTAACTACTAAAACCAGAACAGTGAAGTTTTTCACAAGTTTACAATTAATGTTCTTAGAGATTCTTACCTGTACAAAGGTGTTTATAGAGACATTCAATGGTGGAAAGTAAACTCCTCGGCACAATGTAACCAAAAACAGCCATCCAGTGTTTTTTATAACACTTCAGCAAGTTTGCCAACGTCCACGGTGGCTTCAGATACAGTATCTGAAAGTATGTTATAAATTCAAAGCCTAATTTTCATATAGACATATTCCTACACATTTCACAACTGCTCTATTCTTCAGCAGTGTTAGGATTTATTCAATGATTCCTCAGAAATAGGGCTATACTCAGATTTACCAAGTTTATCTATTAAAAAAAATTTGATTCAGCAGCATCATGGGTTTAACAGTGATGCTTGTGTAGAAGCATTCAACTTACAACTATTTTCATTATTTTTGGTTCCCCTTTCCTCAAACACTCCAAATACTCTTTATCTCTTAAAAGTGATTTAATACGTTACTTGGGTACAAAAGTCAGAACAACCGTAAATATACCTTTGATTTTCTAATATTGTTAGAAGTAAAAATAACCACGCTTTTCCTAGCTGTGACTAGTATTATGAAGTATTATACATGAAGTAATATATGCATATTGCAATAAAACTGACATTTATAGCTACCAAGTGAAACCAGAGTTTGAAAAGATGTTTACAGAAATCAACTAAGTTAATCAGAAGTGCCTAAAAGCTTAACAGCTAATCAAATCTCTATCTTGTGGAGCAACAGTCATCAGATGTTGGTGGGGTTTTTTTGAAAGCCACAGAGGCTTATCTGCAATAAATTTAAACTTCTAACTAACCCCTACCAGCTATAAAATGGAATCTAAACCTAAGCATGGATAATTTGAAAGTGCCTTGTACACAAGCATTTATTTTCTATTAACAATACTTTTGAAAGAGCGAGTGTGTGGAAGTTCTCGTTAACACCCATGTAATCCTGTATCTGCATTGTAACCAATTTAGCTGTGAGCAATTTTATCCATGGTATCTAAAAATATCTGTTCCGATGGGGAAGAAGTGCCTGCAACAACAGTGTCTCAATATTATATAAAACATGATGGAATAATTTCTTGAAGGATGTATTTACAGTGCAGTGATTTAACCATACTATAAAAGCCGAAATAGACAACTAACTCACACTGAAAAGCCAGCATCTCTCTTACCATATTATTAAAAGACTACTAAAATACCACACAGTCCTTATGGGCCAAATCGAATAATCTTGTTATGAAATGAAATAGTAAAGCTGAACACTGAACTGTCCACTGTAAGTAAACTGTCATGTTAGTGAAACAGGTGACTTAGCTGTTTGTCTTAGCACAGGTACTGATATTAAACTATCAAGGACATTTAAACCTCCTAATACATGAAATGTCAGGCAAGATGACAGAAGTAACCACCTCCATCCATAGGTTTCCAAATGCAATTTTCATTTCAGTCTCCAAAATACAAGATAAAGCTTCTCCTAAGTTCTTTTCAAGGTCTGGAAGTATATTTGGGAATCGCGCAGTAAGGCTATCATCACTTCCTTCTGTTTTCTTGAACTCTGTATCTGTCAAACCAATGGTAATAAAAGGCACTTATTGCAAGTGTTTCTACATCCAATCTATGTTGACAGTGCATAATTAACTTGTCCCCATAAATAAAGACAGACTGCACTTCATGTTATAAAGCTGATGGGCTACATCTAATTAGGTTTCATGTATTTCTAGTTATACCCACTTGTATTGTGAGTATTTTTAATTATGAGCTACTAACCAAGAAGATTAATTTCCCCAGAGAATTGTTCATTTGTGATCTTAATCTACTTTTCTTTTTTCCTTAAATAACTTAGAATATGTATAGCCAGTGGGGTTACCAGCAAGTCTAAGATCACAAATAAGCTGTATTTGTATCTTTGGAGAAACAAACAGGCAATGCAAGAATCAAGTTCTACTGTTTGGGATGCAGGTAAAGGTATTAGCGCAAAATGTAAGGAGGGATCTTGGCATGCTGAATTTTACAACTACTAAGAATAGGACCCGAACTGGCTCAACTGGAAAAGCCTCTTTTCAGTCCTACAAAGTTCAGGACACCTTTTAAATGACTACAAACACAAGAAATTCATGCTGTGTTTTTTCTACAAAACAAAAATATGTCGTATTTGAATTTCCTAGAACTCTAAGAGACAGATTATTTTAATAAAGGTCTAAAACTTTTAGAAAACCATTTATTTTAAAAATAAAAACTCTGCCCCAAACAAAAAGCATTCCTAGGATTCAAAGCATACGAAAACTGCAGTTATAGTAGAAACTATTCTCTCTCCTACACTGACTATTATGTGGCGCAAACCCCAGCATATTAAATGCACATTGAACAAACTTACCACATTTTGACTGCTGCAGCTCAACAGAGGTCTGGTGCCTGTTTACGTTCAGACTCTGTAGAGCAGTAACCAAATCAGCTTTGCAGAATGCCTTGACCTCACTCACAATGGCTTTATTACATAAATTTTTATCATCCCTAGGAGAAGAAAATTCATTGTTGACATAAAACTGACATCACTACATAGTAATGGAAGTAACACACTGAAAGAACTATCTTTGGCAAGCTTATTTTATGAGCTTCATTATATAAGAAGTTTTCCTTCTCAAGCCTTTAGAAGCAGTTCAAAAACTAAACCAGGAAAATTAACTAATGCATCTGTTCTGAAAAAAATAAACATACGGAAAAATGTTTCGGGCTCTAGGTTTGCTTTAAGAAAAAAACAGCTATACGGCAATGATGCCGAGTTGCTATGATCTTAGAATGCAAACAGGGCAATAATTCCGAGACAGTACTACCTTATTTGACTGTTACAATAAATTCTTATTTTTGACACCCTTTTTTACTGTTCTACTGGACAAATCATTGTCCCAGATGCCGTCCTGAAGTATACACTGCTCCAGCAGCACCAATATAAAGATGCAGAAGTTGGATCCTAGTACTTTCTCCAAAATTCCCATTGCTTATATTAATAAAGGGATTTTAAGATGAAAAGCACTTCTGAAATCACCTCTTGTTCTTTACTGAGAGAAACCTGAAATCATTATCAATAGCTCTGGTGGAAACAGAGTTTTCAGCTGCAACCCCATCCACACACATCAACTTAAACCAACTGATGCCCAGTGTCTTAACCCCACGTACTGGAACCATGCAGGAATTGGCTCTATCTAAGACCAAACCAAGCTGTTTACAGCACCTCTCAAGGAATATTAGGCCTTTAAAAACTAGCTTCATGGGACTTGTATAAAATTGAGAATCAATACCCAGAAGACAGCTGTTATCCTCATAAAACAAGAACAGTGGCAAACCTATCTCCGTATTCCCTAAGATAAAGGCTTAATGTTTATTACCCTCCACCAACCACAAGTAAATCTTTCTTCATCTTCTCTCTTTCTAAGATTAATCTCTGTCAATGTTTATCACTGTTCCCAACCAGGTGAGCAGAAACAAGGTATCTAACTGGATCTCAATCATTAATACAAATGGGTTTTTTCTATTTTGTAGCTCCAGTAATATTTTTTTTTTAATGAGAAAACAGAATAAAATCTGAGAAAGCTATGATTTAAAAAGTTTTAAAATTGAGTATCAAGTAAATTCTACTTCAGGCCTCAAGCATGTGAAGGTGATTAAGTCTACAATCTTTGTGTTTTATTATATCCTTCTAGCTTTTAAAAGGGTGATTGCTCTTCAAAAAGCTTACTTCAGAAACAGCTCTTCATTTTAAGATACGATTTGAAAATAACGTATTTGGCTGGAGACTAACTTACACCTCATAAGAGACCTAAAATCACACAGGAACTCACGTGCAGAGTATGACAACAGCTTGAGGAAAGAGGTTCTGATACTGCAGACAACATTGTAAAACACGATCGTCATTGTTCTCGTCGCTCAGGCCATCTGCAAATTTAGTTAAGACAGTGCTGACACATCCAGAAGTAACTCAACGCTAGAAATATTTCAGTGTAGTCACGGCACTGTTCTTAAATTTAACACTCCCCAAACAAGGACACAGAAGTGTCATCTAAACACAAGTCTGAACTTTAAATTCTTAGATCCTACTCCACTCAAAAATGCTATGGTTTTGCCAGAAAACATCAAGTGAGCCACACGTAAATTTGAGTATATTAGATTTTCTGATGACTGAGTCAAAAGCAAAAGCACACAACATATCCTTAGCTCACAGGTAAAATTAACTAGATGATTTTTTATTAAGTAATCCCCTGCCTACTAACAGATGTAGCTAGATTGTATTAAACTCAAAATTTAGTGCTAGGGTTCACAGTAAATGAACTGCAAGGATTAAGCACCCAAAACAAATTGAGTGCATGTATCTTACATATTTTTTGAGAAGCAAGCTGCATGGATTGCCCCCATAATTTTGAATCTTGGTTTTTGAGACACATGTAGATGAACTGGACTGCAGGGATAGCTTTGTCCCGAACATGCTGCAACATTTTGCCCTTCTTCAAGTTGTCCAACTCTTGCAGAACAACCCAGGGAATTATTAATGCAAGTCTGTCTACGCCTGGAAAGAAAAAAAACCACAACCAAAAAACAGAGTAGTTTTGAAGAGCCACACAAACTACTACAGATAACTTTTAACTCAAACATATTTATGTAAATTCACACTGATCTTTTTTGCCAGTAGTTTTCATATTCCATTCTCAAGAGTATCTTGCATTAAAAATTGAAAAACTGAAAAAGGTCAAGTTCCCTCTTTCTAATCTAACCTCCAACTGACACTACATTGGTTACATGTAAAAATGATAATATTAGGCAAACAAAAGGAAGATACAATTTTAATCAACAGTATACTTTGATAGCAGCATATAGCAATATTATATGATATATCTGCAGCATTATCATCTTGTTACATCTCACTGTAAGGTGTTAAAGCAAGGTGACAGCAGCTGAAATAACAGGCTAAAAATACCTGAATGAACACAACAATTACTGTGCCAAAACAAACATCAAATAAAAGCAGCAATGGTTTGTACTAATTGCCAACCAGCATTCCTAAGCCAGGAACAGAAAGTATGGATGCTGGACCATGGTTTTATTTCTATGTAAGTATGGTCTGAACTTTAAAACTATCATACATGAAATACATGGTAAATCAGAGATTTAATGTCTGTTCTATTGTCCACCCACAACAAATACTTCAATTGTTTTCTTTCTCATTCACATTATAAGAATACAATTTTGAAAATAATAATAATAATAATATCCATCTGCTTTGTAATAAATAAGGTCAGGAATCAGGAACCTTCTGAACATAATGGGTCTGGGTGCAGGACCAGACATTGGGAGCTGCAATATTCTAAAAAAAGCACTTTGGTGTGCACAGTGTAACAGCATTCCTAATATGGGAAAGAGAAACACAGTCTTGAAAATTACTCAGTCCCTTACTAGTTTCCAGGTGGCTGGAATAAGTGTATTCATTAGCTGAGAGCATCAAAGACTGAAACAATACTGCTGCTTGAAACAATACTGCTCAAAACAATACCACCTGGAGCTCATGCCAGCTGCAGCCGCGCTCCCCTCAAGGCCTCTTCTGCCATGTGTGATGAGTGCTGTACTTTTTTCAGTTTTAGCCAATTTTGGTGGTTATTCCACAGCAGATAAGTAGGGATAAGCACAGTATGTTCTACTTTCATAGCTGAACTTTCTTTAAGAGGCAGCCTATTTGGGTTCACAGAACCAGCCTCTTTTGTGTAAGCCTTCTGCCTTCATATGAAGCCTGCTGCCTTTTTAAGGAGCCCAGGTTCGGTTTTCCCTCACGTAGCCTAAAGTTTCTACATCTGTTTTCTTAAAATGTCTTACTGATCATCATGTATTCACATACCTGGTATATCCTCAGATTTCAGGGATCTGACAAATTCCAGGTGACTAATCATTATATTTGTGTCTATCACCACTAGTATGTTCAGACCAGAAGTAAAAGCCTCTGGGGGGAAAAAGAGAAAACAAACAAAAAGTTGTGAAAAAAAATCACTTGTGTACTCTCTACTCAGACCATTAACCAACTGTAATAACTAGTTGCAAATAGACATGAAGAACATCAAATCAGGACATACCAGCAGAAATATTTAAATCCTGCTCTGGAAGATCTATTTCCATACTTGTAAGTTCTCCACAAGTCTGTACTACAGACAGTGCCATCCGCTTCTGAACACGAGCAACATGCAAATCTTCAACTATCTGCATCTACAATGAAAAAAATTTGCATGCATGAAATCAATTGTAACAAATCACTTATGAATTGTTCATGAAAAAGACACTTTTGCATTAGGCAGTAAAAGTGCCTAAAAATGAAGCACGCAACATTTTTAAGTTGGTACAGCAAATGTAAAGCAATGAGAACCTTCTGCACATCCTCTGCTATAAGAAGTCCACAAAACACATCCAAAATACAGCCTAGAAGGAAGATTTGTTGATGACCTTTCTACCTGGTACCCAAAACCTTTGTTCCATTTTTTGCTATGTGGACTGCAAGTTTCCTGACAGGTGTTTCTTCAAAAAATATATATCTTTTCCTACTTGAAAGTTAGAGGATAGAAAATGAGATAGCTAGAGTATGTAAGCAACTATGAAAGCCCCTATGTTGCAGAGAATAACAGAAAGGCAATCTTTCTATCTCAGATTAGCAGTACTTTAGCAAGTTTGTTTAGTATTTGAAAAAAACGCTCCACAGTTTTTGAAGTGTAGATCATTAGCCAACAACGCAAAATACTAGGAAGGGTCACAGAATGGTCCAGCTACACAACTTCAGCGCCATGCATTTTTAATACAACTCAAAAGTGTTAAATTAAAGCACTACTAACCTCTTGGTCTGTTCCTGGGTTCTCACTCTCTTGAAGGGCTGGGAAGACATCAAAGCTCTGTAGGAAGAATTAAAACAACCAACATACCAACAATGCCAAATATCAAGGAAGACTGAGGAACAAGTAATCTCCACGTCAAAAGTTTCAGAGTACCGCTCTTTACTGTTACACAAGTACATCACTAACCTTTTGGACAGACTTTCTGTCCTGATTATCTTGGTAGGAGTCGGATGTGCAGGGGACCTCAAAATTCTAGAAACAAGTAGGAACATGTATCAGCCTTTTAGAGTGCTTTTTAGAGAACACTGGATAGTCTCAAGTGTTGAATATGTAACATAATATACATTTTCGATATCCGTGATGAAGCATCTACAGTATCGTTTCAAAACGACTAGAAAGATGGCTTTCTTTTAAAATAAATACAGCAGTTTACACAGTAAGCCTATTTTTATGATCTCTTGTGGGGTTGTGTCTATACTATTTTTGCTCTGGGCTTCCCAGTACAAGACAGAGCACGGGGTCACTAAGATGATAAAAGGATGGGAGCATGTCATACAAGAGGCTGAAAGAGCTGGGACTGTTTGGCCTGGAGAAGAGGGAATCTTATCGATGTTTATAAATATCTGATGGGAGGGTGTAAAGAAGATTGAATCAGACTCTAAGTGGTGCCTTGTGACAGGACAAGAGGCAATGGGCACAAACTGAAACATGGCAAATTCCATCTGATAAAGCTGAGGTGCAGAGGAAAACACAAGCTAGAACTTAGAAACAAACTGATCACAGCCAAACATGAAGTTCCGCAGGAAATCTAGTCCTAGATCTACAACATATTCTCCTGGTGTCACTTTGCCAGCAATGAGCACCTGTTTGGCGGGCAAGTTCTCATTGGTTCGGTTTATTAATTCAAAAAATGATACAACCATGTCAGTTCAAAAAATTTATGTTGACTTCTATCTAAATTGAAGCACTCCACACCCTCAGCAGCAAAGTAAAGCTACAAAAGCATGCATATTAGGGCTGTGTCTGCATGTAAGACCTTTATTCTTCTAGTTTGTTTAACCGTTTAGCAGAGCAGAGAAATATTTTAACATGGTTTACATTGGCATTAAAAAAAAAAATCATCTAGTTAGCTATGAAATCCTGTTTGAAATCTGTAAGTCTGCTTAGAGAAAAACTGCCTGCCACTCAGAAACTAGCCTGAAACATCTACCTGCATAATACAAAGAATTGGGTTCTCATTACCTGCTTAAAACACAACGCTGTGGCTTCAAAGTCCCTTTCTTCAGTCCCTGAATTACCAGTAGTTCCATCAGAATAAGCATCCTGGTTTTCCCTTTTACGAGAGTCCCATCGTTGTGGTCTTTCAGTTGAATAGTGTGATGATGTGTGTTTATTCACATCCCGTTTTTTCTTAGATAACTCCTTATATTCATCTTCATACTCTTCTTCCCAAGTCCTAGATAATGTATTTGGCTTCTTAGTGAAAGGCCTCTCATCACGCACAGTCCCTGTAGAGGTGTCAGACGGCTTTTTTTGAATTCTGGCATCTTCACTCCGTTTTTTGGATCCATCCGCCTTTTTATGTGATACATGTGAACTGTACTCAGACGACTTAAGTTTTTCCAACATAGTTTGTTCCACTTTCAACTTCAGTTTGCGGAGTTCAGCTTTCTCTGTCTTTTTCTTTAGTGCCTTGTCCCTCTGAAGTGCAAAGCTATGCCAGAGCCTTTTTCCTTCTGTTCCATCAAAATGACTTTTGTCATAACTTTTCCTGCTAGTAGTCACTACATCAGGAGTGTGTGTGCTTTTTCCATGTTTAATTTCTTTGGATTTAAATTGGATAACTATTTTCTTTTTCTTTTCAGTTTGGATTAAAGAATTGTCTGTGGTTTTGCTTCTATTTGGAGATTTTTCTTGGGATCTTCCATCAGCACCATGAGAAATATTAGAACTTTGGTCTTGCTTCTTCTCTTGCCCATCTTTCTCTATTTTGAATCTATAGAAACATTGCAAAAAAAAAAAAAGTAATGTAACCTAGCTCAGTTAATGTAAAAGAAGAACAATATAGATTGTATGTTAAGTACAAACTTGCAGCAACATCTGTCCTTTAAAATAGTTTGATACAGCATTTTTAATATTTACATTTTTCCTAGCTGTACAGCTATTTCAACTTACAAAATTGAGAAAAAGCTTCTTCTGCATTCACTATCTATTGGTTTGAGGGATGCCCTGCGAAGTCTAGCTTCATCTTACCACACAGATAATTTTTAACAGCAGTTTAATGATATATGAGGTGTGTCACCCTAAAATTCGAGTGCACAGCAGTTCAGATTGGTTGTACAGTGCCAAACGCCGCACAGCTTTCAAACAGCGCCGGATAAACACACTGAAGAACTTGGAAAAAGTACAACTGATGAGAATATAGTAACATTCTACAAAAATCACGAATTATATGAAAAATTAATAGACACCTTTCTTATAAGAGCAGAGAAAATAATAAATTTATCATACACTAGGTTTAAAATATCCAGAGAAAGTTTCTACCCTACTCTTTAATAGTGTTGTCAAAAACGCTGGGGAGGTAAAGGCCATTTGACACCTCATGTAGGACAGGTAACTTAAAAACACTGCTTGGCATCCAACTTCTGACTTCGGAGATCCCTAACTGGTTCTTGGAAGCCAGAAGGGTGTACAACAGGAAAAAATAATTTTGTAATCGTTTCACATATTCCTTCCTATGCAAGCCCTACTGGCCACTGTCAGCGATGGGGTACTGGACTGGACAGAGTTTTGGCATCAATATATTTACTGTTTTACAGTTGTATCATACTGTACTAACGAACAGCAATTAACAGCATGTATACATGCAGCTAAATATCCTATGACTTGCAACTCCAGTCTAACAGAGAAACTGCAATAAGATTTTGCCACGACTAAGAAACAAGCCAAAACTTTTCTATCTCAGGACTCATGAGAACATTCTCACTTTAAATGAAGTAGTTTTCAAACACTGTTTACATTTGCTCCACTCAAAGTGAAGGATTGCTTTCTTTGCCTTGGAATCCATTACTGCAAACATCAGGAGAAATCAACGAGTTCAGGACTGGGGGATTCTATTAAAGGTACTAAGCTCACTGCAGAACTATCCTCTAGACCCCACAGGAGCCTTTTTTTGCTAACAAAACACATGTAATATGCAATTGAGATAAACAAGGTAGTGCTGAAGGCAAAATAATTGATCTTTTTCTGACAGCAATGTTGTAAGGATGAAACTCCTAACCTATCTGAAGTACAGTAACATACATTTAACTTTAAACAAAAAATTCTGAACCCTGTCTTCTCAACTATGACAAACTCCCCAGCTTAGACAGAATCCACTCATTAATGCAATGCCAACACTTCATCAGTCAAAATACCGTATTTTATTTGGTGAACAAGGCGAACAAAATTCTCAAGTTCAGTATTAAAAAAAAGTCTGTGATTGTTTTATTTTTAAGTAGTGCCATTTCATGATAGAGCAAGAATTTACCTCTGAAATTCTGTCTCTCCTTTCATTGCATGGTTATAAGATCTTGTGTCTTCAGAGTTCTGAAAGAAGGAAAAAATCCAAGGGCTTATAGAAGAAACTGAAGAAATACAGAAGAAATATACTAGTATATTTTATATTTCATATACTAGTACATCACTAGGTGAAATATACATTTTTGTATATTTATAAAAATTCTTCGGGAAAAGGAAAGTTACCTGAAGACTGTTTCCAGCTATCCGCTAGGTAAGGCCAAAGGGGAATGGGCCAAAGGTAAGGCCCAAATTTCTATGGGAAGCTTTTGCTCAGACACGTTTTATTAATTCTCATCAGATTTACTAATTAGGTGGAACAGTGTGAAACTACAGTTAGGTAGGCCTGGTCAAAAGCAAAGATAGTCCCCACGGAAAGAACGTGAACAGTCCCTGTTTAGAAAGGAGTTCCATATTGGCGTATGTATATTGCAAGCTGCGTCACATTCACATTGCAGGATAACTGGAAGGCAACTTTGATTGGGTCAGCCGTTAATTTTTATATACCCGTGGAATAATTACTAAAATTGGCCAAAAATATGGAAGTACAGCATTGTTCACACATGAAGGAAAAGTATAAAATCAAGAGGTTTCTGAGGTAGAAAACAGCTGCAGCTGGCATGAATTCAACACCTGCGATTCCCTGTACAATATTGCTTGCGAAGCTACACAGGGAATGGAATGGAATGCAACCTTCTGTGGCCTTGCCCTGTGATGTATAGCAGATATGGGAACAAGATGGTACTAGGAACAGATAAGCGGCCTACTCGCTACCCTGAGCCCACATCTTGTGAAATTTTGATGAAATGTTGTCCTTTGTGTGAACTTTGCTCATCATAATGTCATTGTAATACCAAAACATACCTCCATCCCAAAGACTACCCGCCTACGTGAAGTGAGAGAATTTTACACCACTCACAGTAAAAGTATTTGGGACTAAAGTAACTCAAACTCCACCTTGGGGGTAAAAAATAGTATAAAAGTAGCCCAAGAAAGGGGGGATATCAGGGAAGACACCATCGGGAACATGTCGGGGAGAACTCCATCACAGGCTGCCTTTGACTTCCGGGACCAGTCGATGGGCTGAGCCTTTCTTCCTCCCAGTAGGGGCGCCTGGGGGGAGCGCTTCTTTGGGAAACTTAGAAACTTCTCTAGAGAATCTCCTTCCTACATTTATAGCCAGGCTGTATTGTTTTTAACTTTGTCACGCATTTTGTATACACAATAATACTTTTATTTGCACCTGCTTTGCAGACAGTGTATTTATCCCTGGCTATCCAAAGCACCTGTATATCTGTTGTTTAAATAAACTGCATTGTTTCGGTAGCTGGTCGTTTTGGTTTCTCACTGAATTGGTTCAAAGACTCAAGAGTGGCCGTGCTAGTTCGTGAGCACAACTAGACTGAAGGTGCAGCCCACCATTAGTGTATCCAAATCGTCACAGTTTAATACACGTTAAACGCCACTGGACTGATAGTGGTGAATTGGGCATCACTCCGAATTTAAACCAAGCCACACGTAACCTCCCACCTCGGTGAGGAGTGTTAGCATGCAAGGGGGGTTCTTTTCTGCCAAAACTGCTTTGCCCCTTTCACGCAACAATACCTTTGGGTTATATGACTCAGTTTTCCCAAAACTACAGCAGGGTTTAGGAAATTACAACAGAGAAGGATAACACATGGATTACTGCAGATAAGGAAGCTCCAGACAGCACATCCTTTTGCAAATAATTCACTCCTCCAATAGCTGGGTCATGCTGACTCTGGGGCTGTTAGGTCACTGCTGCAGAGATTTTCCTAACCAGAGAGGCCTGCAAAAGCCCATGAGGACTTAGCTATTTTACTTCCACATTAGAAACCACTTCATATTAAAAAAATAAAAGGCTACAGAAACCAGTGGAGTCCTAACAAACTAAGGAAATTTTGAAAGCTTCTACCTGTAGTTGGTTCTGAAGGTGTCACAGCAGCAAACGCAATGAAGTTGTAACTTAGGGGTCTGTTAAAGGCTGCTGACACCAAGAATCGTATTGATGCAACCTGCTGCAGGAACACCTGTTCTACTCACAGGATTATAATCATATAGGAATCAAAAGTGTCTTTTGATTTATTAACAGCTCAATTAGCTGGCAACCAGTGAACTACATACTCAGGATCAATACTAGCAATACAACAAAAAAAGCTATAATAATAGACAATTACAAAATTATACCAGATCGGACGATTTGGTACCACTGAATAATAACAAGTTATTCAGGAGAAAAAAAAAACCAGTTACAAACATTTGGCTTTGAACAACATTTTCTACATGAGCAAAAGGCTTCTAACATGTATAACTCCATTTATAAGGCTATAATATCACATTCATTTATAAACATTTTCAAACATTTTTTGAGACATTTATGATAAGACAGGTAAAAGCTCTCTTATTTCATGCACATCTTTAACAAATCCAAGGGAAAAAATCTAGCAAACTTAAGTGTGGATTTATTAAACTACTGATTTATTGGATATGTATTACTCTACTGGCAGGAAATAACTTCCCAGAAGGGGATACAAATAAAAAAGAATGGGAAGGTACATACAAGTGTGACCAGAAAGATTATCACCCGGTAACACCTGCATTTACAAGCAATTCAGCAGAAGCTTACTCCCTGGTTACATATATGGCCTAGAGTATACTAAGAATCTTGGTTATTTATGTCTCAGTGGTTAAAAGGAAATATTTGAGACTTGTTTGCTAAAATGGTGCGAAGTACAATTTGTGATTAATCAGAAAATTAAAATATAAGATCCAAGACAAAGAACAATCCAGGAAAACAGTAGTGGTTTGGGTAACAGTTTTAAGCTCCACTTTCCTCAACCATTAAGATATACTACTGTAAATTTTTAAAAAATCTCATATTTTCTGATGATGACTACTCATAGCCTCTGGAAAAAAACGTATGGTAGCTACCTGGCTAGAACTGCAGTTATCTGCCCAATTCAACCCTCTCGCTGTTCTTAATGACCCCACCTTTAAACTTGATTCATCCTTCTGTCACAAGACTGCTGAACAACTCATGCTCTTCTTTTGAACGCAGGGGTTTGAATTAAAATAACAGTAATAGTAATAATACAACTGTTCCTACTTTGTCATCCCGGCCATCCAAACAGTCTTCCTTTCCAGTTAATTTCTTCACTTTCTTTTTTGACATCTTCAAATCCTAAGAAAAAGCGTTGCCATTATTATTTATTTCAAGTTTTTATTCCCGGCTGATATAAAAACCAAAATTTAACCGTGTAGAGAAAAAAACACTCTTCTGTTTCCTCATTCCAGATTTCTGCTGGGTTAACTATTCACATCTCACTACTATGAGAACTTCATAGAAAAAAAAAAAGGATGGTGATTACCATCTGCTCCAGAGACATGTATTTTGTACCAGCAAACGACAGATTAATAGATGCAAACATCCTTTAACATTTAGTCATACAACCGTCAGGTTCTAAAGCAGTTCCAGCTATATACCTCCTACTTTCGGGCCCCCCTCCGCTTCCCCTGGGGCGGAGGGAACATCGTGCCCTCTCGCAATAGCTGTATCCCCACACAAACTGCTCCTGCGAGCCTGCCACGAAGACGAGAGGGTTTAAGAGGGCTGTAAAAAAGCTTCACCAGAAGCTCCCGAAGGTCGAGGGGCGAGTTTCCAGAGCACAGGTCAACTCCCTTGGCAGACAAGCCCACAAGCAGCAGCTCAGGGACAGAGCAGGAAGGCTAAGTGAGCGGACAGCTCTGAGACAGCCTCCAACACCGGCCGCTTCAAGTAACTGAAGGAGAAGCTGCTGCTCCGCCGCGGCTGAACGGCAGCCGGCTCCTGCCCCCGACCGCCGCCGGGAGGGAA
>VXBO01002851.1:992143-1026042 GCA_013400135.1 Rhinoptilus africanus
CCCGGCGAGGCTTCCGCGCCTGTGGCCGGTGGCGGTTCGTGATTTGGAGCCGTTGCAAAGCGGGGCCTGGGGGCGGGGGGGGAAGGGGGGGCGGTGTGTGCCCTCCCGCCCCTGCCCCAAAGCCGGGTTTTCTCCTCATTTTTTTCTGCCACACTCCGCTCGCGCCGCTTGCGCCGGCTTTTTCCAGTCACTGCAAAACCGGCACGGATGGCAGTCGCTTGCTGCTGCGGCCTTGCCGATGAAGCGACCTGACGCTTCTAATTAAAAGAAGTATAATTTAGGCTTTTAAAAGCATTATTATGTTCGTGCATAATCAGCGCTTCCTGGTGGGCATTTTAAGGATCCTGCAATCTTGCTTTGGTAACAGTCTGCTTTTCTCAATAGTCAAGTGTGAAAGTTACCCTCTCTCCGTGTCGGTGGATGTACACACTGTATGTACCTGAATACGCGCTCTCCTTTTCCAGCAC
The DNA here is from genome assembly GCA_013400135.1 of Rhinoptilus africanus. Taxonomy (NCBI): domain Eukaryota; kingdom Metazoa; phylum Chordata; class Aves; order Charadriiformes; family Glareolidae; genus Rhinoptilus; species Rhinoptilus africanus. Next base: position 992,611 of record VXBO01002851.1, read on the forward strand.
TTCAGCCTGTGCAGATGCAGGCACCCCCCCGGTGGACGCCCCTCACTCCCCTGCTCTCACTGTGCATTTCTGTAACGGTGTTACCGAGTTTTTCTCACAGCACATGTATTCACAGCGAATCATCGCTCTTCTTACGGATTTCTTGCCAAAAATCTTTCTACTTCTTAATTTTCTTTCCGTCTTTCTGTTATGGAAGCACGTAGAAACTATCACCAGGCATCTTGCAACTTTATAGTTGAGAAGTAGGCAGAAGTACAAGGTGAGTTGTCAGCTTATAAAGAGATCTGTGAGAAGTGCAGCGATGCGCTCTGTGATATATTTTAAGGTAGATAGAATGATTTTGCTCCGTGCTTCTGTCTGGCTAAACAATTTCTCTAACCCCTGTCCTCAGGTATTCCTGCCATTTCCTCTTTCTTTTATAAAAGCAATGGTTTATATCCAACTGCAATGATTAAAGGCAAACAAACAAAAAACCCGAGGGGAACCGCAAGAACTGCTGGAAGATCTTTTCCAGCCCTTATTCTGCCTTCAGTAGTGGCCGGGAGTAGATGGCTAAGGAAGAGTAGCAGAAGAGAGCAACCGTACATTAATGCATCCTCCAGAAAGATGTTAAAACACTAAAGAGCATGTTGCTCCCTATTTTCTTAAGTCGAAGGTCGTGTTTTTGAATTTAAAATCCCAAGTGGATTTCTTGTCCGTAGAATTGTCGCTTTAGGGCTCGTAGACTTCAGCATGCGCGGCAGGCTGTGGCAGGGAGCTCCGCAGCGTTAGCAGGAGGTTGGGCAGAGAACATTCTTCTGCTCTGAATTTCCAGTTGATACCTCCATTTGGTGCATCCTGGATTTGTATTGGAATAGGCAGTGGATGGTTGACTTAGGTGCTTTCTTTGCAAATACTCATAGCCTGCTCTGTTACTTTTCAACAGCTAAGCAGTAATGCCATAGCTTTGTTATTTCTTGTCACCCTTTTTTTGGACACTTGCCTAGTTCTACCATGTCCCTTCGAAGCCTTTGGTCTCAGGGGCGGTACCGATCAATACGCAGGTTTAGCAAGGACTTTCAGCGTCCTTTCCTAGTACTTCTTAAAGTCAATTGGTGAGGAGAGTCCATCCATTTGTATGTCAAATCAAAAGTTTTTTTTCTCAAGTCCACTACTTGACTCTGTCGTTTTATTGCCTATCACTCAGCCTCTTCAGTGCTTTTGAAATTTTTCAATAGGCCAATCTGGGTGCTACCCCAGAGAAGTCATTCATTTGCAAATGCTGATGGCACCAGCGCTTAATCATCATCACAGCCCCTGATGGTCCTAAATTCCTTCCTCACGCCCCTCCTTTTTTCAGATTGTTCAACTAGTCACAAAGAATTCTAAACTAGTAGCTAGTATATTGTTATGAGTATTTGGACCTCCTTCCTGCCTGCTTTGTGTCTTGCTAGGACTGCTTTTTGCCAGAAAATAGCATGTAAATATTGTTTTGTTAAGTTAAAACATCTGATGATCCAGATGGGCGAATAGTTTCGTCTGTCCAGGGTGGCAGTATTTCACAGTGGTTTCCAAGGATGAGCAATAAGTGATCTCATATTATTCTACAATATACTATTTAGGTATGTTTTTTCCCCCGTAGGTATTTTGTAGTCATTTTTGTCAGTTAGAAGCACCGAATTATCGGAAATAAATGAACATATTTGTATAACTTGGTTATATCAGCAACATTTTTTGTGGGTTTTTTTGCTTGATTTTTTAAGATGGCGTCGTTGTCTCTGGAAAAGTGAAAAGCAACAACCTGGATGTGAAAGTTCCTGGATCAGAAATGGAAACTGAAGAAAAAGGAACGGAGGAAGAATCCACAAGGGAATCGGATAGCAACATTTTGGATGTATCATCTGATTATCCAAGAGGTTTGCTATTAAACTCTGAAGAGTATTTGTGTTGTGTGCTTGAGGAAAGGAAGAGAAAAGGTAGAAATAGTGAAGAAAGGTAAAGGGAGTGTGTGAAATCTCATTTTCCATACACCTGATGAATGGGAAAAGGTATCCATATTTATCTGAATAAAATATTTTCATAAGGCATTGGAAATACCTCTCTAATGAGATGCTGTTTTCCCTTTAAGTAACATTTCTAGAAACTACTGTGGAAATTTGCACGTACATAGTGACAGAAAAGAAGTCACGGTTAGATGAAGTATTATTATATCTAAGAAAGCTGGGAATTGCTTTTAACCCTAGAATTAAGACTCACCTCTGTATCTTGAGCACATTGATCAATAGCTATCTTTGTTTCACATAAGAACACCTGAAGACTAATCTTGTAAAAACATTGTAAAGGATTAAAATTGCTGCGGAATTGGTATTATTGTAAATTAAGGTGTTCTGTGTGCTGAAACCAGCAAAGTGATTTATTGGATAGGCAAATTCTGTGCTGTTCCTCATTGCCTGGCAAGTTGAAAAATTGGGAGGTGAGTTTAACAGTTAAACAGACTCCTGGGAAAAAAAGTGTTAGCATTTAGTTTGTCCTGGCTACACAGTGAATAATTGTTACTTAAAATTGGTCCATTTCTAGCTGATACTTCAGTTTTGCCAGATGGTTCATAGGTTGTTTTTATGCTGAGCAGTAAAATTGGGAGTAAATGAAATGTGACGTCATCTTTTCAGCTTGTTTTATTCAAATGAAGGTCTTTCTAATTTCGTAAATAAAGGATCTTATTTAAGAACTATTCTGAGGGTTAATTTTGCAGTCATTATCTCAACCATGGAAGTTAAAGGATACAAACAAATATTCCAGTTGGTACTATGGTCTTTAATAGCATTAGATTTGAAATGATGCATAGAAAAATAGCAGCAAACTAAAAATAATTACTTAACTAAGAATGTTTAACTTCTAAATTTCTCTGCTTTTTAGAGAAACATATTTCAATTCAAAGACATCTTGCTGATCTAGAGAAACTAGCTAACCTGAAAGAAGGTGAGTTTACCATGGCAGTATCCCAGAACAGAGATCATATTTCAGGTATTTACGTTTGTTCTTAGTTTTTATTTTTAACACACTATATAATTATGCTTGAGGACTAGGGGTTTTGTAAAAAATAAAAAGCTTTATGCTATGTTCCCTCGCTTATTGAATATTGTACTTCCTTCAGTAAATTCAAGGCCTTAATGATTCCTTCCCATCTTTTGCCTCTGCATCATTGTAGCATTTCTGAGGTTGGCAGTGTGTGTGGATCAGCAAAAGTTTCATTTTAGCTATGTCAGCAGCTTAGTCTCATTTTTATTTTACTTCAAGTGCCACAGTAACAGGGAAGCCTAATTGTTGTCTTTGAAGTGTTTAAATATACATTTAAATAAATATAAATTCTGTTTCAGACGTTTTCTCTGTATTTTTCCCCCCTGTATTTATTCACTTCTGATCCAGATGTATATTGGAGGATTGCTTTAAGACTGCAAAGTGGTTTTATTACAATTTTTAGATTTTCACTGGTTACATGTGTGTATTTAGTGCTAGCAGTGGCAGCCCTGGCACCTGAAACTAGTTTTTATTCACAGATCAGGAAAAATTATCATCAGGGTCCACAAAGGCTCTGTATCACATGGCTCTTGCTCCTTAACAATTTTTTAAAAAGCGTGGCCACCAGTGGAAATAATAATGTACCTCTGTGTCTCTTTATTTTTTTTACTAACAAATATGCCAAAAACTTGCATAGTTCCATTTTTAATGAGATGGGTCTTAAATATCTCATAACTCTGGTACTTGCAGCAGTTGCTGAACCAAGTTATATGTAAATCCATGGTAACGATAAGAAACTCATTATTCTCTTGCCTATTCTCAATAGTAATATTTTTCTTCTGCATGGAGGTAGCGTTCTGCCATGTGTGATAATGGACTGACTTGTATTTATTACCATCACCTCATGTATTTGGTACTCAGTAAATCATAAAAGAGGCTGATCAACGTTAGAGAGCACTGGTTGTTTATTTGGTGAGCTGTAAGATGCCTCTTGGCTAGTGGCATGGGACTATGCGTGGCTATAGTAATCCACTCATAAAAAAGTAATAAAAAAGGAATGTTGCTGTTGTGCAAGCCTAAGATAATTATTATTATTGTAGATCCACGTGTTCTTTGGCATATTTCAGTATCTATCCAGTGTTACTCAAACACATGCCAGCTTTTCTGCTAAGTTCTGCATGTGAGATGGTTTGACATGTAGCAGCCTTAAGACCCAGCAGCAGCTGTGTGCGTGCTCAAAACATCATTCCTGTGTGCAGCCCTGCAACATACGTCTCCCAGTAACTAGGTTTTATTTTGGTTAGTACTTTAAGTGCTTCAGCGCCTTTGTTGTCATCTGAAACAGATTTTGGTTTGTAATGTCCCTTATGCAAGATTTCCAAGAAGAAAAGTTTTTTTAACGTGAAGTACGTTATCTTTTTTTGCAGCTTAAAAAGATACCAGGTGCTTGTTTTATCTAAAAGATTTGGGGTGGGGGTGGGAAGACAGATTATTTTTCTAACATCTTGAGGTATTTTTTTAACCATTGTAAGTCTCGACTTCATCTATAAAATTCTGTTATTGTGCAGTACTTTGCAGAACTTGTATTAGCCTCATATTGCTGGAGTAAAAAATACTAGAAAACATAAACTAATGGTTGCAGAAATTAATTACTTGAAAGTAATAGTGGTTCTTGGCTGTATATGCTGTGGAGCTGAAAGAGGCAATCCATAAATTTGACCTTTGTGTTTGCCGGATTTAGAATATACCCTGGGGAATTACTCTGGCAGTGCCTTCGTTCTTTTTTATCTCAACATGCATCCCTGTTGCTGTTGGTGGTAGCTGCATTTCATGTTTCTCATACTTACTTGTATTTTCAGGTGAAAAGAAACCTTGTCCATTGTGTCCTGAGGAGAAATTCAGAGCTTGCTATAGTCATAAACTCCATCGTCACCTTCAGAATTTGCACTGGAAAGTGTCTGTTGAATTTGAAGGTAAGGGCAATCATATTTGAGTAGTAAACACCAGAAGAAATGGTGGACATGTAGGGCGTGGTTCTGTGTTTAATCTTTTTAAAGTCCTCTTGACTTAGGCAACTTGTTCCCAGCTCTGAATGAGAACCGTATTTTGTAATAATAAATTTTGACCTGAGTGCAAAATATAAATGTAAAATAGCTCTGTATTCTACATGCCAAAATAGTTACAGTTGTGTGTTTTCTCATATAAAAAAGTAATTGCTTTGCATGTCATGAAAATTACTATAAAATTTAAAATATTTACATTTTTGTTTTTTTGTTTGGGCTCTTTTCTTTAAACTGTGGAACATATGTTTTACATGAGTATTCACACAAGTGTGTTAGCCAGATAACAATACTTTTGTAAAATACTGACAAGTACCTTTGGAAGTTGCATATCATATAGCCAGAATACTCACTGTATCTTTAGGATTAAACTTAATTGCTTGTATATATATTTTTTAGATTTTAAAAATTTATATGTATAGTTAGCTGATAAATTTCTGTGTGGAAGGTGAGTTTATCATATGGTTGGTGGTGTTTTCTTGTCACTGTCTTGTGGCAGTCCTTGGGAATCTTAAATGAGACCATGCCCTAAAACTATAGAAGATTCTGAATCGGAGTTCGTGGTATAGGACACTTGCATTCCATTTACTTATTGTACTGTCATGTGACAAGGATTTGTTTTCCAGGGTACAGAATGTGCATCTGCCACTTACCTTGTCGTCCAGTAAAACCAAACCTCATTGGAGACCAGGTAAAAATGCTAAATCACAGTAATACGTTACCCTACAAAGTAGGGGGAATGGGTGATTTAGGGGAACTTTTGCCATCTACTTGGTCTCAATAATCCAGTGCGGGATACCAAAATCTTACTGTTCCAGAATATAAGCATTTGATATACTAGCTTTGGGTAGTTGAATGTAGTTGTATCTCTCTTATTTTGGTGGGTAAAACGCTGTCACAGTTGGGAGTAAACAGAAGCTTTGTGTGGAAGAGATAAAGGGTTCATTAGGCCAGGCGAGGGATGTTTCTCGGTTCCTTCCCTGTGTGCTGCGTAGGTGCAGTTTTGGCAGAGTTTAATTGATTTTGGTGCTGTGCTGGCTCTGCCAGTGTGATGGTTTTTACAGCCCTGTAGATTCAAAATAAACCATGTTTATGTATTCTGAAACTGTATGTGTTATATTTTACAGACACTTTCAAAGATGGGCGCCCATTACCATTGCATCATCTGTTCAGCCACTATCACACGAAGAACTGATATGATAGGTCATATTAATCGTCATGTGAATAAAGGAGAAACTGAATCAAGGTTTATTACAGGTAGGTTCTTTATAAAACATTCAATCTTTTTATACTATCTACCACATGGAATAACTGGTATGTGGGTGAGAGACATGAAAAAAAAATCTGAAACAGATTTAGCCTCATGAATGAGAAATCTGCCCTTAATATTTCAAAACACTTCTTTTTCCTGGAAGGTGTAGCAGCGTTGTGATTTAGTCTCTGCATGGAACAGCTACTCTGTTCTTATCGGTAAATAATAATTGCATTCACAATTAGTTTCATGTTGTAAATGTAGGTTTCTGTCTCTCCAAGAGAAATGGAGGACATGGAATCCAGAGAATTTGATGCCTATGTATTTGGCTCTGTGTGTGTTTGTAAATCAGTCTTGAGTAAATCTGCAATATGGAAGTCCTTGGCTTTTTGCTCCAGTTGCATCAGCATGAATTCACAAAACAAGATGACTTTTTTAGTTCTGGAGAGTCATGACAGAGCTGTCCGTAGTTGTTCAGTAAATGACAATCCTGGCTGACTTTGTCCAGAATTAGATTTTTGTTTCTGAACTCGTATAAACTAGATGGGAAGAATTTTAAATAATTGGCATTATTAATTATATTAATTTTATAATTAATTATATAGCTATCAACTAGGACCATGCAGCTGCCCGCTCACTCCCCATCCCCAGCAGGGTAGGGAAGAAAAGGAACAGGGAGGGGAAATCTTTCATTTTTTAAGAAAATGTGTATGTGGCTGTTTTTCTAATGGGGCAGCAGAGAAATCCAGGGGTCAGATGAGGCAATTCAGCAACACTTGGGGGTTGTGAACGTGGAGCACATGATAGTACGGTTCACAGATACGCAGCCTGTGTGTTTCGAAGCACTGAGACAGGCAGGCTGAGCACTGACGGGTATCTACTGGAACACTAACAAATTCTTCCTGGTCATTCCTGGGTAAATTTTGCTCCTGCTAGACTGGGGATAAATGCTCAGAGGAACGACAGTGTGCGTTTACAGCTGTCTGATCAGAAAGCTTGTTTTGCCATGAGTTATTTTACACAAAGCTTAAGTGCTGAAATTGTCCCTCTGCTTGTGCTGCCTATACACGTTTTGTGAAGCTGCTTGATGACTTACAGAGATTAGATCAAGGATTTTGACGGATTTTTGTAGTTCACTGATACACATTCAGGACTGTATTAATAGAGTTTTAATTAATTAGCAATGTATTATGTTTGAACATGCAAAACAAATGTGTTAAGCCTCAGGCTTGGGGCCCTGCTTTCTTAAATTTGAGTGGGTACATAGGAGCCCAACAGAGAAACAAATCTGGTTGTTCATGGGGAGAAAATTGTGGTAGAGCTTGATCCTTATCTGCCACTCTTGGGACTGGAAGATAAATTGTTGCCTGCTTTTTCCCCCTCCGTGTACTAGTTAACTGATCCATGTGTGCCAGCTGGATTACTGCATAACCAAGACTTGCTTATATGGGAGCAAATTCTCAATTTAATTTATCAAATGTGCTAATGTTAATTTCAATTCTCACTAACTTTCATTCCCCCACAATTGCTTTCTTTTAGTTCTTGCACCCAAGTCTTCTCATGAAGTGCTCAAAGAGTTGGCCACGGATGTGCAGGTTGTTCCGAACTACTCCACGCCTCAGAAGACAGATTCCTATTTTAATCCTAAAATGAAACTCAACAGGTGAGAGAACAGGGAGTGGGAGGATGCACCAGAGGTGGTGAATTCATAGTGAAAAATACTTGTGCATTTTGAAAAGCAAATGCTGCTGAAACTCTTGTTCAAAGGGCAGGAGAGGCAGCATTGGTGAGTAATAAGATACGGTTCCTGGGATAAGAATTCTGTTTGGAAGTGCTGTTAATATATCTAAACCCAAGAAGGCTGTGGGAAATATTGTAATTTCTGAAGCAGTTAAGTATATTTAGTATATAGTTAAGTATGTTTATGGAAAAGGACAGGATTTGAAAAGAGCACACTCTTTCCTTTAACCGAACAGCAGCATACCTAAAGTCGGTTCAGATGCGTCTGTGAAAGCTAAGGATGCCTCTGGAGAAGGCCTTTGCAACTAAGATTATGGCTGTGTCCGAAAAACAAGGCCTGGTCCTCAGCACAGTGGAATTCCATTGCTCTGCAGTAATTTCTGACGTATTTTAAGGACAGAGCCATTAGTGGGGCAGTATCAGATTGTGCTGGGAAAGTAAGAAAAACACTATTTACTTTTGAATGCTAGCCACTTTGTCCAGTGTTAGAGTGACTAGTAAGTTGATTCCAGATCCTGTAGAATTTTAAAAAAGGGCAGTTGAGGTTTTTGATTTCCGATTCTTCTGTGTAAAAGGTAATTTAGCCTAAATGTTCTAGTATTATGTTCAAGGAAAATAAATAAGGAAAAGGAAGGAAAAAATATTTTAATGACCATTTGTTTTTATTTTCAAGGCAATTGATATTCTGCGCACTAGCTGTTCTAGCTGAGGAACGAAAACCGATAGAATGTCTGGATGCTTTTGGTGCCACGGGTAAAGTCAATTTCTTTAAATTTTTGGCTAATATCCAATAGTATGAAGCTGCAGAAATCAGTAGTAACTGACACCACATATTCACAAATAATCTGAGGTACACAATAATTTTCTTCCTTAGGCAGGCGGTCATTAGTTTCCATACCGAAAAACCAATCAGCTCTTAGGAGCCTGGTATTAGGCCTTTTAAAAAGACTGTAAATAATATTAAATCGAAGTTTAGTTTTCTCCTTAAAATCAGTTGCCTCAATATCCATGAAGTGGCATCTTCCTAAACTTGCATCTGAGGTCACAAATATCTTGTGACTCTGTGGCTGTGGAATCTGGCTGTAAAATCCACCTGTGGCTTAAAAATGGTGATGAATCCAAGCTTCTGTATCAGAATCACCTTGTTAATTGATCACAACATTTCTGAAGGTGAAGTAAATGTAAAATAGTTATACCCTTGTCTATTAACCATCTGGAACAAAAATCTGAAGAGATCTGGGTTGCTGCCTCATTTATCAGCCAACTGCTGTAAACTTAAGGTTATAGTTGAGAACAGCAGTAAGTGCTCAGCATTTTGCATAAAAATTCCAATAATGAAGAATTTATCACCATTCTGTACTAGGCCAGACTTCCCAAGTGCACCATGCCCTGCACTTACAGACTGGACTGTAAAAGTCAATGTCCTGATTCCAGCTGGGATAGTTTATTTTTTCCTAGTAGCTGCTGTGTTTTGGATTTAGTATGAGAATAATGTTGGTAACGCACTGGTTTAGATGTTGTGAAGTAATGCTTGAGTCTCTTTCAGCTGAAATCAGGACAGTCAGCAATAAATATTTGGAGGCAGCTTCAAAATCTTGACAGTGGCTATTACCCTGTTTACTACTGGTCTGTGACAGGCGTCTGTCTGCTCTTCTGGAGCGTTAAACAAGCCGGGGGGGGGGGTGTGTGCTTTCCTGCAGATTGTGGGTCAGCTGCTTGCAAATATTAAGTCTTTCAGTCTATAACCCCAATTATGATATAAGATGGTGACAAATAGACTGTCCCTTTACAAACTCCATTGTCACTCTCTGCTGAGGCAGAAGGTCACCAACACGTTTTTGCAGGAGCATGACAAGACTGGCATAGCACACTCTTCTGTATTAGAAACATTTAAAAGGATGAATTTTTTCTTGGCGTCTTGAGTGACCCAGAAGCCAAATCTTTATTCTGTCACGAAGTTACAATTCTGTCTTTCCTTAGGTATAATGGGATTACAATGGGCAAAGCATCTCAGAAGTTCTGTGAAAGTTACAATTAATGATTGTAATGAAAATTCTGTGACAATGATTCAGGAAAACTGCCTTTTAAATAAAATGAAGGTGAAACTGAGCACTAAGGAAGATGACAATGATGAAGCTCTGGGAGATGGAGAAGAAAATACTGACACCATTGAGGTGACAAAAATGGACGCGAATGTTATAATGCATTTGAGATCATTTGATTTTATGTAAGTGTTGAATGTTACTGTTGATAATTTTCTGGTTTGGTAGTGACACCCCCATCTCCGCATTTGTGCATGTCATTGTGTAGGACTTTATTGTGTCTCTTGTTTGAATCCATTTTTCAGCATACTCACTTTCAATTAACGTAGGCTAATTCTTCCCAGTTGGCTTCAGAGATGCAGACATTCTAAACTATATACAGACGTCAAAATTAGGATTTTTTTGTATCGATTAACATGTAGATCTAAGATAATTAAGCAAAAGGTGTTCACGCTAAAAATTAGGCTAATTTAGTACATAAACTGGAATGGATACACGTGAAGATATTTTTGTTTTTAGAAGTTCCCCTTTGCTTTATGGATAAAGGTAAGCATCAGGCCAACGTTCTCATCACTTGAACTAGTCGGTGGGTCAGGATGCAAATACGACTGTAGGTGAAGCTTACAAAGTAGTGTTTTTCTGAGGTTAAACTAAACTCTTGAGCATCTGTAGATACTCAGTGGGACTTCTGTTCTTCTAGCCATTTGGACCCCTTCGGAACTTCTGTGAATTACCTGGATTCTGCCTTTAGAAATGTGAGAAACCTTGGAATTGTGTCATTGACCTCCACAGACATCAGTTCTCTGTATGCAAAGGCTCAGCACGTCGCCCTGCGTCATTACGGATGTAATATCGTCAGAACAGAGTACTACAAGGAACTGGCAGCCAGAATAGTAATTGCTGCTGTGACGAGGTACTGATAAAACAAATCGGCTCAAACGCTGGTAGAAGTTTATTACGAAAATGCTAGGGATACAAAACTTGACTTCTGCTGTAGGTTGTACATGTTCGGTTTCCAGAACTCCTTAATTCTAAAATGTTCCATAATTTTTGTGCTGCAATAGGATAATGTAAATTTTAAACTAAAAGTCCGGGCAAGGTGAAAATGTGTCAATAGCGGGGAGGGTCTGGGGTGGGGTGGGATGGTAATGTAAAAAGTAGAATCATAGAATTGGTTGGGACTTGCCTAGACTTAACAATATTAATTAAACTGCTTGAATGGCTTTAGCTAAGCATTACAGTTAGACTTGCTTTAATAGAAATTGTGCTTGTGGTTAAAAAGATTTATGTAATTACTAACTTGTAAAATCAGTCATTTGCATACAGATATTCACAGTAAATTCAGTCTATTAGATAAATACAGCCATAAAACCTGGTCCCTAATTAGGGAAAAAAGCTACAGGCAGGAGGATGGGACAACTGCTCAGGGAAGACGGCGAGGAAATAAAGCACATAGAGGTCTTCAAGATGCCAGAGTGCAAATATTGACCTGAGAATGTTTCTCCGTAGAGCTGCAGCTCGCTGTAACAAAGGCATTGAAGTTCTACTCGCAGTAGCTCTAGAACACTTTGTTCTAGTAGTGGTCAGAGTTTTACGGGGACCATCTCCTGCAGATGATTCGGCAAAGAAAGTAAGATACCTCATCCATTGCCAGTGGTGCGAAGAGAGAATTTTCCAGAAAGAGGGTAATATGGTAGAAGGTAAATGGTTTTTCTTTTGCACTTTTCTGGAGCCGATTCCTGTATCTGTTTTGTGCTTGGTTAGACCTTGTTTATATTTACCTCCTTTTAGTAAAGTAATAGTTCCATTTAACCTAATGATGAGTGTGTTACACAAAGCAGAGAAGGTATTTCTAGTGCACCATATCTGCTTTGTGGTAGTGGGTACGTTGCCATGATTCGTCTAACCCTTGGCGGCAAATGAAGGCAGCCTCTAGGTTCAGAGTCGACTGTTCATGGGCTGTCTCCATACATAAAGTAGGCATTGATGACTACTTAAAAACAACTTAAATCCTGTTTTTCTGTTTAGAAAACCCTTACCAGCAGCTGCCTTGTGATTGTCATGGCAGTATGCCTGGGAAGACGGCAGTAGTTCTCGGTCCTCTCTGGTAAGTCCAGAACACAGTACAGAACTGGAAACTATTTCAAAGCAGTATTAAAAATGGTTGACAATTGACAGTGCCTTTCTTGTGGGGGTTAAATGACCGTCTCAACATAGTAGGGCAGAAATAAAATCACCACTCTTGAAATCTTAATTTTCTTTTTTAACATGAGACCAATACTACTGTCACTGTAAACAAAGGAATTCAGTATCATGAAGTTACGAACAAGGTCAGCCTGACGCAGCGCTTTGGTGTAATGTAATTGCTTATCAATTTGCGCAAGAGATTTTTAGAGCAGCTTTTTTGCTTTCACTAGGAAGTCTTAACTTTCCCCTTCTCTTGTGTTTCATAGGTCAGGAGCACTGTTTAACACGGGATTCCTCAGAAGAATGCTGCTGGAGGCTGTCCAGTATGGTTTGGATGAAGCTCAGCCGCTCTTAAAGACGTTAGTCTGTGAAGCAGAGTGCACCACTTCAAAACATCTTGCTACCCATAGTCCTTGCGAGGAGAACAAACAAGGTAAGAAAAACGGCAGACTGTTCACAAAAATAACTGTGGTGATTCAGAGAGATGCTGCTCTTTGGTAACTTACTACTAACAGCAGCGTATCCATAACATTAAATGCTGCGTGGGACCTGGCAGCTCTTGTCACGTGGTCTCTGGTGCTGTAAGAAGAGCAGGCTCTGTCAGAGGCATAGCGCTGGGTTGGACACGTTTAATCAGCGTGACAGATCCTAAACCAAATAAACCGAACGGGCAAGTGGACTGCCGTGACATCCAGCACGTTCCCTCCCTGAAGGAGATGGATATTAAGTGTCTGCTAGTTCTTTGGCCTATCCAGATCCTCACCTCGGAGCGTGTGCTCTTGTTAGGGAGAGAGGACTCCAGCTGTCACGCTCTGCAGACTCCCCAGGGATTGCAAATCAGTGTGCCAAAAGAAATAGCTTTCTGTCTGTGAACTCTGTGCCCCTCATTAAATGAAATAACATTCTGAACATCCCCTCTAAATTCAAGTTGCCGAGTTAGTATGTGAAAGTTACCCACAGGTATGCTTCTTGCTACGCTTCCTTCTTTAGCCCAGAATGTGGTATTACTTCTTTCTCTTTAACCAAGATACTTCGCCAAGATACTGTCTTACAGTAGAATTAATTTTGAATTTAATTGTATTCTAGAAGAGTGTGGTGTATATATAAAAACACCGAATGCTTCTGCAGAATCCTGCTTGGTACCAGGTAAGTAGATCACTTTGTAGCTGTAGCAGTTTCAAATTAAACTATAGTGTAAGTGATGGCTAAGCCAACCCAGTGTTGGCATTTTAATTTGGTTTTTCTATTTAACAGTACTCGTACTCAGGAGTTGTTTCCCACTGAATACTGATTTTACTCTATCTTCATCCAGAATCATATTTACTGGCAAAAGCAGAATGATAAATACTCCATTGAAGTCCTACTTGACTTCACTTGTTAGTACTGAAACTGGCACGTTAGTTAAAGTCAGGCCAGATTTTAACTGCAAAATACTAGCTCATAAGAGCAGACACAAAGGTGTAGTTGCTATGTGGCTTCTTTTTCTGTGTACTGCCTTTTGGCATTTTCTGTGCTCTTACTGAACGTTCCCTAGCTTCACTGGCATTTTTTGTGGTCCAGGAAAAAGAAAAAGCAATGAAGTGATTCGAAACGCAGCCAAGCGACAGAAAGCTGAGAACAGCGCTGAGCACCCTGCGTTTTACTACAATATCCACAGACACAGTATTAAAGGAATGAACATGCCAAAGTAAGGTTTTTGTTAAGTTCTGGTCCTAAATTGCTATGAAAACTGATACATAACTTGTATTGAATCTGCTTTAATAACATTCACTCCATTTAAAATTTTTTGGTTTTTTTTTTTTTTAGGTTAAATAAGTTCTTACACTATCTCTCTGAAGCTGGGTACAGAGTCAGCAGAACCCACTTTGATCCCATGGGAGTCCGCACAAACGCGCCCCTGGCACAGTTCAAGACGATCCTTATGAAGTACAGCACGCCCACGTACACGGGGGGGCAGGCAGAGGGGCCCCTCCATCGCGCTGAAGATCTCCAGGCAGGAGAACAGGCTGCAGCTGCTGCAGACGACAAGGTGGAGGATGCTGAGTTTCTGGAAGATGACAAATCTGGAGTCGCTGACGCCACGTTCACAAAAGACTACCCTGCTCACTGTGCAGCTGATTAATGCAGATCGTTGTGTTCGTAGATCGGGATGTTCCAGGCTTGTGCACCCTGTTCAAGTAAGCCAGTACTTACCACACTGGATTTCAAAATTTTGAGTTGCGTGCTATTTTAATTTGAAAAGACCTTCTAGAATCGCGTAGCAGAAGCTGCCCCTGATGACAGCCTGTGTGGTCACCGTGCTGTCACTGGGAGAAGGTCTCTGAGGCAGTTCTTTGCTTTTATGCTCACATCCACTTTCACACGGAGGCATCGCGGCGGCTCCCGAGTCTCTGGTGACACCGTGTCACCAGCGCAGGCTCCAGAAGAGGGGGGGTGGGGGTGGGGCAAAAGTCTTAAGCATTTCCAAACATGAGGTTAATACGAAACAGAGTATTCCTCAAATGAATCATTCCTAAAACCCTGACTGGTTAGAATTGAGAGGGTGGTAAAATATCCCAGGATAAAATCTGACGTGAGTTTAAGCAAGCCAGAAAGTCCTGAGTCGTCGTGCTCCTAACTCCAGATTGCACACAGTTCTGCCCGCGAGCAGGGACCCAACACAAGCGAGGACGGAGAGGAACGGTTACGCGACTGTTACTGAAACTTCGTTTATAACCAAACTTTCGTGAATTGTGTTAGTCACTCCAGGTAGGTGTTTGTTCGGAGATTACGTTTCGTTGTGCGCTGCAGAGAGGCGGAGCGGTGCGGCACCACAAGCTGAAGTTTTGCTATGAATTTGTCGGTAATACAATTGTAGCTGTTAAAAGGATCTCTTCTGTGAATGAGCGAAGATGCTGTGTGTTGGTACTTGGCTCTGGTTTCCTTAAATATATGGCAGCATTCCAGCCAAATAAGCTTGACTTGTCCTTTCTTTCCCCAAAACTTAGCTTAGATACCTCCAGATGTTTCACTTGAATTGGGAACAACTACTGCAATTAGACTAGTTCCGTTTTGCTCACAGGGTTGGTGTTCGGCCCGGCCCAACGCCAGTTCTGTTTAAGAGCAGAATACGATTATTCTTACTTATCCATCTCTGAAACTCCACAGTAAGAATGTGAATTGCTTCTCTCCCCTGGAGCGCCAGCCAGGAGTAACATGACGGATACACTCGATTATGTGAAACTCCCTCAGCTCCTCTCAGGCCAGGATTAAGTTACTGCCCCTTATACTCTCACATTCAGTACTGCTTTGGTACCAACTTCTCTTCAGTTGGTCCTAATTAAAAAAAGAGGAGCCCACTAGAGGTAACTGCACTTCAGCAGTGATACAGCAACACGCTGTTGCCCTCAAAAACTTAGTGCTCATAGTTCTTTTCCAAAGACAACCTGGGATCAAATCTGAAAGATCAATGCCAGTAGAAAGGAGAGTTTGTGTTCCCCAGTTCCGAGCTCATGTATTTTTAAGTGGAGAGCCTGTTAAAAGGCTTTGTTTGCAGATAACACCCTGCTTGCTGCAGCGTTAACATAAGTGGGACGGAATCAGTCACAAAGTCGCTTAACTGGAGCAAAAGAGAGTGTTCCAGTTACACTAAAGTAGGCTAAAACACTCCAGCTGAGGCCTGTTGTGGGGAGTATTTTTGATGACTTTTAGAGCTCCTCCTAAATACCAGCCGGTATCGTGCATCTCTTCAGTTCACAGGGGCTGCTCCTTGGTGGTGTTCACAGCTGTGCACGGGAGGGGGCAGAGAAACTCGGATTGGGCTTGTCCGTACAATTTGGGCATTTTCCTCTCTGTCAGAGGGGCAGAAGCAACTACCGCCTGGGACAAGGAGTTGTGCCGGCTGTGCGTGACCAGCAGAAGGGGGGTTTGTAACGGGCCTGTGGGGAGTCTCCTGCTGTTCAGTAGCTGCCTGTTCTGGGAGCTGAGTGACGCGGTACCACCAGGCCAGGGCCCATCCCTGGCGTAGCGCTTTGCCGGGTGCTCTGTGCCCCTCACTGATGACAGACCTTCAACACCCAACAAATCTGTCGGATCAAGGCGCTGCAAGCAGCTTGTGTCTAGCGAACATGGGAGCTGCTCAGCTGCTGGATCCATGACAGTACCGCGGTCAGTGTGGCGTGACCAGCTGCTCGGTGTGCGGGAGAGCACAAACACCTGATCCCAACTGCACAAACACTGCCCAAAGGGTTTCCCTTAGGAATGAAGAGGAAGCAGCACTGCGATTTCCAATAGGTCGTTGATAACATTTTGGCTTTTATTCAGTGTGACTTTAGCTGGACACTAGAGCTTAGTTGTACCTAACACACGTTATATACTTTAAAAATAATATGGCTTTAAAAGGTGGAAGAGTAAAGTCATTTTGAAAAGAAAATAGTTTATCGCACTAAAGAGTCACAGTGCAACCAATGGTTTAATCAAACAACTACATTATATAGATAATATTTAAGGAACATAAATATTCAGTCAAGTCACTACAACATGAAAATAAAAGCTTCACATTCTCCCACGCGTCCGAGGGAACTGGGGACAAAGTGACAGAGAGCTCCTAGACAGACCCCTCGGCTTCACCAACGCCTCTGCCTTTGCTGTCACAGGGGGAAGGGAAGCTGCAGCCGGTCCAGAACTTCACCCATTGCTTCTGGAGCACTTTCAGTCACCGCTCCCCCACCCCCCAGGCCCTACTTGGCGGACATGCACTATTAGTCTACACCATGCAACACTTCACCAGGGTCACGAGTAACACGTTTCCTCTAAAACTGCCCCCTCTGGGGTCTGAAAACTTCTGTTTCCTGTCACACACACACAAAAAGTCATTCCAGTTAAGAGAAAATAAATTAAGTTACTTAAAAGAAGGCTGTGCAGTTTTGACATGGGGCTAAAGCTGAGCTGAAACAGCAGCGGGAATGGACACATATTTACAAGTGCGAGGCTTAAGAGAAGCGATGGAAAGGTGGTAATTCCACCCCGACAGAATTCCCGAGCACCTGAATACTTGCATATCCTGTGCCAAAACCAGTCTTGGCCATGGGCAAGACAAACCATACAGTTGAAGGTACGATACTTCTCACCTACCCATCTTCTGCAACGGGTTTTGCTTCTAGCTTCAGGTGTGACGGGGTGAAGGCTCCATCAGCAAGTCTTACAGCAAAGGGAAGCTCACGGCAACGCCTTTTCCCTTATGACAGACTGCTAATAGGTAATTAACCTCCACTAAGTGACGGCAAGGTCTGGAGCGAGGGACGAGGAGTTTAACATGCCAATGAACAGCAGCTACTGGACTTCACACAACAGCCTATGGGCAAGTTTTAAAACTTGAACCTAAATTTAAGACACTAAATGGTAAACTTTGTCAAGTACTAAAATTGTCTTCCAAAGTGCTACGCCACATTTGTTAAAGCTATGGGAAAAAACCTAAAAATCTTGGAGCAGCTTATGGTTTTGAATTCCTCCTCGCTCAAAGCGAAGCCCGGATAAGCTCACAGCTGGGGCGGCACGAATTCCATAAAGCAGAGCATTTTGATGTTGCATTATGTTCGTGTGCTGGAATTTCTGGGATTTGCTTTTAAAAAAAAAAGTTTTGAGGACAGTTCCTTAGAGAACACTCTTGATACATTCACAGTAAAAACCTGTTTTGTGGAGGGACCAGAGCAGGGCTGGAAAACTTCCAGATTTTCTTCAGTTGAGCTTGTGAGGACGAGGTGACGCTGCAGCAGGGGCCAGAGGGGAAGCTGCAGTGCACGTCAGGACGGGCATGTTTTACATGGAAAAGAGTGAGGGGTTTGCGTTGTTTGGGCTTTTTTGACTGAAATTCATTAAAAAGCAAACCCATCTCCTGAATCACCTTGCACTGAAGCATTAAGCCCAGTAAACAGCAAGGTTTTAAGGTGTCGGTTTTCTCAGTACAGCTCTATTTCCCAAGAAAATGACTAGTAAATCTTTTCTAGGGAATGAGTTGAGCTCTAGCTGCAATACTGTCGGAAATCAATCCTCTACCCATCTTTTATATGGATAACCATTAGCAAATTACAACACACAACACGCTCCTTGGCGTGTGTTACTACTGAACAGACGGACTCAGCCACCCAATGCTCAGTCCTTCACAGAGGCTACTGCAACTGTGTCACTCGTATTAGAAATCCAGATTCACCTGGACAAAATTAAGACATTCCAAACCGGAACACTCGTTCAGTTACCATGCATTAGAAACAAAAAAGCATGTCAAACACTGGAATGCGCTGGACTAGGTCATTTAGTCTCCTAGGGAAAAACCAAAAACCCAAACCAAAGACTAAATTAAATACAACCCAGAATACTGTCTAATCGTATTAATAAGTGTACGGAGAGAGCCTGAAGGCATCATGTGTATCGTCCGTGAAGATAACGGTGGTGCCTTCTTGCAATATTAAAGAAGTGATAGCTATAAAAAGAGAGTCCCATCTCAGTTTTCCAGCACAGCTTATTTGTGTTCCTTTGTCGGCGCGTAGTACAGTTCCATAGGTTTGTTCACTTTCCAGTACTTCTCGCTGACCAGTTCCAAGGAAAATGACCCATTTAATACCTAGAAGAGAAATGAAATGAAGAGACTCTGATGGCTCACCTGGGTGGTACTGGAGAAACAGACTACTTAAATCAGAGGAATCCACTAACTTCAAGAAGTCGCTGACAATGTGGAATGAGTTCTTGGCAAACCACTCGGCATCAAAAAGCAGCAGCGCCAGCTATTCTGCACTGAAACACTGAAACTGAGCTCACTGAAACAGCACCAAAAACACTGTTGCAAAGTGAATGGAGTTGTCAGTAAAGTGGATTTTTCCTCTCCTTAAAAGAGAGGGAGCAGTAAATGTGTATTTAAAGCAGAAGCATCCTGCTTGGGCTAAGGGATGATCTGTGGTGACATCTGAAAGCTGTCGAAAACAAATTCTTATTTCAAAGCATCTGCCTCTCTTAGCCAGAAGACTCTATTTTATTCAGACAAACGCCCAAGTGTAAGACCGGGCTCAGAGTTGCGTCTAACTGCAAGGTTGCCTTGTTGTTGTTGTACCCGTACATTCTGAAGTCAGCAACTGAGAGGAGGGATTCTTCCCAAAGTGTGCTCAGCTGTTTCACAGCAGATAATCGGGAGCCTACACAGAAGTGGAGAAACGCCACCTCACAATAGAGGCTTCCTTGGTGCTAGAGCTATCTGCTCCTCAAACAACAGTCACAGATGAAGCAGTATTTTTCCTCGTGCTTTTAACAGTAAAATAATGACCTAAGTCAGCTAGTAGTTGCTGGCATCACTGGATTTCTCCCAAGTAATTTATATGCCTCCTTTTCTACTAACCAAGCTTTTGCTGTGCGCATTTTGCCACAAAGGAACCGATCCGCTTCCAAACAGACAACCTGTTGCTATGAATTTTATCCCTAAGCCAACTCAGCAGAAGTCCAGCCGAGTGGATTTTTAATCAAATCTTTCTCAAAGACCTTGATGCTCAGTTTTACTCTTAGCCAGAAGTCCCTCTCCCGAGCAAGTGCCCGTTGGCTGTAGCAATGTAAATGGTGTACTGCTTCTCGCTGGCCGTGTCCAGGTTCATCTGGTTGGATTCTCCTTTGCTCCGAAGCTCCTCCAAAGCCAATCTCACGGCCAGGTACTTGGACAAGTGATCGACGGTGGCATTGCCTGAGGTCTTGATGTATCTGTGACAACCACAAAGATAAACAAAGACACTTGAGTTGCAGGCATGGGAAAAGGACATCAGGAACAACCCAAATATGAAGCATCGAGTTTGGAAAGATGTGTGAAAGAGAGTTCACAAGGAAGAACAGTAACTGCTTACATGCAAGCAGCTTTCCGAATCAGATTGTTCATAAACTTTGTGACACTTCCCCACAAGCCCTCCTGCTCTTTGTAGAGGGAAGACAGCATTGCCCTGTCACCTGCTCACAATGAGAAACCTGAGAACAGGTTGTCAAGGGCTTTTGAGAACTACTCAGGACTGCCGAATCTTCTACACGGAGACAGAGCCTGAAATGCCAGGACAGAAAGCTGTAAGGTGCAAGAGCTACACACGTGACGCTCTGCACCTCATAAAGGGGCTCTGCCTTATGGTCTCACTATCTGTTCCCACTTTAATTTTCCACACAAGACTGACACAAATGCTGCAGAGGCCTCTCCCAGAAGCTCAGCCTTCTCTTTGCCTTTCAGAGCAGCCCCCAGAACTCCCTTGCAATCACAGACCAAAAAGACAAGCTGGCTGAAACTTATAATATATTTATAGGCACTACAGAGAGACGTCTCATCAGGAGAGAAAGCCAGGAAGAGATCTGAGGAAACTCCAGGAGACTGCTCGTCGCTGTGATCCAACATTTGCAGTCTGTGCTTGGATTGGATCGTGAAAAAAATGCCAGGAAAAACTTCCAGCCTCCGAATCTGGCTGACACAAAGCTGCTCCAAAAAATGCTGACAGTTATGCAATGTTTGGTTATTCCCAAAGAATCTTATAATAAAGGGGCTGATATACCATCATCCTAGTACCTACTGTGAACTACAGCGCTAGAAACCCTTAAAGAACATCTTTATTTGTGATGAAAGGCTTCAAACAGATGCTACTGTATTCTGGTTGAGAGTTGAGCAGTACCCGCTACCTGACTTGCAACGGAAAGAGGCAAAGAGTGCATATGGGAAACAGGATGTGGTATGACTGAATTAAATTGATTTTAAAAAGCCCCAAGGAGTGGTAGAAGCCAAGAGAAAAGTCACAGCAGAATACATGAAGAGGACTAGAAGACATTTACCTTGTCTGTGCGCTGTCGTCATTCTCCATGAGGGTCGGGTGAGGCCTGAAGACTAATTCGATTTCACTAGCACCATCCATGACGGGGTCTATTGCCACCGTTGTGTTGTTATTGTCCAGTTCTAACCCAGAATCGTCCGAGGTTTTGGTCCTCTTGTTGCTGGGCCCCGCTTCCTGATTGCTGTGCGTCGAGGCATTGCTGCAGTGCGAGCTGTCACCGTTGTCTTCTGCCCCACTGCCGTTCTCAATCTGCTGCTTCTTGCCCCTCTGTAGCCTGATCAGAAACCAGGAGGAATGGATGCGGATTAGCATTTGGCAATTTCAGACCATTATTTTCATCTAAATACGAATCCACGTGATGAAAAATATAAATCACACCATGCTTCACTACAGCAAAGCTTGGGGCCTCTTCCCCAGTTGACTCTTAGGTTTAAACGCACACCCAGAATTTCAGTACCGGATAAACATATATTCCAGCCTTGTGAACTAGGTCACAACTAAAACCTAAATTCTGGCATTATGTATCATTATCTGGCATGAGATGGTAGTATGTTGGTACAGGATTCGTTGCATTACAGTTAATTATCAGAGACATGATGGCCATAATTTGGTAAAGCTAAACTGAAATCTGTCTACATCAGGCTGCCACAGGAGCTGCAGGGAGTGATACAAAGGTTTCTATTAGTAGACAAAAGGTTAAAAATTATTTTGGCAGATTTCAGAGGAGAGCAGAGGACTCTCAAGCTGTACAGAGTGAGGACAGAGGGTGTATTTTCAGCGTTAAGGTTACCTGTGGACAAATAACGGGGATTACGTACCTGTTCATAGCCTGAATCTTTAACCCCTCCTCAATGCTGTGACTTAAAGCTTGCTGGTTGTTGTGCTTGCTGATTCTGGCGAGCACCCTCTCCTGATGAGCTTCGTATTCATCTCGGCTTGGATAAATTTTACTGATGAGAGCATCAAAATTGGGATCTGGTCTCAGCGATCTCTTTGAAACTAGCTTTTTACGACAGGTGGGACACTCTTTGTTGCTGGACATGAAGAAGAAGGAAGAAAACAATACTGACTCTGGCAAGAACAAAACTCTGCCCTAATGCCACAATTCCTAGTCAAAGTGCTCATTAATATGCAGTATTTATAGTAAATCTGGAATGGGGCTTCTACCTTTTGACACATCAGGCAGTTCCAGATACTTAAACAAAACCCCCAAACATGTTATCTCCTTGCTTTTTTTTTTTTCCCAAGTATGTTTTAGCAAACTGTATTTAGGCTGAAGACTTCAAAAGTTCCACTCCACAAACTGTTTCTTCCCTTAATCCTCTGGCTTGACTTTCACCTAGACAAAACCTGCATGTTTAGTGGAGATTATATCAAGGCATAGTCTTCCTAGCACTCCCAGGACAAAACAAAGATTAAGGAACCTGTTCTATAGTTCAAGCACTAATTACAGGGAAAACTAAACCAGTCTTGTCCTTCCTACCATTTTGTTCTCATTTAACTAAAAGTTAACAAGTTCACACCATTTTTTCCTTTAAGAGGCCTCAATAGCTGAAACACTGGCGTCTTTACCTCTGATGGTTTTCTTGGTTCTCTAGTGTATTTTTTACTAATTACTCATCAGAAATTCCACAGGCACAGCAAATTAAGTGGGACCTCTGAAAAGAGGTAATTGCCATTATCAGGAAGAGATACATCATTGACTTAATCGCAGTTGGTTACCTCAGAATTCTGTTGCTTTTGGGAAAATATGGCCTTGTAATTGAAGAATACAAGCAAAATTATTTGTACATTAGCAGGGGCTGTTTCAGTAGCGAAGCCTGGAAGTAGGACTACTGCTGAAAGGCCACTCAATTTGCAATTTATTATTAGGAAAAGGAAGGAGGAGGGAAACAAGACTTGTTTTTGTAAGTAATGTGGTATGGTATGGTTTTGTTTTGCTGTTACTGGTTCTCAAAGAAAAAAAAAGAAAAACGGGGGAAAAAAGGAAGAGAAAAGGGGTTTTCAAATCCTTGCAAAAGATGAAGTTATGGGATGATTTTCCATAGAAGGAAAAAGGCTGGGTCTACTCTGCTGCTGATGGCTGAACACAACAGAACAAAGTATGAAAGGTGGGCTACGCACTCAGAAACTTGCAGTGCAGAGGCACGTAACCCTTCCATGTCAACACCCAGGGCTTAAAGGATTTCCCTGGTCACATTTTCATCCAAAGTGAAATCCCTCTTCCCTGTAATAGTATGTACATACCCACTCCTCAGGGCTGTGATGATACAGTCAGCACAGAAGCGATGCAAACATTCTTTTGTCGTCATGGTGTTCTTCAGCATATCCAGACAGATGGGACACATCAGTTCACTGTGCAGGCTCCTCGGCGACACCACTATTTCCAAGCCATCAGTGATCGCTTCCTAGCGTGAAATAAAGTAAAAGGTCTTCAATGGAATTCAACTTCCTCAGGGAGATTGCATGTTTTACTAGTCTTTCGGAGGAAACACAGTAAAAAGACAAAACGACACATACACAACCACATCAAACACACACACACACACAACGCTCCTTAAGAAAGGAATGAAAGAAATAAAGATCAAACATCTTTTCTTTTTTTAATATTATGAGAAAGGTTTTGTTTAGTGAGGATTTTTTAAAAAAAATATTCTATAATTTAGAATAGGCAGTTAACACTCATAAAGGAAAAAGAAAATCTTAAACATCGAGTTTCAAGTTCTAAAAAGTACTAAAGCAGCCATGCCATAGAGGACAGCTCTTTAGCACGTGTTACCTGAGGTGTTCGTTGCAATTCATACAAACTGAGCTCCCATGTTTTGCTCAAAGGTTGCGTCCCATTCGTCTGCACCGCTTGAGACATGGCTGGGAAAGAAAAGAGAAAAAGTTGGATGCTCAGGAGCAGGACCAGCTCCTCCCTCTCCCGAGCAAGTGAAGCGTCCCTGGGTCCATACAGACACCGCGGTCTCTGCGCCAACACAGCACAAGTACAGGGCGAACACGTGTGCATCCCCGTAGCAGGCTCCGCTGGTTACACGGGGATAATCCCAGGCTCTGTACACTCCAGAGAGTCACTCAGCCATGAACACACTGCAAAAAACAATTCAGGTTGTTAAACAAAAGTGACACAGAACTGAAGGCCGTAAAACTTTGGCTGGGTGGTGCAAAAGCTGCAAATGCCACCTGATGCAGAAAACATTCATAAACCACCCGCTGACAAACATGGGAACGGGTCAGGCAGGGTCTGCCTGCTAACCGAGTGGCTGGGCAGAATTACACACCCACCCAGAAAACTACCCAAACACGGCCACTGGAAGCATGCTGTAACGCCTTTCGTTTTCCTCCTGAAAACCCAGCGCTAAGGTTTTCCCATCAGGAGTTTAGAGAATACCGAGAGATCAAGTGACACCCAGTCACTGGGTAATTTCACTCAAGAGCCGCAGTTTTCCTCTGCCATCCTGCTGGGTGTCGGTGGATGCGCTCCTGATCTGCAAGGGCATTTGGGGTGGGGGGTGGGGGCGGAGTCAGAAGGTTTTAAGTTTCAGAAACAAAAATACAAAAAATGAGCAAAACCCTGATAATGTGTGTATCAGTAGTGATAGACCGGAAATGTCCTGGCATCCCTGGAAATGGACAGGACTGAAAATAATGGCATTCAACAGAATGATGCACACATCAGAATTTGGGGATTGTTGTATGAGGTGAGGCAAACCTAGTACCCATGGTCACTGCAGACGTGACAGAAAGTCAGGGCAAAACAAGACAAGAAAGCGATGTTTCTGAACAGGCAATACTTTCACACTGGGGGAGTGAGGGCAATCCTCCCCAGCGCTACAAAAACCCATCTTGAAGCAGGAAAACTTATCCCAAACGCATGGTATGTTTAAAAATCAAATGTAACCATGTAAGAGGCAAGACTGCAGTTGCAGATATTTCTACTAAGTGGGAAAAGCAGAAATGCTGTCTGCCTTTATCACTTTTTTTTTAAATCTATGTTTGTATTTCCAGACCCTTCAAATCAGCAGCCAAACGCAGACTCTACTGGCATCTCCCAGGTACATTATAATGCAGTTTCCAATTCATCAAGTTCTATACAAAAAGGGTCAACCTCTCTGGAGAACAAGGTTACTTTATAAGCTTTAATTAATTGTTGAGAGAAGAGTGCAAGAGAATTGAAAGAGAAGCAGTGCAGCAAAAAATTATTGTATCTACTTTTATCCAGGCATAGAAATCAGTTTTCTCACCTTATGAAAAAAGGAGGGGAAAAAATAGCCTGACATAAAACGGCCACATCCACTATTATGTCTAACAATTAATAAGGGTCTGAAGAGGCATCCAAAGAAATAATAGGAGATGACAGACTATCAACTCCAATTTATACTATATAAATATTGTGCCCTAAAGATACAGTTTACTTGACGTAACAGACATGTTCCTCAGTGTGGATAAGAAAAGTAAGATGTCCCGTTAGGACCTTACCTCACCATTAAAAGTGACCAGTTGCCCCAACCCCGCTGCAGCCTGTCAGCTCCAGCCTGGCCAGGAACCAGACCTTCCCGTCAGGATTCTGGGGATTTTATTTAAATTATTTGGAGGTGTGAATTTAATGATGGTATTAAATGATACATCTCAGCAAAGAAGCAATGTTGGAAAGTGTACTAGTAGCAAAGAAAGGAAACAGTATTTCTTTGTATTCCAATTTCCACTATTATTTAAGGTAATTCCAGGCATATGGGAAGTCAAGTCCTTCAGAGTAAGGATTTTTCTTATGTGTTGTTGCCAATTGGTTGTTCTAACAGAGGCCCAACATTACTATTCTGCATCTGCGCGGGATACTACTCTTGAGTGCTTTTAAAGCTGACACATTTAATTAACTGTCATTTCAAACTGTCAGATCATCGTGTGCACAATCACATCTTGCCTAAACTTGCGTGCTTACGCTTGCTAACACAGAACGGCAACTCTCCAGGTGCCAGACCGTCAGCAAACCTACCAATCCGGAGAACACGTGTATTAACGCTCTCATTTATATTGCATCCTTACCTACAAGCCCGAGGCTACACTGCAGAAGACATGGTACAAGTGTCATGATAAATAATTGACCAGCTTTATTGTAAAGGCTTCTAATCTGAGATGCCAAGTGCTTCGTTCTCACCCTCAGGTCTGCACTTTCACCTTTTAAGAGGAAAAATACAGGCCTTAAAGCCAGCTGAAAGCTGGAGAGATCCACACAGTCCACTTTATGACTAGCAAACACCTCCTCTCCTCTAGTACGTACACAGTTGAAATCTGTGGAAACACGGTAAATTCAAACATGCTGAGTGTGCCCGCCAAACAAAAACAAAACAAAACAAAAAATCAAAGAAGAAGAAATAAACCCCATTACACCACCGCATGGAGCTTTTCATCTGCCAGATGATGAACAAATAAATCTCCTTAGTTTTTTTTCCCTGTTCCCCTACAATTTCCAGATCTATACTGGGCCTGAATGTTGACTCAAATGTTTTGATCAATTATATCAATATAGCCCCACCATGGCTGAGAAAACAATTTAACTATAATAAACCCAGAAAACTAACATTAAAATGGAACACGAATTTTACTTTCAGATGGGCACATCCAACTCCTGCTGGACATTAGATAAATGATCAACTGGCACAATGAAGAAATTACTAATACAATAATTATTTGTACCTACATGAGTGTCAGATGTTCCTCACACTCAAGGTTGTGACAAGTTCTGCATTTAAAATATAACTCCAATCTGTTCTATATGAAAAAATATTCTCCTTTTCTTTATAGTATTGTGCCACCATATTAGGAGAAGTTATAAGTAAGTGTGTCTACAGGCTGCTTCAAAGCACCTCGTGTTTCAGACAGTTTGGCAGATTCTCTCATTTGCCACTTAAAACTGAGTCCAGATTTCTCAAAATGTGAAGCTCATTGAAATCCACTGTAAAGGTCACACTAGATTCACGCTTTTTACTCTTATCCCATTACTTTCACTAACAAAGCTTTTCATCTAGAGGAAACTCAACTACATGAGAAGTTACTTTATGGCACTCAGCACTGGAAGTACATAAAAATGAGGGAACCTGTGTTTATTTCTAAAGCAAGTATTACAGAGCTCTGCATTTTCAGATGGTCAAACTGATAAATTCAAAGTTCGTCAGTCTATAAAGAGCAATTAGCAAAGAGAGACAACCTCATTTCTGCCCTAGAACGCCAGGAGGGAAAAAAAAAGAGAAAAAGGTTGTACAATTAATTCAAGACCACAGATCAAAACCGTCCCAAAGCAGCCAATGGAATTAAGGAACGCAGAGGAATCTGAGGCAGTGGCAGTTTAAAAGCCTCAACAGTGGGTGACACTACAGATGTTTTCCCAACACAATTGTCCCTCTCAATCACACTAGTTCTGAGTTTTTAGTTTTCCTGATAACTAGTCCCAAGATTCCACTTTCCCACAACCTGCCCCATAAATTTAATAGGCATTTTTCTTCATCATAGGAAAAAAAAAATCCGTCCTTAAACCCAAGTACCACCACCTGATGTAATTACGAAACAGCCAGTTAGGCTATCGGACAGCCAATATCTGACAGAGGGGGGGGCGGAAATAATAATGCTACTGGCATTTCTGCAACCCACTGGCTTGCTAGCGCATGGGCTTTTACAGTCTCTTCCCTGTATTTATTCTCCTAAGGAAGAAAGTGGGTTTTGCCTGGTGCCTCGAGATGTGGCGTCTTCAGGTTAATTGCCATTCACCACTTACTGGACCTGAAGTGAAGCAACGCGGGGAGTGCGGCAGCATTTCCAGTCCGGCCGTCGAGCTGCTCATCCTGCCCTTCACAAACTTCTGTGCTGTGACCTCACACAAACCATCTGCCACACACACCTACACCCAGGGAAGAATCCAATCAATCTGACGCTAACACAAGTGACCAGAGACAGAGAATCCCCCTGTTTTAGATATAAAAAGCATTAAGGAAAAAAAAAGTATTAAATTAAACTTTTGCTCATACTCAAGGCTCTCTTCTCCCAGTGTTAAAAGTCATGTACTTTTGGACATGCCAGAAGTATGGGATTTTAAGTTGGTGGTTCTCTGGACATTCAGAGCGGTAAAGTATAATAGCGTATAAGCACTATATGTCCAGGTACATTGCTGTTACGTAGCTGGTGCTCCAATTTGAGTGTATTCTAATGAGTTCTGTGTTCCCTGCTAGGGGCATCAGCAGCCTTTTCACCGAGGTCAATAACCTCAGTCCTTAGTGTTCAACTTTTATTTACAGTTCCGAATCATGCCCTTCCAGACATCTCCTGAGCTACAAAAACTGTAATACGTGAAATCATCACATTTGCAGAGAGCACTCTATATATCCTGCTAGTTGCCTCCAGGTAGTCCAGGATTCACCCATCTTCCTCTAGGTGTCATAGCTCTAAATGTGCAAACCCATAGCATTCCAAACCCAGCATATTCCTAAACTAAAAAGCTTGGGTTTTTCTCCTCTCAGAGGGGTAAGCAGAAAAATTTTCGGGTTTTGGTACAAAAGAAAAAGCAAACATTGCCACTGTTCCAATGCAACGGGTAGTAAAATTATTTTCATCATTAAAGCTGAAACATCTCGTTACTTACCTTTTCAAACTATATATTTTGTCCAAAGTGAGTACTGAAATATGATATAACAGCAACACCTTCTGCCAGGATTGAAAACAAACCTGTTAGAGGAACAGTACCTCTTCACTCCTCATACGGGCCAACAAATCAGATAAGCACTTGACCTAAAATTTGCCAAAGACCTTTGCCAACAATTCCTAGGAAAAGGAAAACAGCCATTACCAAGCCATAACTCAGCCCTGTGAAGTACCAATATTAAGCAGAACTCTGGGGGAGTGAGTAGGATTGCCATTTTCTCTGTTATTTGTTAAATTTTATGCAAAGTTTCTCATATTATGAAGCATGTTGCTGTAGTCCTTAATAAAGTTCTTAAGGTCTTTCACAGCAACTAAATACACACAAACAGGCCAGGAATGATACATGTTGCCTTGAGAATATTTTTAATCAGACTTACTCTTTTTTTGTCCCTCTAGCAGCATGTTTAGAGTGCCCTGGACCTGGCAGTCTGCAGTAAAAGACCACATTGACATGGATGTGACTGTCTGACAATACCACATGCCCTGCTGTTATGGAGCGTACCCCCTTGCCACTGAACTATGCTTCACAACCAGTGCTTTGTTTTTACAGTAATTTCTTACTCTGGCACATTTTTGTGAGGCTAACCAATCTCTTGCTGTCTGCCTGCAGTAACAGCTGCAGACAGCAATAACTGACCACTCTAATCAATAAGGTTGATGAGTTCAGCAACCCTGTTGCCCGCCTTTTAGTTTGCCGTACGTTTTAATAGGAATTCTATGAACATACTTACTCTCCAAACCAAATGATCTTTCCCATCTCCACAAATGCTGTTACTAATTCAGCAGCAAAGATTAAGTCTCTAGAAAATTAATCTTCTACTTTCAGTTTTTACATTGGGAATGTGGAGAAATGCAGTCCCTGACTGATGACTGGACTGGTAGAAAACACCTGCATAGCTACAGTTACATCAAGAAAACAACAACAAAAAAACCCCCACAACACAGCTGTTTGTTACCCAACAACTCAACACTTTCAGTGGTGATAATGAAACCCACTGCTTCAATTTCATCTTCAGGACTTTGCAGTTTTAATACAACACTCTGCTCACCCAGATAAAAAACTCCTGCCAGAGGTATGTGTGGTCAAAACTTTCACGTTCCTTCCCGACAGTTGTGGTGGTGTCAGGCACCGAGATCATCAAAACTTGCACTCTGTTCCACTGCAAAGGATAACTTCAATAGGACCTTGAAAAACAGGAGCTACAAAGCTAATACACTGCTTCCAGAGTTCATGTGCTGGAGTTCTCTTCAGGGCTGTACCTCCTGCTCCCCCCGCTGCAGATCAGCTCACTCACCATCCCGCTGCCAAGACGGCGTAAAACTGAAGGCACGTTGAAATCTGGACCCTGAACTGCGATGCTTCAGGACTCAGCACAGATCCGCTTCCACTTCCACTGGGAAACCAACGTGGGTTTGTTATGTTTCATTTCACCAGCAGAAAAAATGCAAGCCTGCTCATCTGCTCCTTGGACTTCTCTCTGGCTGCTTTGTTACAGTGCTATCAGATCCAAGATGCTTCGAAACTAATTTTAAGAAACATCATTGAAGCTCAAGCCAAATATACTGTAAAACAGGTGTACTGCTCTCCCCAGGCGACTGTGATGGCATCAAGTGAGCCACTTTGCTATTCTTTCCTTCAGCTTGCCTACTACCCATCACATTTAGTAATGAGAATACTACTGCTTACTGCCATTTTTATGAGTTTATATTGTGGGAGAAATTCTGAAAATATCAGATTAAGACATATGCTCGGGTTTCAGTTTTTCCAGAGCTAAGTTAGATAGCCACAAAAATTTCTCACTCCCTTACCAGTGAACCTAGCTACGACCAGTAGGGATATAAATTTCTTCATGAGAACAGATGACGGCTTGGGTATTAATAAATAGGAAATAAACTCCCCCACAACACTTGCGAGACAAAAAGAAAGACTCAAGTCATCTTATGCATGATTGACTTAATAGCTACAATAACTATATAGAAAAAAAAATGTTAATTTGGCAACCAGACAGCTTTCATCTGAAGCTGGATGACAGCTAGCAACAATTTGTGTTCTAAGGAGTCTCTCTCAGATAAAACTGTACATTTTGTAAACTACTGCAGGAGCAATACTTACACAGTTTAAACACGGTAATCATCCAAAATAGTTTGACGTTATCCCTGAGTGGTAAAGAGTACAGAATGGAATAGGTTTTTAATTAGCCAGCAGTATACTACTGCTAGCTCCCAGCTGTTCACAAGAGAGCTCCACGATCCAGAAGTGGGGGGGAAGGCAGACTGGGATAATTCCTAAAATATTTCTCTACTGCAACAAGTCTAAACAGGTCCATAATACCGCACGCTGCTCATTCCTCAGAAAATTAAGAATTTAAGGTCAGCTTCAAAGGCCAGTTATTTTCATCAACAAGCAGAACCAAGGTTAAACTCAATAACATCCCTTTTCCAATCTCCTTCCTCTCTGTTTGCATTATTATTAAACTGCTGATCTGTTTGGTAAAATATAAGTAATGGGTATTTAAGCAAAAAAAAAAGTAAAAAAAGGAAGGAATCCCTTTACTCTGGTGCTTCTTTCATACATGTTCTTTGAAATTGTGCTTCAGTAAGAGTAGATCCAGTGCTCCTTTTAAGAAAAATACAACGAACAGTTGTAGACTTAAGTCTCATTTTTCAAGCTGCCTTTTCCCCATGCCTTTCCCCCCCACTGCGTTCTTTTTATTAAGCAAAGGAAAGAGAAATATTTAAAGGAAGCCAAAGAAACTCACATATCCCAACATCTATTTCACATATAAGAATGATGGCTTTCCTATAGATGCCAAATGTATGTCTATTTCTGGTAATACAGCCCTGAAAGCGCCAGAATTCTGCTCTAATCACCCAAGATACCCAACCAAGTCTTATGCTCCATGTATGACCATGTATCACTCTATGTGTGTGAAGTGTCATTGACAAAGGAAGCCTGATACAATTTATTTCACTGGGACTGCATATTATTTCAACTCTACGACATGCCAGGCAGTGCTTTTCTTGGCAGCTGCAGTAGGGCTGGTGTGTTTCAAAGCTCTGAAGCCAAAGGTCAATATTTCAGCCACTGAAGAAGTTAAAAAAAACCTCCTCCAATGCAAAATCTGTGTCCTACTCTCATTATGAAGCTGAATGCAGAAAATAATAAGGCATTTATTAAACACTGCAAATAACAAGTTGCAGTGTCAATAAGGTCTATCGATGTTCTGAACTTCACTGAAGTGATAGTCAGATCTGTAGCTTGTTACACACAGCTTGCTACCCAATGCTGTAGCTCATGCTATTATCTGCCCAGTGAAAACTCCTCCCATCTCCAAACAACTAACAAAGTTAATCCTTCAGACAAGTATTTCTTTTAATGCAAAATATACTACTTATCAATACCCGCTGCTGTGAGAGTAAGCGCCTCTATCTTAGCTGACAAGCTGAATGCCAGCTCTGAGCTTGACATGGTGTATAAAAATGTCAAATTATCTCATTACAAAAGTTTTTAATGAAAACATAGATGAATACAAATGAGAGTACCTCTGCAGGGAACTCCTATGACAAATCGAATCTTTGTCACTGGATGAGTGACATATTTGATTAAAGAATTTTCCCCAAGCAAAAATACTTTCACTCGCACACCAGTCATGTTTTTTCAAATGCAAGCAATTTCCTTTAATCCTTAAAAGCCTGCGTGCAAGGCATAGTTATTACACAGAGCTATAACCACTTTCAAACAGGACTGGATTATGATTTATCATACTGGAAATCATCTTTCTCCACTAGCCGTCCTCTGGATTTCAATGGAATTAGGCACTTGATCCAATTATTTTCCATAGAAGATGGTCTGAAAAACAAACAGCTTGATCAAAATCCTAAGAAGAAGAACACTGCTCAGAGTGTTCGTTTCACACACACTATGCCATGGGGTGGGTCCAAGGAAGACAAATTATTTTGAAGAGCCAGCTACCACAGAGTATAGAAGTTGGCAAGAAACAGGTGCTAAATCCTCATCAGAAGCGGTGAGAGCGAGTGTGAAGGGAGGAGACGCATCTGCAGCTCCCAACACAGCGTCTTTCTCCAAGTGATGCCCTGCTGGGAAGGATGACATTTTCACAAGAGCAGCCAGGTCGTTCCCAGTATCAGTTTATCAGCATCTCGCCTTGCAAGAGCTGTTCAGCTCGGTGATGCGCACGGGCTTTAAAAGAAACAAAAGCCTCGGAATGCAGAGCAGTAAATCATACTGAGTATTGTATTTCAAGCAGGGGCAATTTATAAAAACAACAATAACGGCTCGTGACTCCGTTAATCAGCTCTCCCTTCCCAAGGAAGGCATTTGGCGATGCCTCCCTCTCTGGGTCGGTGTTACGGTATGCGGTTGTGCTATGGAGCTGTGTGAGGTACCTCTCCCTGCAGCTTCCAGAGTGTGCGTGTGCGTGAACACGTACATACATACAGATATAGATATATATATATGTGTGTGTGTGTCTATGTGCCCGCACCTTACGGCTCCTCCGCCGGGGCCGACTCGGGGCTTGCGGGGTCCCCGGCAGCGCCGCCGAAGGCGCCAGGCTCGGGGGGAGCAGAAGGGGCCCGGGCACCCCCCGCGGCCCCGGCAGCCCCCGGCATTACGGGGGAGCCCACTG
>VXBO01002852.1:0-15243 GCA_013400135.1 Rhinoptilus africanus
TTACTTACATACATGTGATTAAAACAAAACATATTCAGATGGGAATATATCTTATAACTACAGATAAAGTACTAAATAACCATAGGTAAATAAATAAACTTTGGAGTGTATTCTTGTTTTGCACAGCACAGAACTGCTGTAGATGAGGGCAATCACTTTCGATACCTTTTTATTTTTTTTTTTTGGTAAAACTTAGTCTTTATTACCAAGCATTTCTAATAAGTAGTAATGTCAAGAAGGAGAAAAAGAGATAAAGTCCTAACGCTTTCCTTTCTAGCCTTACCACTTCTCTGTTCCCAGTAGTTGACATGGCATGGAGTGACAACACTGTCTTGTAAAAGATCCCCTTATCTACCTTCTTGGGTAGGGGTAAGGTACTTAAACAGTTCCTTACTGAAACAGCTTTTTGGTTTTGTCACAGTTTAAAGAAGGATGTTACTTGTGACGATATGATTTTTCCCAGGTAACTAATATTTGGAAATTAAAAGAATTAGAATACGTGGCTTATAAATCTGATTTTTATTAACTGCATGTGTTAAAAGAGAAAGAATGCAGGAAAGCAAAAAGCAAAGGGAAGGGAATAGAGCCAAATTAAGAAAATTAACTGAAAGAAAGTAGGAGAAATATTACAATACTGGCTTTTTCTTAAACTCTGAAGGGAAAATGCTTTATAGAATGCTTTGTTTGTGCAGTTACTCTAGTTAGATTTTTTTATTAAAATATTGTCTATTTTTAAAATACAATTCTCTCTCTCTCCACATAAATAGATATTTAAAATTAAAAGTATATAATATTATCTAAAATATCCTTGCCTAATTTTATGATGTGCGTCATACAAGTTACCTGAGTTCTGAAGATTTGACATTTTAAACAGTAGAAAATAACCCATATATTAAAAGAGCCAGCTTCCAGAGTCATGTTACACTGTTTGTTTATCAGGTGGATATAAGTGAGTTGATAAAGTATTGAATTTAAAGCATGTCATAATGGAGTGCATATACGGATACTACTTATTTTTAAGGAAGCAGGTTCTACAAGGAGTAAATTCTTTCTTTGAATGTTTGCATATTTTATTGAATTTGGCATTGTGGTGACTGTAATAACACAATCCATATAAAAGTAGACTTTATCTCCAGAGATACTAGTTACCTGTAGGCAGAAGTGGTGAATGGATATTGAAATTTATACAAATATGCACACACTACCCTTGTTATTATATCATGGCTATGTTTCAAGTGTACCTTTAACTTCCACTTCACCCTCCACACTTTTTGCACAAGTGAATCAGTTGATAACCTTCAGAGTAAATGGTGAGTCACAGCATTATGGAAAAACAACATTGCTCTGAATCATTTACGATGAGTGCATAAGTTTAAATGTCAAAATTAATTTTTTTGGAGTTACTTTGTTCTGAAATGCTCAAACATATTAGAATAGAGATTTAAATGTAAAAATGGTAGTGACTTAAATGTTTCTATGATGTAATCATAAGCTTCTAGTTGCAATAATACCATGTGTTTTGTTACTCCAATTTCTTATTTATAGCCTGAAAGTTGGCAGCATTGCTAGGGAGGACCTGGTTAGAAAACCCCTACATTTTATAACTAACAAACAATACACTTGTCTCAATCTACACAATCTTATTTACAGTTGACTTGATCTCTTTTTCTTTGTAACTTGTTTGTTTTAGCTGTATATTTACATGGAAAGCTCAGAGTACTTTGAAGTTCTATGCTAAATGAAATAATACCCAGGAAGATGATTCTATGATTCTAAGATTTAAAAATCCATTTCTCAATTTTACATGTTTAAAGACAACCAATATGCACTGTAATTTCATGTTAACAAAAAGTCAAAATCCTAACCCCCCTACATCAAATAATGTATTAATCTTTAATAGTATTAATCACACTATAAAACATAATTTTACATGGAGAAATATGCTATTTAAAACTGCTAAATAATAACATAAATATTTGTGTAACATTATGTATTTGAGAATTATAGAGTTCTGTAGTCATTTTTTTAGAAAGTTCTCTGGTGTATGTAGAAACACAGCTTTTGCTTCTAAAAAACTTAAGACGTATCACTGCAAACATATGATGAGCACACGTTTTAGTAGAAGCACTTGAATTTTCATCATAGGAGTAAGAAAAACATATTCAAATCCCACCAAACTTGTAAAGTGCTCATGGCAAGCCTAAACAACTTCAAAAGTAAACCAAATCATGTTTAATCCTACAAAATTACAGCTGTGCAGGTTAACGTTGGCTTGATCTGAGTCTGTCAGAGTTGCTGTTGTGATCCCTGTTTTCACTGTAGATCAGACTAAAAGCACATATGTGTCAGCAGATGCAGTTAAAAAATAATTAAGTGTAAGGATTTATGACATGTTGTAAATTTGTGGGTTAAGATAGGACTTAATGTTTAAAGAAAAAAGGATATACTTTACATCCTGAATGAGGTATAAAATATGTAAACATTATGTTTTAAAAAATCGTTTCAATGCTTTCATATGTAATGATAGTAAACCCAAGTCTGTTGATTCTTTTATTTCTTTATTTCAATACATGTGACAGTCATAATATACACACAAATGATTCAGAGGATTTTTATTTTGTATTTTCATTAACATGTTCAGATAATTTTTTCTACGAACTACTCTAAATAAGCTAACTGCTAGAGCAATGCGGTCACTGAATAGCAAAAAAGTTTTGTGCTATCCAAAAAGACCCACCAGCAGGAGAACAGTCTAATCCTTTTTATTGAACAGGTATTGCTGTCTAATGGGCATGGTATAGATTGCTTCATCTCTGCAAACTTGCTATTAGCTTGAAAAGTGACTGTGTGTTTTTCAGTGCTTTTAAAAAAATTAAAAAATAATATTAAAATCCACAAATAAATTAGCATTACCACAATTAACTTCTGTGAAATAAACATGATGATTTATGTCATATCCTGCAAAACAGAGATTTCAGAAGGATGTTAGTTTTGATTCTGAATTTTCAGAAATTATTGTATTTTGATTGACTGTGAGGTCTACGTATAAGAGTATTCAGCCTTTCTGTTTTATTTTACAGTTAACAAAATTTGATTAAAAATTAAAATAACACTTTAAGTTACACAGCATTTTTTAGTGCAAATAATTTTTGTTGTCTTAATGTCAGTAAAGGAACAAATTATTACTAGGTAACTCAAATATAACTAATCACTCCGATCAACAAAATGAATGTCAATTTAAAAAAAAAAAACAACACAAACCCAACACTTTTCTTTCCCTTTTTTCCCCCCTCTTCTTCTGATGTTGGCAAAGATAAAAGCCGTGCAATTACATCTCAGCAGCCGGGATTCTGTATTTCACTAGATTTGTCAATCAGAAAGCTCAATTTACTTGTTCACTTTCATAAAATTTAGAAGCAGGGGACAGAACGGTAACCTGGTCTTCTATCTGTACTGGTGCAGAATTGTTTCCAGCCTGTATATTTATTTGGTAATGTTTTTGGCCAGTTATTTTAGAATTGCTTAGCAGGGGACACTCTTTGCTCTCCGGGGAGATTTTTCTATTGGTTAACTCACAGTCAGGTTTTTCTTTTTCCCCTGCTGATATATTCCCTTTATTAATTTCCTCCCATTACTTCTAGTTATACCTCCTTTTACTATGCTAAATAATTCCTTTTATGCTAAATAATTCCTTTTTTCCATTTTTAAGTTATCACTCTGTAACATTGCTGTTCTCCTTTTTTATGGAAACTGTCTCAAATTGGCAAGATCTAAAATATGCTGAGTTAAATCTGCTATAAAAGACTTTATTGACAATTACTATAACTTAAACACAGTCCTGCTTTAATAAGCTCAGCTAAAACTGAAGTTTGAATAATCTTTGTTAGCTGAACCAAGAAATCTCTTAAAAGGAGCCCTCTATTTTGAACTGGTTTGTAGTGATGTAATGGGGCCAAATGATTAAGCATAGCTTAGATAGCCAAAATCCTCTGGGTCAAATTACCCTGTCTGCTGAGAAGCACAACGGGGCTGTAAGAAACACAGATGCCAGAGAAATGTTTCTGGTAAGAGAAGGAAAAGTACTAGAAGGCTGTCTCCTTTTTCCAGGGCGGCAGATAATTTTGGTGGGCTCTCCTTCACCTTTTCCAGAAGGCTGGAGTCTGCCAAGTGCTGAAACTCATGGATACCCCTTCTCAAAATGCTTCTCTCTCTTACTGTCTGCGGGAATGGGGACTTGGTGATGCAATTTTGGCCTTATTCTGCTCCCAGCTTAGAGAAGACCTGGGCTGGTTCATTAACTGCGTGTGCCCACGAAGTAGCATGTAGGTGCTGGTGTAGGAGCCAGAATTGGTCCCTCTGCACCAACACCCTCATGTCCAGGGTCCTGTAATGGTTGACTGAGGCACTGAGGAGGACACACGATTCACAGTGAGTATTGTCTGCAGCCAAAATTTGTGATGGGCTTTGATCAAACTGGGAGGGTACAGCTAGGGACAGGGGAACCAATTCTGGGCTGGCCACGGCTGAGGGGCCTGCACTGCCTCCAATGGGGCAACGATGAGGTGGGGTGAATGCATGAAAGCTCTTAGGTTTTCAAAGGAGGAAAGAAGTTTCCCTGTAAATCTCATGGCATGTTGGGAAAATATGGATCATAAACATAAGACAAACCATATCTAGTTTTCTAAGCTGTCTCCTGCCTCAGCTTGCTTTCCCTGGAGAGACCCCTAAATCTAGTTAGAGAGACTTTCACACCAGCAGCCTGACAAGGACTGAAAACCACTGCGATAATGTTGCACTGATGCATGCTACCATCATGGTTACAGCGGGAAGGGTTGCTGTTGTTTGACACCGTGCATATGACATGAGTAACTCTCCATTTGCATCAGGTCTCCTTTTGCAAAATAGCAAGCAGATTCTACCCTGGCTGAAGTTAATAGAAGCTGAGGGCTCATTCCATTTGACAAGTCAGATATGTTTTAAGAGTACCTGTGTATGCTTAAATGGCTTGGGGTTTTGTTTTGTTTTGGTTTGGTTTGGTTTATTTTGGTTTTCCTTCAGTTGCTTATTTTTGTAAAACTTTGATTTCTGCATCTCAGAGGACTGGGCCCTCCAAGTAAGCATGTGTGTCTGTGAAGATAAATGTTCTTTATTTTATTTAACTCTCTAAACTGATATGAATTTGTACAAAGCTTTCAGTGTTGTAGTGATAGCTGTCTTTATTACATTACTTTTGCTGATCAGCATATTGGTTCTGATAAAAATTAAGGCTGCTGAGATTCATCTTATTTTGCAGAGTTTAAAGCTGCTTTTAGAGTATTTTGTCTTGTCTTGCAACATGATCTCTTACTGCGGATATCTGAAAAGTGACAGGTAATGTAGGCAAAAATCCTACAAGTAGTAATAAATTTTTCGGTTTCACATTTACATTTAAAATGTTCATTTTTTAAAATTCTGGTATGATTTAGTTAAAACTATTCTGTGATCCCCTGGAGCATGTAAAAGGTGCTCCATGTAAACAGGTCCCTCTGCCCTTGTTCTTTAGACTGTTGTGAGGCTGCTGAAAGATTTGAGTGATGGTGCAATGTTTTAAATTAAATATAGATTTGGGGTTCTGAGCCTGCTGAGTTGAGTGCTGTAAACATTGGAGGACCAATCAAAACAAACATAAGTGACACAAGTGATCTTCATTGAATCATTTGGCATTTCTTTTGACTTGTTTAGAGACAAATGCTTTTGTTTCTTTTTGTGGAATATTGTTTCTAGATCTAGTCTGAATTTTCATTTATACTGAGTATATCACAAGATAAATGGCATGCTTTTACCTTGAGCAGCTAGTTAAAACAAAAACAGAGCATAAAGGAAGGGAGCTGTGGCATTTGGAGGCTCTGTTTTCCGGGTGTGATTAACTGTATTCCATTCCTGATCAGCTGCGCTCTCTGTTTACAATATCCTCACTCCATCATGTGCTGCTTATGAGTAAAATTTCCAACGTGAAATTGCGATGGCTGAGAAGGAAGAAGTATTATATGCATGTGTGTGTGTGTGCGCACGTGTGTGTGTATTCATTAACATTTGGGGGAGCAGGTGTTGAGAGCTCTTTTCCTTGGTGTGAATACATTTTGCATCGGTGGAAGGCACTGAGAGATCTTACGCTGCAATCTTTTGTGAGCGGCAGCTTAACATTCTTTTTATTGCTTCACTAGAAGGGGACCATACAAGCCAAGGCCCTTCTCCAGTGCTAACAGCTCCAGAATACTGCTCAGCTAAGTGATGGAGAGGGCTTATATGCTGAAAGGATTTCAGGAAGAGGGTTATCGTAGAAAAACAGAAACAAAAAAGACCCCCAAACCTCAAAACATTTTAATTGGTTAGGAAACAGGGACAAGAGGGTCAAAGCTTTATCTTACAGCTTTAATTTTTGAGTACAGAAGACTCACTGGAAAGGTTGGACTTGAGTTGGAAGACTTGATGATTGTGCGCAAGTGTAAGGATGTGATTTTCTCACTTCTGTAGTTAAAGAGCCAGGAGGCGTAGCACAGCAGCCCGTGGAAGCGTATTTATTTATTGTTTTTTCCTTCTTGCTCTGTACGACAGCTTGACCTCTCCACTGGATGAGTTGATCTGGTTTTCCTCTCTTTGGTACTTTCAGATCCTTTTTATATCCACAGTCATGTTCACTATTAAAAATGTGGCTAGCTATGGAGAATTTCCTTTTTCAACTGCAGCAGAAAAATATGCTCCTTTGTAATAAAGGGAGACTGATGGAGGTAAAACAAAGATTAGGCCATTTCAACAACAATCACTTAGTTGTGTAGTATAGTTCAAAGCAGAACACAGAGAAACAGGGAAATAATGAACAACCCGTGCAGAGGTGACTTTAGGAGAGAGTAGAATGAGATGTTAAAAATAAACAAAACAAGTAATTGATGAGAGCTATGCCTAATACAAATTCTATCTTTCCCTTTTGAAGGGCAACATCACACATCTAGAATGTCTCATACTGGCTGAGAAAAGAAAGACTAGTTAGTGGCCAAGAACACCCTGATGTTCTGTGCTACAAATTGAAAGTGAAGGTTACTTTCTTGTAGACTTTATCTTAAAGCAGTAAAACGGGTAGCTGCAGCTACAACTGAAAGTATTGATTTTGTAATTTCAGCAAATTAAGAACAAGACAGGAAACCTATTAAACCTTTCCACTGATTGCCAGGGCACTTTTTGGTGATGCTGGTGCTGACATTAAAATTACATGCGCCTGTCTCTTTAAAGCCAAACATATACATTTTACAGAAGATAGTGCCAGTTAACATGCTGAAAAAGGATCTTTATAAATCTGTGTAATTTCACATTTCAGATGTGAAACTTTTGAAGCCTGATGACATGAATGTCAAGCAGCACATCTAAAATTTTCATAAATTATGGTTCATGTTAGATGTGCTTTTATTACATTTTAATAAATTAAAATTTTCACAAAGCCAGAAGATTTTTTATAATAATAGCAAAGATGGCAACGCTAGTAATAGCATTATCTGTCAGAACATTATGAGTAATGATTATGTAAAAATCTATGTAACAAAGGCTAACAGAAGAAATGATCAAATTATATTCTTCTGTATCTTGTATAAAACAAGTTATTTTATTACGGTAGCAAAAACCCAACTTCTCTTAAAGCAATATTTAAATTACTTTTAAAAATCGGTGTAATTAAATTCATGTGAATTACAATAGTTAAGATCACTTTTTCCATAAAAATTGTTTTAAAGCTTTGCTTTAATATTACCGAGTATAAATTAAAATGTTGCGTCTTTTACAAATGCAATATTTCTAATAGTCCTTAACGAGAAAATTTTTCATTAGAAGTGGGGCAGGGCAAGGGAAATTATACCTGGATCCACTCTGAACACCCTATAAAGATGTAAGTTTCCAGTTTATCCAATTCATAAATATTTTGTTTCATCTGAGCGGGTATTTGGCATCATTCCAGAGTGTAAACAAGCATGGGTTTTACACACACAAATCTAATTTACAGGCAAGCCATCATCTACATTTACTGTAGTAGCCAGCAGTTTGTGATGTGCCTGTAACAGAAACCCACAGTGATAGAGGAGGAGGTGAGAATGTAGATTTAAAAAGAGAGATTGGATTTGTAACAACAAAGGCGATCTTAAAAAGTGGGTGGGAACACTGCTGAGAGACTGTGAGCCAAAAGTCTCCATTGGAGAGGACTTCAGGAACTTGTAGCAGGTGTTTACACCATCCCTAAACACATGAATGGGTTTGTGCAGCTAACGTTAGCAGTGAAGCAGCAGAATGGTGTATGAAAATGAGTGCCAGGTGTGAAAATGTGTATCTAAAGATAAAGGTGTGGGTAGTGAAGTGGATTTAATAGCAAGAAAGATCTGGAATAAGCAGGAGGACAGATGTGAGAGGAGTGCAGAGCTTCAAACAAATAAACAAAATCTTTTTTCTCTGCTGAAAAAAGTAATTCACTTGGGGAATGCTGGAGCTCTGTAACCACCTGTCCAAAACCAGCAGAAGTTCAGGTGATAACAATGACTCCACAGCATGTCTCTTCAGTTTACCAGGAATGCACATGCATGCCTGTTTATGCAGACCTATGTCTTTTCCCTTTGTTTTCATAGCAGATATGCCAGCCTATTTGATGCCTGCCAGGTTGGCTGCGCATTGCATATTACAAATATACTCAGATAAGACCTGGAAGTCCACAAAAGCATTGGTGCTTCATTATACTGCACAGGCAAAAAATTGCATAGAGACATCCAGCTCCCACACACCACACGGTCTGGGGCCTCGCTGAACCTGGAGCAATGAATATGAAGAGGAGAAAGATGCAATAACAGTAACTACAGGTGCACACATAAGTTATTCGCAGTGGCCTAAATACTTACAGGTGGCCAGCAGGATAACCACTCCCAGATGATGGTGATTTGTAGGAAGAGAGGCAAAAGGTAGGTTTTAAAGGAGGAATTTAAAGGGATAAAGATCAGTCACTACGTGAGAGATGACACTTTATTTGGTGCAGGATGGCTTCAATAACCCGAGAAGGAGCTTTAACTTACCTTGCTAGAGTTCCTTCTGGCCATATGGCAATGCTGAGATTTTATTAAACCTACTGTGGGTTTGAGCCTTCTCCTGAATTTCTCTTTGAACTCTCTTTTCTTCCTGTTAAATGTTGGTTTTCTTTTCCTCCATCACAGGCAGTCACTACCTGCCCCTCTCCTGTGGATCTATAATTTTGCCAGAGTTGTGAATGGTGATGTTTCCACCTAAATTTTTTCACAAGGTTTTTTTATTTGTTTGTATTTTTTTTCCACATTCACCAGAACTTAGAATTGCATTTGTTTCTTAATGGAATGTTGCAGTTCTGAACTAGAACATATGCATGTATATGTTTTTACATATTCATATGTGTATTTATGTATATAAATATAAACATGTACCAAAATCCCCCACTTACTGGTTTCAGGATGGTGGAAGGACTAAGAATGGCTGAATGGCAGAAGGTGCACCCTAAAATGTGCAAATCTTTCCTTTACTTGATATAAAGTGAAGATTATAACACCAGTCTTCCACGTCCAGGGAGAATACCTAAAAAATCAGACTGAAATAATGAATAATATTTTTTTTATGCAATAAAAGAAATGGATGGAGACATAAACAAGAAGAGCCAGTAGCCATATAAGGTGAAACAGTTGCTGGAATATCACACAAAACCCAGATTGTAATCTGATGTATAGGCTTCCCACAGTCCCGGGAAGTGTCCTCATTAAAGCTCTTTCATGGTATTCTGCAGAACTTGCTTTCCATATGAAACACTTGGAGAATCTGGGTTGTGACCCAAGACAGAAAAGGGAAAAAAATATGAAATCTCCCAGAACGCTGCAACGTAGGAGAATCATGTCCTGTGCACTTTTACTTTTCCACTGAGAGTAATAGAAGGTTTTTTGACACACGTGAACCTGTGCTCAAGAATGCACACGTGCACACTGGAAAGCACTGATCTTTATTAAAATTCGATTTTTGCCTTGAAGCCTGTCCAGAAATGCAGAACCAGAACTATCCACAGGCCGTGTGAAATTGAATCAACAGGTGACGAAAAGTTTGACAGAAACATGTTGATTTTTGTGGAAGGTAATTTTGGATACCAATACCTCCATTTCTTAGTGTGATGTAAATGGCAAGAGCTAAATTTGTTTGCATAGTCGAGATAAGGTTATGTACCACTGCTGGAATTGTGAATTACCTCGAAAATGTCTGTTGTTGTTCTTGAGATATTAATATGAAGCTCTCAAGGGCTGATTTTCAGTAGACATACAGTGAAAATAACACTTAAATTTGAGGGGTAAGAAAGTTGATAAAGATGAAGTTAATAAAAATCTCTGATAACAGGACTGTGCTAAATGAAATGGTAGCAAACATGGGATATGCTTGTAATAAAAGGTGTCTTTTCAAACTTAAGTCCCAGCAAAGTGTCTGTCTGGATTTCACAGAAACACTGTAAAAATAGCATAAGCAAAATAAATTCCTACAAGTGCAAACTGAAGAGAGAAATAATGAATTTAAACTATCTTAAATAAATTGCAGAAATAATTAAATCACCATTCTTGGATGATTTTGTCA
Source organism: Rhinoptilus africanus (assembly GCA_013400135.1). NCBI lineage: Eukaryota > Metazoa > Chordata > Aves > Charadriiformes > Glareolidae > Rhinoptilus > Rhinoptilus africanus. The sequence goes on from VXBO01002852.1 coordinate 10,639, forward strand.
AACTAGATGAACACAGATCTAAATCAGTAATGGATTTTATACTAGAAATAGTGATAATTTTTATAGGCACTGAAATAGAATGTAATTACAAAGTGATGAGGGAAATAGGAAAAGAGAAAAAATGTTTTCTGACAGTTTATTTTCGTCTGCATACAGCGTACACTATTCACATGTAGTAAATACATAACATGCATGCCTGTTGGAGTCTACACAGGGTTTTTTATTGTCTAAGTTCTGATTTTCCTTGGTTTCTTCTTTCACCTAGGTAAGCAAACTGATAGGAAGCAAGCTTTCTTTTATGAAGAATTGACTTTTTCATTGAGAAATCATTGAGTGCTAAATATTCTTTGATGACCTGAAAAATGTTTCTAGGATAGCAGAAAGGAAAAATCTTTTGATGCTAAAAGGCTTTTTTTTTTTTCTTCCACTGCTTTCAAATGAAAAAAAAAAAAAAAAAGAGAGAGAGAGAAGAGTAAGGAAAGAGGAATTACGCTTTCAGTTTATGGAATTCAGTGGTGTATGAAATTCATAAAGGAATTTTGTTTTTATTTTCTTTATTCCCTCCAAGTTTTCCTTATTGTTTAGTCAATGTTTCTACTGGCACAAATACATGAAAGTAATGATTTTGTCTCATGGTTGTGACTAATAAAGATGTGGTTAAAGGCAGAAATGGTAAATTATTGCCTTGAATCAAACTTGGAAATAGTGAAGAAAATATCAGATGTTTTCCAGAAATAATTAAGTGAAAATCAATAGCTCTGTTTGTCAGTTCCTTACTACTTGTTTTCTTTTATCTTTTCTCTAAGAAGGAGGAAATAGGTTGAATTTTAGCTTTGGTTAAATCTCAGAATGTCTAGATGTATTTCTGAACTTACTGTAATCATTCCCTGTATAGCTTCTTAGGCATTTTCCGTTGTTTCTTCATCTTAAAATGCCTTTATTTTAGACATATATATATATTTTTAGCTGAGGATAAGGCACTTTTTCCTTTCCTTTGTTATTAATACAAATGAATTAACAGTTGTGCAGAAAAAATGCTGAGTGGTGCTTCTCAACTTCGTTACCTATTGCTCTTCTCCTATATGAACAGTACTATTTGCATGTCTTTCTCTCCCAACTACACTTTCAGACAGCATAGGCAATATTATGTTCACTGTTCTTGCACATCTTTCTCTGCCTATGCACCTCTTTTCTGCCTTGGAGAGTGATTCCCAGATTGGGAAATACTGAGTCTATGGGTCACTGTGCAACTGGTTGTGTATGGTCAGCAGGCATAAACATTTTTCCATCTTCTGTTAATCAAGAGGTCTTCCCTCCTAAGCCACCATCACTCCTGGATCCTCCACTAGTCCTCCACTCCAGTTCCAGTTTTCCCAGTAAATGCCTTCCCAAAAGAGGAGGATTGTCTTTCCCCACAGCCCCTACTTTTTCCATATTGAGTGTGGAAGCTGAATGTGGCTTCACCTATCTCTGCTATGTTCCCATGTTTCCCACTGACAAGAAAATCCACCCATAATTCCCGAAACCTGGAGGAGTGATATTAGAACATTCTGTCTGCTGTCTCCGGCACTGTCTTTACCTTTGAAGTCTCAGCTTTTGCAGTGGCAAAGGCCTAGATGTGGAACTGTGGAGTAAACTGTGCAAATGGAAATGTTTTATATTGTGATATTATGGGAAATGGAATTAGTTTTAGAATTCCTTTCTTGTTTTTGTTTTTCCTTTTCAAGGAGCTAAAAGTTTGAGAAGTGCTATGTGGAAACATTCCCCTGGAATGCAATAGAGAAGTGATATTCCTTCTGTCTCTTTACAGCATTTGCAGCTATAATGCACGCTTGTAATTTTCTGCCCTGTTTTGCTTAATCTGATTAGTTTTTATTGTCTCCTTTGTTTTAGGAGTCACCGAAATGTGCTAGATAACTCAATGGGCAAGTGTGGCTTAGGCATATTATTTTTTAAGCTCAACAGCACACAAGGAAGAGATTAAGCCATTATTGTATCGTGCTCCCTTTGATTTCTTTGACTGGATGATCAGATACTTGTTTAAAGCTGATGCTGAAGAGCTGCAGCCTCAGCGTGTCTGGAGAAAAGCTTGAACTTACGTCTATGAATTTGAAGTATGATACCTTAACTGCTTTTTCACATGCTAAATGGAGGATGATGAAACTAAGACAAGGCAAGACTAGAAGAATATTAAAGCAATCTTTTATAGTGAGGCACAATTTCTAAAGGGAAATATTAGAAGTCCACAGCCTAGGACATCTAAAACTGGTTTTTTTTTTCATAGCCCTAGGAAGCTTATTCTTGGTAGCTACTGTGCACAGCTTAAATCTGGACTAGATGATGAAGCAAGACTTGTATGCTTCCTTGAAACTTAATTTTTCCTAAAATCAGGAGCAAAATCTTACCTGTCTACTAAGGAAGATCCTACAATGAGAGAAGGTGACCAGTCAGATCAGGCTGACTGTTGAGCGGTTCTAGGCCTCCTATGGAGGTGTGTTCCTCTGGGGAAGTCTCCCTCCAAATGTGAAAACTTTGTTCTTATTGGCAGTATGGATGCAATTGGCTTTATCACTGGTTCAGAGCTGCAACCCTTAAACCACCTATGGAGCATGAGGGTGAGTATTTCCGTTTGGCCTAGAAAACCAACATTTCCTGAAGGGCTGGGAGAGGGATGGTATAATTGGGAGACAAAATGGGGTAGTCCTTTGTACCGGAGCACATTGTCTCCCATGGAATATAGGTCACAGGATAAAATACATTTGCAATATTGGAAATGTCTTTCCTGAAACCAAAGATGTAAATTTAGCACATTGGATTCACATTTTTGTTCCCCACACAAAGGTGATACTACTGGAATTCTGATTAAGTCTAACGAGGGAAAGTGTAATGTATTCATTCCTTCCACTCTGGCTTCTTGAACAGATTAGCTGCAAAATTTGCCCTTCTTCACGCTCACAAAACATAAACATAGTTAAAAGGAAATCATAATGCTGCTTGATGCAAACCCAGTGCTTAATTTTTTAGTCTTTAAAGAAAAAAGTTAATACATCAACAGCAAATTAAGCAGATGACAACTTAGTCTATTTATATTAATGGTTAATAATCAGCAGATTAACACTGAGTCATACCAAGAGCAAGTTTATGTCTGGACAGTAGGAGGTGATAACATCCTACTCAACCAAGCTCTGTTTGAGTCTACTGCAGGATTATGTGACCAAGTCATAAGATTCATAAAGGAAGTAGCAGACAGAAACCCTTCCTTAGGTAAATTTTTGTTCAGAAATGCAGAAAAAAAAGAAGCATGGGGATATTTCAGAGAATATTTTAATTTGTAATTATTTTTATGTATATACACGGAATGTTTTTTCATGTTTATGAACACATACTTTGCATATACTACACCTATACTTGCATAAACATTCAGATAGGTTGGAGATAGCCATTATCACTTGTTAGGATAACTTAATTAAACTTGCTTATTAAAACCCTTTAATTCGTTAGTGATAAAATCTTGATTAGTACATTTTCCTGCTAGGTGACCTTCTAATTTAATAGAAAACGAATTTTTAAATGGAGAAAAATGCCTGTGGCAGAGATTTTGTGCAAGTGAATAGAGTTTGTAATACACACAGGGATATAATCGAGCCTAATTAGTGAGGGTGCAAATGAATTTTTATTTCATACACCAGAAGTGTCATTGATGAACCGTGGTTCAGAGTTTGAAATGCATTCAGGCTGGCAGTGTGGGACTGAAGTCTGTGGGAAAATCACAAGCTAATTCATTGATTGCCCCTTGGAAATTACTGCTGTTAATTGTTAGGTAATTAACATGGAGCTACAATTATATTGGCCTTAGGGGGTGATTAATGTTTCAACATGTCACATTAGCAGCGGCTGGATTTTAAAAGCTTTTCTTTTCACATGGTTTAGAGACAGATGGTATATTGTCTATGGAAAATTGTTTTCTTTTACTAAAGTTTATACCAAGACTGAGGGAATATTCTTTTTGTGCTACAGCCTATTTTTATATGGTTGAATTGTAAGCATCTTGGCCTGATGCACCTTAAGAAATAATGTTTGTTAAAAAAAAAAAACCACATTATACCTGCTATGAATGCATAAAATATAGGAAATAAAATATAGGAAAGGAAAAAATTTCTGCTCTTATTTTTTCATGTAGAAAATCAAAAATAGACAATGTAAGATTAGACCACATCATGGCAGCTCTCACATTATTTAGTGATGACACGGGGAAAAGAACTGCACAATATGATACTTATTACAATCAATATAATTTAAGCAGAAACCAAATAAAACACGTTGAACAAATGCATTTAGTAACAGTAATAAAGAGTATATTAATATCTCCACACTTCAATATTATACTTTGTTCCGTGTTAGGATTTTTTCTCTTCTCACAGTTCCAAGAGTCAGAATAAGACTGGCATGGGCCTTTAATAATCATACTGTGTTCTGCTTTAGCCATTAATATGCTATGCTTGACTTCAGCAAGGCGTTTGACACGGTCTCCCACAGCATCCTCCTAGGGAAGCTTAGGAAGAGTGGGTTAGATGAATGGACACTGAGGTGGATAGAAAAATGGTT
>VXBO01002852.1:15292-27227 GCA_013400135.1 Rhinoptilus africanus
CTGTGTCCAGTTCTGGGCTCCCCAGCTCAAGAGGGACAAGGAATTGCTGGAGAGGGTGAAGCATAGGGCTACTAAGATGATTAAGGGACTGGAACACCTCTCCTATGAAGATAGACTAAGGGAATTAGGTCTCTTTAGCCTGGAAAAGAGGCGTCTGAGGGGGGACCTAATTAACACTTATAAATACTTGAAGGGTGGGTGTCAGGAGGATGGGGCCAGGCTCTTTTCAGTAGTGCCCAGTGATAGGACAAGGGGTAACGGGCACAAACTTGAGCATAGCAAGTTCCACCTAAACATGAGGAGGAACTTCTTTACCTTGAGGGTGGCAGAGCACTGGAACAAGCTGCCCAGGGAGGTGGTGGAGTCTCCGTCTCTGGAGACATTCAAAACCCGCCTGGATGGGTTCCTGTGCAACCTGCTCTAAGGTGGCCCTGCTCTGGCAGGGGGGTTGGACTAGATGATCTCCAGAGGGCCCTTCCAACCCTATGATTCTATGATTCTATGATTCTATAAGTCCTTAAAATTTTCACTCAAAGACAGTAGTGCCTGTGTTAGGAAGACTGTCAACGTGATCCTTGGTATGACTACTAATCTTTTCGATTTCTCCCCTCCCCCGGCCCCCTCCTATATGCTGCTACCCTAGATAGATATTTTTCAAACTGGTGGGCTATTGGTAACCACTGTGTAAATGTTTTCTTGGTAATATTCCTAAGATATGTCCTATGTATGTTCCTGTTTGTGGTAGAAGTTGGAAGTTTTGAAAGCCTTTCAATTTTTTCTCATAATGGAGTATGGCACTAAGTCTTGTGAATGGATATATTTAAATGTCACACTTGGAATAGTTTCTAGAAATTATTTAAGTTTGTAAGATTATTTTAATTTTTTTCCATAGCCAATGAAGTCACACAGTCCAAAAAATGCAATGGACTTATGATAGTTGAAAGGACCGATTTCTATGACAGCATATATCTTTCTCTTATTTTTTGGCTTCCTGTGATGTGTTGTAGCCTTTCTTAGTAATTTCTTACTATGGTCTTTGTTATGAGTCCTGTCACTTGTGTTTATATTGAATGTTCCACTATGAAATATGTCAGAAATCTTTCTTATTTTCAGACATGTCTGCTAATAACTTAATTCCTGTTAAAACAGAATCTAAATCTGGAGAACAGGTTTCCACTTTAAAAATGGCCATTTTTAGAATAAAAACCAAAGACATTTAGCATGAAGTATAGACATTTAAATGTTGTAAATATTCTTTGTGATTCTTCTTTCTACAGAATAGTATGCATTAAAACTAGTATGCACCTTGGTTTCGTTCAGCTGAATTTTCTCACTTTCTCAGAGGACCCTGAGTGTTACCTAAACATGCAAAGTGTCAGTGACTGAACTGGAAGAGGTGGGTTTTATGAAGAACTTAATGGAATGGAATGATTAGGAATGATTATACAGCAGGAGATCACCTGCATTTTGTTAGTCCTACAGGCTTTCCTGTGCTTTCATGTGAGTGATCAGGAGCCAGAAAATCTCAGTACATGGGTAGGTTTAACCAGAGATTCTGACCACTGGTTTTAAAGAACAGTAGTAGTAAGATGATACAATGCTTGGTCAGCAGAATCCTTAAGCATATGTTTAACTATAAGCACATGAGTAGTTCTGTTGACATTACAATTAAGTCTCTACTTACATGTTTTGTTAGATTAGGGTCATTGCCCTGGGAGGACTCCGTAGGGGAAGAACGCTCTAATTGGCAGTCTTATGAAGTTACTCCTGGCCATGTGTCTATGGAATAGAACATTCGTCTGTCCAAAACTCTTATATCAAAGGATCTGTGTTCATATATCCCATGACAGATCCCAATTTACACTAAGGCCATTATGGACTTCCTTAGTACGTAAGAGATGTGCAACTATTGTTCCTGCTTTAAGAACTTTCTGCATTGCCAGTGTATTAATAAGAATGATCATCAGACTCTACATGATCATTTGATCACTAGTAAAAGTTTGAGGCCATAACATTCCTCAAATGTATGTTCTAAGCATTTATGTTAGCTTCCTGGCTTCTCTTCTTCTGAATCTCCTTTTGATTTCTATTTATGGGCATATTTTTGTACTAGTTTCTATATTTTATGAAAGCAGTGCCTGTATTTCTAGCCTATTTTAAATTTAGGCTTTTATGGTAGTTGGCTCTAATACTAGTGCTAAGAGTATGGTGAAAAAAAAATAGAAGGAAACTGCATATATTGGCTTGTTTTCTTCCTTTTCTAAAATGACTGTAATCATCCTACTAATAAAATTTATAGGGAGAATATCCTGAGTATCAGAATTTCCAAATTTGACGCATAAATTCTTATGGCTCTGTAGACCAGTATGCTTCAGAGGACACAATACAGAAGTTTGTGTCCCTTGTTAAGAAACAGCAAGATCTGTGAAAAAGGCATTGTAATGTTCTACCACAGTTTGCTTAAGGAATTGAAGTGAAAGTCTCAGTTGCTGTATGGAAAGGAGGCTTGAAGAGAAGGCTACCAGGAGTAAAGTATCTGAGGAATGGGCTTGTTTGACAGAAAGGTAAGGAGGCAGAATAGAGGAATTTCCCCTTTCTTTGTGAAGTTTTAAAGCATTTTGACAGCTTTGCAGCAAGTTACCCCTCTCCTTCCCCAGTTGTTTTTATTTTACCAGTCTTCTCACACTTAATTGGAAGAAAGAATTGGGGGTGGAAAAAAAAAGCTAAAAAATGCCATTTTTGCACCTCTTAGTAGGTAAGCATAAATATGCATCTGGCACAGGATATGATGTTTCAGAAGATCACAGTTCCTGACATGAGCCTTCTGCAAAACATTCTGGCCCTTTGAGTCAAGTTTGTGGGTGCCTTTGGTTCTTCTGCTGTTGACAAGTCTCCATATATGGCCACGCACATGAACAGACCAATTTTCAACCATTCATTCCCTTCCTCCTCCCCACCTCATCACTCAGTGAGCTTGTTTGTCTACCAGCTACCTGGGCATGTTCACCTCTCTCCCAGCACCATTAATCAGTTTTGTGGGCAATATCTATTCATTTACATTTAAAACATTAATAATAATCAGAAAATTACTCTAAATCTATATTTTTTTAAAATGTAACAAAGCTCCCTATTATACTTTTTCTCAAGATTTTATATTTGTGTAAGAGACATCTGTCTTAAAGACAGCTATCCCTGGCAGATGTGACTAGAAGACACAGATCTCAATCAGAACACACATTAAAGACACCATACTGAAAGAAAAAAAAAATTGAGGAAATCCACAAAAAGTGTATGTATGGAAGGTTAAAGACATGAAAACTGCTCTCTTTTGGAAATTTCACATCAGTCAACTGCTTAGTTTGTAGGGAAAAAATGGGAATGTATGCTTATTTTAAACCCATCTGAGAACATAGCCCGGTGGTGGAGCCACTACCAAAAACCTCCATATCTATAAGTGCCTGTGCTTCTGTGCATAAGAATCAGAATTTCAATCCATTTACTTCTAAGGGGTTGTCAAACTAAAAAAACTTGAAAATGAAAATAGTGTCAAGATTGGTCAATTTTTAGGAAAGACAACTTTTAGGAAAGTCCTTTAAAATCTCTTATTTGACCTCTTTGCATGTTTTCCCACTGATTTATTTGCAGTCTTCTCTCCTAAATAAGATTTTGCTCTTCTAGGCAGCCATTCAGAAATGAAATACTCCTTCTTGCTCTCACTTTTTAACTATTTCTTCTGATCCTCCACTTCATTTCCTGCTTGTGCAGTCTGCAATATACCTGTATTTCTTACTGTCAGGTCTCATTGTCTATTCTGGAACCCTCCTCTTTGAAATAAATCCTCTGACCTTCTCTTTCTAGTGTCTAATGACCACAACAGGCTCCTCACCAGCTTTGCTCATAATCTTATCTTTTCTGTCATTGACTGTATAAATCTGTTTCGGTCACAGGCAAACTGACTTCATTCCTGTTCTTTGAAAGCTTCCTCAAAGCTCGCTGGCTCAAGTAGTTCCTGTGTAAAATTCCACACCTTCTACATTTTCTTCCTCACAGTTCAAGCTTCATGCTATCTTGGACTTTTTGAGAGAGCAAAATTGTTTGTCTCTCCATTTTTGCAAGTGTACCAGGTTTAGACTAGTTTGGTTTTTGTTTGGTTTGGGTATTTTTTCCCATTGCGCTGATGATTGCCAACATTACTCCATGGAAGTGACTATGCAGACAACTTAATTCAGTTATCTGAATACTTAGAGATGAGATGAAATGTTGATCTGTGGCTGAAGCCAGAATCCAAAGAGGCTAATTTTCTAGGGGGCCTACAGCTGAACTGTAGGTATTGCATTCACTCTTGCTATGTATCTCTGCTTCTGCATGCATCTGTCCTCCTGCATGCCCTTTGTATTCTCTTAAATATTGTCATTATCACTGCATGTAACTTGAGTTTACTGAGTGTAGCTTGAGTGTTTAAAACTGTTTTTGTCCAGATACACTGCCCCTGAAGAATTCCACAGAGAGACTGAATGCCTCAGATCAACAGCTGTGCAGCTGTCTGTTTAGGCAGAGTGTTTCTTCATGCAATTCACATCATGACTGTTCCAGTAAAGTTGTGCTAGCCAAACTAGATAAGACTCGCTTAATCCTTTTCTGTGGCAAACTTGATGTACAGCATGTGCATAATGCCTTGGATAAAGTACTGGATGTTCAATGTATTTTTAAGGAGACATGCAGTATTTGGTAACATCTGCTGCACGCTGATCTTCATCAAGCTTCATCTGACATAGGATTTGACTCTCTTCTCACCAGTAGGGAGCTTGCATATTCAAGTTTGTTTGAGACCCAGAGGCCTCTTGCTTTGTTAGATTTCCTGATTGTTACTGTCAACTGAGCAGTGACACTGAAGAACCTTCCCAGTCCCTCCTCATACTGTCAAACAATAGAAGAAGACCTCAATTATTTCCAGAAAAATCTAGAATTTTATGATAGCGGAATGGTGAGGAAATGATGACAAATTTCTGTATATGCTGAGACAATGTATTGTAAGAAGATAATATTTATAATATATAAATTAATCTACAGCCTTCAAAGATTTTAATTTCAGTCCTTTTAGTTAATGGCATTAGGCTGCACTTGATTTTTAAATGTGGCTTTCTGCACTAAGTGTAACATCTGGCATTCCCAAAATCTTTTTCACAATTTCATGTACATTTAAAATGTTATTTTCTAATCATTTTTGTTTCTAAAAAGGATTTTAATATGGTCTAGTTCTAAAAAAAATTAAGAATAAATCAAAATATGTAGTAGGGATTAATACGAATGTGTATTAGAAGAGCAAAGAAATCACTGAGACAAGACTAATCATCATTTAGATTATCAGTAGAAGATGATTAAAAAACAAAGGATTGTATGACAAGTTATGTTGATGCCATGTTTGTGTAGCCAAATGTTTCAGCTTTATAAATGAAAAAGCCTAAGCAGCTTACAGTGAGACAAAGTAATCATTCAAATTACAAACTTAAGAATTTCAAATTACATACTTCATCAAGTTGAGTCTATTGTAACTTAAAATACATAGGGAATGATTCATTCTAGTTGAAAAACAGCACGTAATATTTCAGCCATTATGAAATTGCTGCTTGGTTTTACAAAAGTGTTAATGCCATTAAAGCATCTCTTTTTAGGATGAATGCTCAGGAATAGTACTGTTTATAATTCAACAGCTAGTAAGAACATTTTCTTGTATGTAAATGGTGATTTGTTTGGTTTGGTTATTTTTTTTTTTTGATTGTATAAAAGTAAACAGACTTGATCTCTCTGACTGTGTGCTCTTGCTCTAATAATTAGATGTTTTTGATAAAGAACTCAATCCTACCAATATTTAACTAAGGTATTTCCTATTCTTATCACTCTTCTTGTCAATAGGAGTTTTTCTACTGTAAAGACTAAGATGAATGGTAAGTTTCTGCAGGCTATATGCCTAACAGTAGAACTTGTTTTTTAGAACGTTATTGCAAAAAATAAAGAGGTATAGATTTCACCTCTGTTGTAATTACTTTATCAAAGAACACGGCTTGGACTAATCGTGCCAATTCTTTTTCCATACTTTCTGTTTGGGAAATTTCACTGAAGCAATTTCAGGTGAATGTGATAGTGATTTTATTCTTACTGAAGGATTCCTTCAAATGTCTGGCTCATACTCAACTTCATTACCAGTGGTGTTGATGAGAGCACTAATTTGTTCTTAATTTTGATGAATATTTCTGTTTCTGTCCCCTGACTGCTTCCTCTAATTGCTTTACTAACTGCACTGTGTCTCACCCAAAAAGGCTATTTTTGTAGTAAATCTAAGTGGGGTTTTTTTTCTAGAATGCTAGCAAAACCCAAACCCTATATTTGATAGAGCCTTTACTCACTTCTCTGATTTAGATTTTCAGAGAGGACACAGTACGTGGCACGTGAGTATCTGAAGTGCTTGTATTGTAACCTGTTTCTCTGCTTCGCCTAGCAGTAAATCACAGTATTGACATTGTTGCTATACCCTAAATGCCTTAACAGCTTTTTGTTCTTAAGGTACCACAACAATTTAATTTAGTTTTTATAAACACTATCTTCAGCACACACTATAACCCTAACCCAGCCAGGATGGTTTTAAATTAAGATTGTCAGATATGTTAAGATTATGTGACATTCCCTTGGACTATAAACTCTTCCTTCAGATGGGTATGTTCATCTACTGTCTTTATGGGTGTTTGGTCCTACAAATAGCCTGAATTTTGAAAAACAAAACAAAACAAAAAAAAGCCCCCAAACCCCCATGAGTTTTCTTTGCATCTGGTAAGCTTACTAGTAGATTTGCTTGTTTTATACAGGTTGATATAAAATATATAAAATTAGGTGTCATCAGTCTAGTTCCCAGTCATTCTTATCTATCCTAGCTTAGTTATAACAGCACAAACTTTGTTCAGTTTCGTATAAATTTAAATTAATGATATTGAATCTTATGTTCTTTTTCTGGTCTGCTATGAATGAACAACCATAAAAGAAAATTTACGGGCTTTCTGTTTTGTTTTTTTCTTTTTTAGAACCAGACAGACATATTTAAGTAAAAATTGATTCCATTAATATTTTTTCCAAAATTCTACTAAAATAAAATCTGTATGCAATTTCAAATAATTTAAAATATTTAAATATAAAAAATAAAACAACAGTACAAAGACCTGAAACAGAAATATCACCCTTGTAGTTCCTTGTCTACCATAGCAGTAACCAAATTAAAAATTCAATCCAAAGTCTGACTTAGAAAATTTTAGTCCCCTGTTGCTACTCTAGATGTCTTGGGTGGTCAATGGAGGCAGAATTTATAGACGTGGACTTTTCAGCTGAGAACTAATCTGGAGTAAAAATATTAGAACCATAGTATGGCAGAGGGGTAAATTTGAACTGAAGTAAGAGGAAGAAAATATTATTCCCTATTTTAGAAGTAAAGTTGACATGAAATATGGGGTCGGCTTGGCACATTGTGCGGATTTCGGTAGGTCTCTTCTCCCAGGTAACAGGCAATAGGACAAAAGGAAATGGCCTCAAGTTGCACCAAGGGAGGTTTAGACTGGATATTAGGAAAATTTTTTACACTGAAAGGGTTCTTAAGCATTGGAACAGGCTGCCCAGGGAATTGGTTGAGGCACCATCCCTGGAGTTTTTTAAAAGATGAGTAGACATAGTGCTTGGTGATATGGTTTAGTGGTAGTTTTTGTCACAGTTAGGTTGATGATTGGACTAGATGATCTGAAAGGTCCCTTACAACCTAGGCAATTCCGTGATTCTATGACTTCTGTTAAATAACGTCTATCAGAAATAGGCCAGTATGTTTCCTATCATCTGGAGTTTGTTTGCTCCTTGAGAGCAGCCTCAGCTACATCTGTGTAACTTGAATAAAACAGGGCTCCTCAGGAGCAAACTTTCTCCTTAATACCTTGCATAACCACTGGTATGCAAGGCAATCAGGGACTTAAAATTCAGGCAAAAGCACCCTTAAGCAATATCACCAGCAAGGCTCTGAGCTTTATCCTATCATACAGGCAAATATGATAGCAGACTACAACTTAATTTTATGATAAAAATTTCCACTCTAAATGTAAAGACCATTCATGAACTATATCTTGCAAGTGCTTTCTGTTGGAATGACTGATATCAAATAATCAAACAACATTATTATTGTGTGACTTAGCTGCCTGTAATAGCTGGAAGAACGTAAGAGTTGATAGCCAAGGAGTCTCTTTCAGGGACACACAGTCTGGTGTTAAATATTTCAGCTAAATTACGGTGTTACATATCACTGTAGTGTTACGTACATAACAGTACTCCTATTAAGTGACTTGTCAAGTGCACTGTATCAATCAGCTCTCTTGACTTCCCAGTGGATCAGCACCTCTTTCAGTTCTACCTTCTCACCATTTTCCTTTCTTAGCTACTTACACGCATAACTCTGCTGCATCAGATATGGTACAAATATGGGTTTCTGTCATAGATTTTATGGTCTCCTCTTTCTTCTCCTAACTGGAGAGGTGACTGCCTCTAAATTTGAAAATATAGCATAGTTAAAGACTAAAAAAACCCCCACACTTACTCTGATAATGCCTTTGTCATAACACCGAAGAAAAGCAATGTTACATTATAATAGAAGCCTCATTTATTATTAAAGAATTGTTTTACTTGCATTTAATTAATCATATTTAATTCATTTTAATTTAAGAAGCTGTAATTTCTTATGTGATGGCAGTGTATGCACTAATATTTGGTCATTAGTCTAATAAATAAAGCCTGCTTTCTGATTAACTGTTTTCCCTGTTTAATTTTTCTTTTTTGTCCAAATCAGAAACCAACATCTGCAAGGAGACCCTTTTTGTAGCTATTTTATCATTAATTAGTTGTATGTTTTAAAAATTTTAACAGGAATGCTTAGCCAGAAGAATGATTTTTCCTTTAATATTTGCTATATTATACATGAGTTTGTTGATATCATGACTTATTTTATTTGGGATATCTTTGCAGTTGGATCCATTAAGGAATAAGAAGTTTAAAAAAAGAGTTTTACATAGTGTCTAAGACTTCCTCTGTCATCCAGTCTATTCTCCTTCTACTACATGCAGCAAGTGTTAAGCTATTTTTATAAATGCATCGAATTTGCTCTCGACCCAATATTCTCTTTTACTTCTCTAATATTTACCCTTCTGGTATATTTGCAGATTTATATCTGACTGTCACAATAATTTTGTTGGACTAAAAAAGCCAAGCTCTTTCAGTCTGATGATCATTCTAACTATTCTTCTGTGTTCCCAGTCCTCTTCTTGGAATTTGCCTTTTCTGTGACTATATCCTACTGACAACTGACACAGCGCACATTTTAGGACAGGAGAGTCTAAGGAGAATGTTGTATCAACAGTACTAGGCCACGTCCATTTGGAATAAACTAAGTTAATACCACAAAGCATTGCCTTGTGGAGTGTGTATGTAGGTATCCATCCTGGTCTGTCATCAGCTAACAAAATTTAATGTTTCCTTTCACTTGTCTTTAGATGATTTTTCCTTAATAATCAGTAAGTGCATCAGAATGGGTTCTCTGGTACCATTCAAACTCGGAGTCCTCCTTCCCATCCTGTATCTCCTCAGTAATCTTTTGTTTGCTATTGATGAGGTCTTTCTGCCTTTTGCTGTTCGTACACCCCCATTTTTGCATAAAATTATTAGCAAAACATTACCAAAGATCTTTCCCAACACCGAATCCTGGAGAAACCCAGTTAATAACATCAAAAGTATGCTGTCAAACCGTTGAATGTGGTTTAGATAGTTTCTTACCTATTGAAGAGGTTTTCTTAATCCTATCTTCTATGGTTTAACTTGTAGTTTCTTGTGTTGCACCATATAAACTGCTTTGCTGAAGTCTAGATAGATTACATCCACTACATTTTCAAAGAGTTAGTTTATCAAAGGAAATAATTTGGTTAATGTGATGTGATTTACCTGAGGTGCACCCCTGTTGCATTTAATCTCATTTACCTTTTACCTGTATGATCCTAATTCTTTTTTTTCCACATATGTTCCTTGACTGTACGTACAGTTCAAGCTGTATTCCACGTTTTATAGCTCCAAGATGCCTTTGCTTCCTCCACACAATAAACATCCCATTTCCTATTTCTGGTCACAGGTACTGAATGTGATAGATTTATTAAGCATCCTTGCTTCTGAAGTTGCAATTTCACGTGCTGACTCCTTCAGTATTCTTGGACAGGGATTATCCAGTTCCCTAAACATGTGTAAGTCAAGATTTTCTTAGTCAGATGGAAGGAGATATTCATTTATCTACATCTTTTCTTATTCCTTGAACACACCTGTTCTACATCATCACCCAGATTGGAAACAGAGCAAAGTATTTATTTAGTTGAGGACTCTACCCAGATTATCATTAAAGCCTATTCCTTTCTCCTTGCAGAGCAATTCCATTTTTTTCTCTCATTCCCTTTTTATTAATATGGCTACAAAATTTTTTACTATCTGTTTTAATTTCCTTTGGAAGGTTTAACTCATCATTTGACAGTTCTCACTTTTTATCTGTAATTTCTGACTTCCAAGAAGTATCTGTTCTTGCTGGCCAGTCCCTTTTTCCTCTTCTCACAGCTTATTACTTTTACCAAACACAAGCTGAAGAAAAAAGGAAATTATGTGTCAAGGAATATTTTTTTTCATGACTTCTCCAATAAATCTTATCCAAAGTATTTGGTGTTTTTTTATTATCCTTGCAATACGTTTGAACATGCACATACACACAAATAAATCTCTTTTCTACCAATAATTTTAATAACTATTTCTGTGAATACAAACTAAACAATCTGTCATAGTACATGAAATGCAGTACCCTTATATACATACAACAAAAATTGGGACATTAGAAACAATAACCTAATAGACAAAAATTTAGCGAACCGTTGCAATTGAGTAAAAACGAATACTTAACATGGGAAGTGAGGAATTTCTTCACTGCATAAAAAGGTTGTAACTCTTCTTGTAACATCAAGTAAAGAAGTCTAGGTGTGCCTTAGGTTGCAAAATGTCTTTGAATCATTATGCAAACTCAGGAATACAGTGGTGTTAGAAAAAACACTTGTAACTTTCCGTTATCCCAGGTGTACAGTTGCAGATCATCCGTCCAGATCTTGTTAAACAGTTTCTTCTGTGAAGGAGGCCTTACTATTACATCCTACAAGACATTTTCCCATTATTAAAAAAATTAAAATAAATGTCTGCTTTACACATCATGAACAAGCTGTCCATGTATTATTAATAATAAAAGAATAACATAAGCTTTGATTTTTGTAAGTATAGAGTAGCATAACCTGGCAAAGAAAGAATGCTTTTGATTTCTGAGTCTACTGGAAACTGTGCTCTTTAGACTCCAGCATATTGACCATTTGCATTTGTGGAATGATGCCAGGAATAGTGAGCATTATATTCTGCATCATATTTTTTTCCAGTGAACAACTAAAAGAACTCCTCCTTTTAGGAAGCTTTCTCATATGTGAGATCGAGCCTTCATGTTCCTTTCCAAACGACAAATCTAAAGAGACTGCAGTTGGGGTTCAGTCTGAGGGTGAGCCTCCTCATGCCAGGTGCCCCACTACATGTTTCGGTTGAAGGAGTCAGTGGACTCAGTGTAACTGGTAAAGCCAAGAGTGGGAGACAGCTGAATGGGTGCACGCACAACTCACAACTTAATCCTGTGCTAGGCCTAAGCCAGAGTGTCTTGTGCCATTAGACTGCTGTAGAGTTATTGTGGAATTGAATCCTATATTGTGTGAAGGGTAACCCTAAGAAGTATTTTCTTAACATGTTTAAGTTAGATATATTAAAATATATTTTAAAGTAAATATATTCTGAGGTCTGAATTCCA
>VXBO01002852.1:27253-60049 GCA_013400135.1 Rhinoptilus africanus
TCTTCACTTTTTTTTTTTTTTTTTTTCTAAACAGGGAAAGGTGTCTTCACATTATTGGAAGAAGGAGCATAAAAAAAAGCATGTGAGGAAACAAAGGTACTACAGTCCATATGATGGAAAGCACAGATTGTTATTACTATGTGACCAAATTGCTAGCAGGTGAAGGAATTGTGAAAATTGAAGAAAGTGGGGCAAAGATCAGAAACAGTAGATGTTGATAGTTTTTCCCCTTCTGCATTCATCCAGCTGTCAAACCCGCATATACAACTCTACCACAACACTGAACATATATCATCTAAATCTTCTTCTGGGGAGAGACTTCTCCTAATATATTCAGTCAATATATAAATAGGTCAGCTGTACCCATAAACTACAGACATTCAGGCATCCAATTGCTTTCATGTTATTTTCGTGTTACAATTAATTGAATTTCAGATTTAAGGGTGTTTGAAACAGGTAACACAACCAATTAGACTTTTCCTGAAAATGCCAAGTTATTTCTCCAAAAGGAACTACTCTTGGTTAGATCAGCGCTGGAAAAAAAAATAAATGCACAAGATCCAAACCGCTCTGGTCTAAAGTACCGCTTCATTTCTCTTTGGTGAGATGCATCACCATTACAAATACTAAGGAGAAGCAAATAAGTGGTAAGGAGAGGTCAGAGTGGCCCTTAAGGTGTAAAGAATCAGTGGAGAGGAATAGAGAGTTGAAAGGGAAGGAATTACAAAAGTTCAAAACCATTGGTGTAGAAAAGGCAAAAGGATGTAATAATTTCTTGATGCACCCAGGTAAGTCTGCAGGAGTCAACTCCCTGGAACAAAATTAAGATTGCTTGCCATTTCTGAAGAATGTAAATTTTTCCAAGATCTAGTTAATTCCACAATTTTAGAATTATTTAGTTTTTCAGACTTTTTTTGTCTTTACTTTTTAGTGAATATTTTCCTGCTGGTTCAGAGGAACTGGAATATAAGAACCTAGGAGCAGTTAGGAAATGTGTACTCAGTAGGAGCTGGCGTAATTAGAAGTGATTGATTGTAGTCTTCATAAATTGCAGATGGGCTCTTCTGCTTTCAGATGAAGCTAGATGTATAGACGTAAAAAAGCATTATCAATCCCTGTGATGAGTTTCTGTCAGTTCATATTTTCAGAATGAATGTAACAAAGCAGAAAAGATGAAACTTTTTATGTGAAAGCTAAAATTCATATTTGTTTAACTCTTTATTCCTGGTCTTTAGGTATCAGAAAGAACAACTTAATAATTTTCTTGTATGCCTTGTCCAATTCTGTGTATGTTCTGAGAAACAAAGGCAATATAAATACAATACAGAATGTCAGAAGTATTCATGGGTTTATCTTGGTATTGGTGTTTTAGCATCTTACCTATTACTTGTGACTACTTTCTGGTGTTAAATCCCTTCTAAAGGGATTTATTAGTTTGGCAAAGGTACCCAGACAAGATTATTGTTATTTCTTGTTCTTTGGTCATGCAAAATCGTTTTTCCATGGTGTTTCAGAAAACATATGGAAAAGGAAAGTTGAATTCCTCAGCTGAATGAAGCAGCTGTTTGGTATTTACTCTTAATCACTGTTGGTGAGTAGACTTTCTCCTTCATTCACTGCTGTTATCAATGCTGTCTCCTGAAAGGCAATGGGGTTCTTTTTTCATTCAGCCCAAATTTCTAAGGTATTACAGAAATTCATAGCAAATAAAGATATTCCCCAGATTTCTGTAAAGTCTTTAATACTAAGGAAGTTAACAATAATGAAAGTACTTTAAAAAATAGACTATTTATTTCTATTTTCAAATACATTTTTGTCATTGACCTTGATAGTGTTTTCTGGGCTCTGTGTCACAAAGCAGTGACTAATAAGTTTTGGATTTATTTACCTCTTTCCATTTTCAGATGCTATAATGTTACTTCCAAAAGGCTTTTTGTAATACAAGCAAAAGTTTTCCCCTATCTACTTTGACACTTTCCAGCATCTCATTTATTCCCAGAGTTTGATCAAACTTGATGACTTATTTATAGTAGGCTGTTATTGTGCTTAGTGCTGTACAAACCATGGACTCTCTTCCAAAAACCTCTACTCTAAATCAGATCCAGGCAGTCCAGTTGAACATGCTGTACAATTGCTTCATCAGTTTCCATTGACTGATAAGATTTCTTTCATTATTTTCTCTTTATAACCCAAGAAATGCAAAATGTATGACTGTTTTCTAGTATTCATTGCATATCCTCCTTTCTGAAAATGGATATGAAGATTTGTTTAAACTGATAGGAGTAACTACCTCTTCTGTGAATAAATTACACTTCCCATTTCTGAGAGGTCCTACTCTTTTCCTCCTTGCTGACCTCTTCTTCTCCAAGTACTTAAAAAAATTCTGATTTATCTCAAACCCTCATGCAATCTGCTTTTCATTTTCTACCCTTAATTTTCTTATCATTTTTTGCACTCTCTCTTAACTTCATTCTCTAATCTTCTCAGTACTGCAGTGTAGCTGATGTTTTATGCCTCGTATTTCCTTTTTCCTTACTTTTGATTACATTTTGGACTTTTCAGCTCATCCTCATTGACTTTTTACTCCTTGTGTATGTATTGCAAGATTACACATGCAACCTTTGTGTATGCATTCATTTACCTCTTCACATTTTTCTCTTTTTTTTTTCTTCAGCTGTCAATATTTTTCCTTTAATGTTTTCATCATGTTAATTTTTCATCTGACATGCTACATTTCTCTAAAAAGACTAATCCAAACCATTTTGAATTTTTTAACTAGTACCAGTTTGATTTGTCTTTCTAGTTTTGAAAGCAACTCTGGTATTTTCAGTTCTTTCATGAATAGGCTTTCATGCCTCAAGTCAAATGATAATCTCAAAATTTGTTACCTTTTTTTTTTTTTTTTAAATCTATGCATAAAAAGGATGGGAAATCTGCAGGGAATAGGAACAGTTTTCATTTTGTATAGCAACAATTGCATTGCTAAAGATAAACAAATTAATCCTTCTATATATTAAGGAAGCAGTTTTGCTGGTTCTGCGCCAGCTGAGGATTCCACTAAGCCAGAGGATCCTTGGATATTGCATTAAGGCAACTCTGCTGCCTGTTACTGTCTGCAGTATATTTTCTAAAGTTACTGGACAGGTTTGTTCTTGTTGAAGGGTCTGCTTCTGAACTGATAATAAGATGGCATTGGTGGCTGTGGAGATCAGCAGCCATATATTTTGTGAAGAAGTATTTATAGTGCCTGGGAGTGATAGATGTGTATGAATCAGGCTGTATTAGGAAGAATTCAGGAAGTAAAGACGCTAGAGTGTTATGCAGAATTCTTCGGTACCATACACAATTAAAAGGTGTTTCTGTTTCCACAGAACGTTCATTTGCTGGACGAGGCTGTGAGATACAGGTATATAGGTATGTATGTATATACTTGTGTGTACATACATGTATATATATATTTATACACTCATACATACGATCTTGGCAAGTTGATTAAATTTGACAGGGCTGAACATAGCTGGGCTTCACCAGGCTTCATCATCTCTATTAATGTAAAACCATTAGACTAGCAGAAAGTAAGCTGACCTTTGAATTAACGAATATTTCAAAGTAGTTAAAAATAGTGTTGTTGCCAGGCGTTTGGTCCCCTTCCACTTCTGGGGCTGATGACTTAATTTTCTGCTGGTGAGGAAAAAGTAAAGGTGGGATTCGGTAGTGAGCATCTCAGCTGATGGAAGCCACAGAGAGTGCAGCGGTTATGTCAAGGATTCATTGTTTAGGCTTCTGTCAAATGAAAGACGATCCAAAAATCTCCCTCTTGTGTGAGACGCACACTCAGAGTAGATTTTAGCCCTAAGTATTTATCAGATTTTCAGCAAATTGATTTGAGTGCTTTTGAACTGTACAAAATAAATGAGGCTTAAGAGTTCTGGATTAAATTTGTACTTGTATTACAGCTGCAAATGGCTTCAGTATACAAAACTATAATTTTACAGGTGGTTAATCTGTAACATGGGCCAAGATTTTATTGCACAAAAATTAAAATTGAGAGACATCAAATACTGAAACAGATGTCATATCTGATTTATAGCTAGCTTTAAAAATAACATGTTGAGCGGATCTATTTCTGATTTAACATTGTTTCAGACTTTTATTAACATCAAAAAGGCATACAAGTTATGTAGTATCAGTAGGACTTTCCACCTGAGAGAAATACTGAGCAATCAAGTGTAAAACATTAACTTTACATGAAAATATATACCTAAACTAAGGTGGCAGCGTGAAAGCTCTCTCTGATACACTGCGCAGGGTGGGGGAAGGGAGAATTGAAAATGAGGAAAGGAACAAACTAGACCCTTAGTGCCAAGCAGCACAAATTGGAGTTAAGATGAATAAGAAGAATCCAAGAGCTATTAATCGAAGCTCAGCACCTCCAGGGATAAATGATTCTTATGCCTGAAATAGATTTAACTCTCCCCAAACAGTAATCTCACTCCTGAACAGGAAATGAAAATAAAAGCGAGCTACTACCAGGCAAGAGCAGTCTCTACCTTCTGAATATAGCAGTCAGTCAAGAGCTGCTAACTGTGTCTCTCTAAGTCTCCTACGATGATAAAAATTTGTAAATGTTGAATGTCTGCATAATAATCTTTAGCTATTCGGGGATTTTTAAAAGGGAACACTCGTTTCTGAACCCTCATTTTTTCCCTGTATCAGTGCTCTCTCATTAAGGTGTAATTTAAGTCTTGCGTAGTTTGCACTGTACTTCCGTAAACTGTAGTACTTCCGTTTTCTCTCTGAAAACTGCCAACCTCAAGTTTGCTGAGAATCATTGCTTTAATTTTGAAATGGAGGAATTCTTAAAAGTTACCATTCAAAAGATCTGCTGAACTTTTTCTTTTTAAAGAATGTTACATATGCCATGACTAAGTTCAGGTTTAGCTTAATATGGTTAGTTTTCAGATACATTTCATTTAGTTGACATGGCTCCCTCTTATTTTCTGTTTTAAGCAAAACCAAACACATGTTTACAAGATGCAATACTCATTTTGGAACTTTTAAAGAAGCTTTTGGCTTAGGAAGACAATGGATTGTTTCCAAAGGGATAAGGGTTAGATGAATGCTGCAGCATTCTGCAAGTCCAGCAGAAAGACTCTTTATTTAGCTGCTAAATGGGGCAAGGAGGAAGCAAGGATCTACTACTACAATTTTCTTTTACTCCAGAGTTCTTTTTTGGAAGGGATTCTTCAACCTTTCCTCAAAAGCCTGTAGTTCATGTTTGGCTGTAATTCATATTACAGACATCTTTTCCTGATTTCTCTGTTTCCTTTGGGATTTCAGTGCTTTGGATAAATGTAGCTGCAGTGGAGTCAGTGGCAAAATTTTGACTTCATTGGCATCAGGATTTCATCTTCCAGTTCATGTTCTCTAAACCAGTTCAGGTGCAGCTACTTTGGTAAAGTTGTAGTGCACAGGAGCCTGATTCTTCCCCTTTTCTTTTCTTTTCACTGGATGTTTAAAACGATTTATTTATTGATTTGTTTTTTCATTCATGTATCAGTGTAATACAGACAGACTCTAATTCTGCCTGAGTTGGAATTCCTGAGAATCTCTAGTTGTGTGTATTTTAGAGTATGTGTCAGGTCTATGATGTGAAGAGAAGTTTCCTTTATCTCTGTGGGAGAGCCAAGGGCCTCATGAACTTCAAAGGCAAATCTTAATTATTACATTTTCTAGTTGTGCGAGATTGAAAATCAAGGGGTTCTGAACTTGTAACACTTCCTTTCAATCACCTATGTATGTAAATCTGGAGCAAAATGACTTAATCATAGAATCATAGGGTTGGAAGGGACCTCTGGAGATCATCCAGTCCAACCCCCCTGCCAGAGCAGGGCCACCTTAGAGCAGGTTGCACAGGAACGCGTCCAGGCGGGTTTTGAATGTCTCCAGAGATGGAGACTCCACCACCTCCCTGGGCAGCCTGTTCCAGGGCTCTGCCACCCTCAAGGTAAAGAAGCTCCTCCTCATGTTTAGGTGGAACTTCCTATACTCAACTTCCTATACTATTACCTCTTGTCCTGTCACTGGGCACTACCGAAAATATCATCATCAGTTTGCTTTCACTGAACTGAGTTATGTTTCTTCTTTTTCTGTACCAGGAGCAAGTGCTAAACTTTCTAAAGAAAATTCTAGAGTTAGTGTACTCTGTGTATACATACATTGTTCAGGATGCAGAAGCACTGCAGTAGTGATGTTTTTTGTTTTAATTCTCTTACTTTCATAACCATTTCTGACATTGTTACTGTTTTATTTTTTTTTAATACTGCTTCTGAGTCTTGAAATTATGTTTTTATAAAAATATCTAGTTAAAAGCCTTGAGGTTCTGTTTCCGAGCAGTAATAATCAGACCAGAACTACTTATTATATGAAAAGGTACGGTTTTTTTCCACATGCTTCACCCATTTGACTGCATTGACTTTCACCTCATATTATTCAGTCCTTTGGTATTGGAAAGATTCTGCATTCTGTAACTATTTCTTCTTTATTNCTGTTTTATTTTTTATTTTTTTACTGTTTTATTTTTTTTTAATACTGCTTCTGAGTCTTGAAATTATGTTTTTATAAAAATATCTAGTTAAAAGCCTTGAGGTTCTGTTTCCGAGCAGTAATAATCAGACCAGAACTACTTATTATATGAAAAGGTACGGTTTTTTTCCACATGCTTCACCCATTTGACTGCATTGACTTTCACCTCATATTATTCAGTCCTTTGGTATTGGAAAGATTCTGCATTCTGTAACTATTTCTTCTTTATTTCCCAAAAAAATACCTTAGTAAACTTCACTTCCACCCCCTACAATCCATCCCCTTTTCCAGATCATTTATGAAAATATTGGGTTATCTACTGCCCTGCGCAGAAACCTGTGGGAATCTTTTGACCTCTATTCACCATGAAAATGACCTCTTTTTTTTTTCTTTTCTTTTTATTTTTAATATTTATTCATGTGAGGACTTTCTTTCTCATCCTCTAGCAGGCATGGCTCGTTTAGACCTTTTGGTGAGGGTCACTGTAAAATGTTTTTTCAATACCAAATACTTTTTTTTAAAGTGAATCTGCCTTTCCCACAGCCTTCTTAACCCTCTTCAAAGATTTGTTTCAGGAATCTGAGATGTTTCAGTGGGCATGTGAGAATTCATGGAGAGGGCTTGTTCCTACAGAACTAGTCCATACTCTGCAGTGTGTGAATGTTCCCTTAATTATTCACTAGCAGTATTAAAATAAAAATAAAAATACTAACCATGCTATGTGCAATACTCAGGGTGGAAAAGGGAGGTAGATTGTGTCAATGTTCAAAGGACTGTGACAGCAGCATTTATGACCCTGCATCAGCACAACTTGTCAAAGCCAACTTTCCCTGACGGATGTGGGACAGTTGTTAAAGTGGTTGTTCCTGGGGTAGCACTGAGGAGAGGGCTTTGTGGAAACCAAGCACTGAGCGGAGGGAATGGGAGAGGGTAAAAATTGGCTAGAGAGGTGTAACGAGAACTAAAATGTTTTGTGTTCTTAACTTCAGTAAACTCTTACACTGAACCCACAGGAAAAATGCATTAAAATATCCCATAAAACCCAATAATCACTCACGCTGCACTCATTCATCACCTTTCAATAAAGCTCTAATGCACCCTTTAAGACATAGGTACGTTATTTTTAAAACAGTGATCATGTGTCAAGGCGGTCTTACCTCTGGTAGGAAATGTCATGCTTTCTGCTAAGAAGTAATAGAACAGCACAACCCTGACGCTGTGTGCAGACAAAGCTAGAAGTTCTGCTTGAGCATCATTCAGAAGTGTGATGTCCTTTCCAGCAATGCTGAGTACAGTCTTCTGTAACTTGTGAGACTTAAATGCACATGCAAGTTTGTCTTTGTATACCACTTATTTTTACAATAAATGAGAAATTTGTTCTGAATGCCAAGAGAACCAACTCTCTTTCAGGTCCGCTCACTGACTGTCTCCAACAAAACTCTCAGAGGAATTAAAATGTACATTTAACTCATTCCCATATGATGCTTTAAGAAGTGCTGGATTATCATGTTAGTTTAGAAGTCCAGTAAAATTATTGGAATCTATGTAAAACACATTGCTTCTTAATCCCACTTTTGGTGTAAGAACAGCAAGCATCTACTTCTATTAATAATTTTAAACCTTTTTTTTTTCAACATAAAGCCACAGTTAAACACAATTTTTAATTTAGATAGGAGTGAAACCTCTTCTGGAAACAATAAAGACAGAAAATGAAACGGCAAAGGCTACTGGAGAGTGTGCAGCGACCTCTTCAAGTATGCATTAGGAGACCAACATCTTCCTGGACTGTTTGTTATAAGGAGTAGTGTGCTTACAATAATTAGTATCCTGAACAACTCAGAGATGATCGTAGACACAGCTGTTCCTGTTTAAGGTAGCAGTCACATCAATGGCAAGGCAGTAGGTATTGATTTGTGCAGTGACATCCTTCTAGCTATGTCATCTGAGTGAAAGAAGCCCCCAAATTAACCAATAATAAAGTGTTAGAAGTTGTAGTAGTTGCCTCTTGGGACTTGTTCCAGTTGAGGATAGATACCTCTCCTCTTCCCACAGCCATCAATCCTCCTTGAAGGATTGCATGCAGGTCTACATTGGTCAAAAACAATATATGAAGCCCAAAAGGATAAAGTAGCAGATTACCGAATTATATGTATAGTGAAAATTTCCTCGCACTATTCTGAAACTTGATCTAGCTGTTAATTTGCAATTTTTAAAATGTTACGATTTGTGAATAAATATTCCTCTTTAGGTATGTGAATAAAGATGATTTAAATGTATAGTCCCATTTCCATCGAAATCAGATGTCAGAAATTGTTAGTTGTTATCAACTTGATTTTCTTACTGTTCTGATTGTACAGTCCATTTTTGTCATGGGCCACTGGCTATATAGTACATCAGCTGACTGTATGTAATAAAGGGTAACAGGCCTGGACATTGTTGATGTTAGAGCAGTAAAAAGCAGTGACCATAAATACTTAACCCACATGAACATCGATGCGAAAGTCTGCATTTAAGTAATAATCGTGTGACATATGAAATGTTAATCAAAGAACTTGAGCCCTAATTTGGATTTAAACTGTCCCATACTATGGTGGAATTTCTGTTTATGCAGTAATATAAAACCTGCTTTTAATCAAACTTTTTAGAGTTATTGAATTACCTTTTTATATAGGTTGGTTATTTCAGAAAACATTACATGACTGAATTTGTTCTCTTACTGTTTTTTAAACAAATGGGCAAAAAATATCTTTTGACACATAAACTAAGTTTTACACAAGCAAGTATTCCATTAAATTTTAAATTTAAATATTATTGCTTTTGAGATCAAGATACCATTATAGACAAAGCTTTAGTTTAAAAACTGGAAAGCATCTTTTCATATATGAGTTATGTTACAAGTGGATATAGTTTCATATTTCCAAAACCACATAATTGCAAATATGGCTGAGGTAAAACACATATTTGACAAGTATCTATCATCTAAAAAAAGGAAAGCTCTTTGCATTAGTTATTTTTTATAAATATTCACTCTACAGAACAAAAGTTAACTTTTTTTTTCTTGGAGAGGGAAGAAAAATTAGTATCTGGGCCATGGCATTTAACATCAAGCACAAGTAATCATGTTCAGGAGAAAGAGTTAAAACAAATCTTCTATATTTATTAAAAAATCCAAAGATGTTACAACATGTAGAGGGTATGTAATCTTATACTTGCTTCTAATTCTGCTGCAATCAAGGTATTCTCTGAGTAAAACTATGTTTTAAGTCTTAAGGATTTTGGAAAATGCAACTGGTCCCTATTAACAGAATATAACAATTTTAAAGAAATGCAACTGCCAAACATGATCATTTTTTTGCTGACATAGTGCTCATTTATAAACTATGGGAGAATGCCGAGGAAGGCTTTCTTTACATCTTATTTTCTGTGAATTCTTTTTGTTAATAAACATTCATACCAACTCTTTAAAGGCTGCTGTTGTAAAACTACTGTGAAGTCATAAAGAGATTTGGGGATTTCAGATTTAGAATCTTATTGATATCTTCATTGTGTTAAGAGACTTTGAATATGAAGGTTATTTATACGCATTTGATGTTCCCCTTACAAGTAAATCTTGAAACTAGAGTCCTTTTCCAGTTTTTCTCTTATACAGCAAGGATTTCATGCATTTATATCAAAGGGGAAATTCCTCATATTGGATGAGAACTGAAATGCATGTTTACCCTACTGCGGTCTATTTTAGAAAAAGTAAATAGGATTTCAGTCTGCCCAAGGTATTTTTTGTTTTGGTTTTGTATTAGGGAAAGGGCTTTTTAAAATATTTTATTGTTGTCTAACATTCCACAGTATGAATCCTAGACCGACTTTGTAATTAATAGAAAGTAATTTCTGTTATAAAATCCCAGTGTTTTACTGGGTGCCTTTTAGAAGCATATACAGAAAATCAGAAATTTTTACTCAAATCAAGTTCTCTAAGTTTTCAGAACCCTGTGCACATTTTAAGAGATCCTTTCAATCTCTTTATGTTTTATAAGGCTCTTTAGGAGGCAACAGAGCATATCAGCCATCTTGCTGATCCAGTCTAGTATGGCAGGGGGCATGGTCCACATGTGTTACCATTGAAGATGAGCGACAAAAATCTGAAATATTTAATTTTGTTTGTGTGTAAGGCAGCACTTTGCTTGGGTGTTAGGTGGAGTTGTGGCTTTGTAACCAGAAAGAGAGGTGGAGTAGGCTGGGAGCAGGCAAATAATTCTCACGGGTTGACTTAGAAGATGGCTGAGCTCAAAGCAGCTTTGCAGTAGTTGGGATGCTGGTAACTGCAACATAATCTAACCAAGGAGAAGCAGCTGAAGTAGTCTGCTAAGGGAGATGCACCGTGTGTCTTCTGTAAAGTTGAAAACATGGATGGACTTAGCTGGTGCTGCTTGTAGAAAGCCACCATACTTGAGGGAAAAGAATGACTACTGTAATGTGTCTGTCTTGCATAAAAAAGAAAGAAACAGTTTAGGCAGAAAGATTCCTGTTAAACAGCTGAGAAATTGAGCTTTCAGCTTTTGAGTGATTTTTTTTTTAATGTAAATAAGATTTTTTTAAAAAACTTCTTGTAATGCCTTATTTATTTTTGTAATTCTGGGCTGTATTGTCTCTTTATATAAGCTGCACACATCAAAATATAGTGCTAGTATTAGATGAAAGCATTTCAAAAGTGCAAAGTGCAGTTATGACCACACCTGAGTCTTGCCTAATCATTTGTTAATCATAGTAGGGTACCTGTCTAGAAAATGGTCTTTTTCTAATAAGGTATACATTTGATTTTATGCTGAATAAAAATTACCCTGAACTCTCTTTTTAAATTGGTTGCTGTCTGTTTTCACTCCATACCCTGTTGCATGCAGAAAGTGAAATCCACAGGCCTATAGTGGATGAAGCTAATATTGTCTGTGTCTTTCACTGCTGGCTGTTACAAAAATCAATACAAAGAACTTATGAGCGTTCTCAGTACCCAATTCAATAGAAAATATGTCCCATTTCTGCAGCTTTTGCAACACTGTTTGAGTTTCCAGGGCATGGAGGTCTGGACATACTTTTTATTGAATCAGATCCTCAGTAATGTCTTCATATATTTTTAAAGAAAACTCGGAAGGTACACACTGAAATAAACAGTGAGAATTGTACAAGTCGATGGTTAGACTAGAAAGCTTGAATCAGGATGTGAAGACTGAAATCAGTTTGGCTGGCAGCATTTTCTCCTGCAAAAATATTTTATTTCTAACATGAGATCTGCCATATCTGGTTGTATCAACTTCAAAGAATACAAACATAGTGCCTTTGGCACTGCCTAATTTAAAAAATATATACCCACCAATAAACCAGCAAGATACTTACTTTAATAAAAATCATCATGGTTAAAAGTTCCGTGCTGCCAACTCTACCAGAACTTGTTCCTCTTTACTCCCCCCACCTTTCTGTTTGATGCATTCCTTAAATATTTAAAAATAAGTTTTAACCTATTCTTATTTCTAAAAGTCTGATTTGTGTCAGTTCCATAAGTATATGGAAGTGCCTGGAAGATATATGCAGTCTGAGAGAAAGCAGTTGGCTCACGATAAACATAAGATGAAAGTGATGCTTCTAGGCAGAGATTCAAGGAAATTTCTGGAAGGCCAACCTTCCTGTCAGTGAAGACATCAAAACATTCAGCTGAGTAGGAAGCTCTCGTTTCCTTTCATTGTCTTTATACACCCTTAACGTATTCAGCAAGCAGTGTTTTGTGGAAAATTGTCTTCTGTATCCTCATCTGCATGGACTGAGGCAAAAAATTTGTAACACTTCTAATGGTTGGGTAAGCATAATTCACACTTCAAAGATGTCCTCACTGGCAAATAGGTGTAAATTGGTACTGAGTCCAGTCATTGCCATGACTGATGTGAGAGATGTACTGCTGTGATTTGCTGAGATAAGAACTGGTGACTATATTTTGAAAAATGTACATTTTTCTTGCCTTTGCAGTAGCCAAGCAGACATACTGAAGAAGCAGACATTGTGACTTCAGACAGGCTGCGAATCACAATTCTATAGCCACTCACCATGGATATCCATTTTCCGGTTGCTTCATTGGGTCGTATTTCTGATGTAAAGCAAGTTCAGTTCAGCTTCAAGAACTGAAGCAATTTGTTGGTATCTTCTAGATTGTTTTAATAGTATTACCAGCACTGCCAATAATGATGTGTATTTGAAGGAACCTTACCTTCTCAGGAAAGATCTGATTAACAGTATTCAAAACATTTTCAATTAATGTTTTTTAGAGTTAGTGGGTGTCACCTTGCTAACAGCTAGTGGAACATTCAGACATACAGTAGAGGAGTAAAAATATTTTATCTTTTGTATGTTGTTCAGCATATTTAAGAAATCTGTGTGCGGACATTATTATTTCTTGGTTGCTATTTTTTCCTTTCCTCTTGTTGAAATTCTTGATCACCAACGCAAAGGCAACATTTGGTTAGGTAGTCATTGACAGGATGGTCAAATGCTGGAATAGGTTGCCCAGAGAGGCTGTGGAGACTAGAGGTCTCCACCTGACTGGACAGGCTCCTGGGCAATGTGCAGTAGCTGAGATTGTGTGGGCAGGGGGGCTGGGCTAGATGATCTCCAGAGGTCCCTTCCAACCTCAACCATTCTGTGATTCTTCGTTTTTTCTACAGTTACTACGGAGGTTGAAACATAATTCATGCTAAAAAATAATCAGATGTTTAATAAAACTGAATTAAAGAGTGTGCATGTCAAGGTGTCATGCTATCTGCTCTATACCTTCTGGAAGTTGGATAAATGGGAATTATTTCATATTTTATACAAAATGTGCTATGATTTCTTCAACTGTGGCTAATAAAGAAAGTCAGGTTGCTATTAGGAGAATTTTTTGAAACAATTTTGGTGTCCATCTGGAATTTCTGAAGAAGTATACAAGTAGTTAACTTTATACATATGAATAGTTTTGCAGGGAAAATTTTCATCTACAAAATCACACATCTAAACTGGGCAATTAACAAAAGTATCAGTATTAAAGTGTGGTCCCGTGACGATAACATAGGAGATAGATCTTTCTTTGGAGGACTTGGTTGCTCTTCATGGACCTGATTCTTTTGTTACGCAAAGTGTTGCTTTAGGTACAATAGGAATCCCACAAATAGAAACAATCTCTTTAAGAACAGCTACTGTTTTTTTCTTATTTCCACTGCCGCCGATCAGTCTCCATTATTCTTTCTCAGGGCTATCATTTCCAAATATTTTCCTGCCGTTGGCAAGCCCTCTGTTCTATTTCCTCTGTTTCTCTCAGACAGTAACGTACAGCACAATGTTGCAGAATTTTATGTTCTGTCTGTCAGTCCCCACAAAATCTTTGCAAATGCTCTAAGGGTACTGATGTGTGCCTGCATTCTAGGTGGTGGTTCTTACTGTTTTACCAATTCTAAATAAAGTGGAAGGTAACTGTCAAATTTAAGTTGTTCATTGGTGTCTGCTGGGGAGTAAGTAACTTGTAATAACATCACAAAACATGTGAATGTATATAAAATAAAAATATTTCTTATTCCTTAATCATATATTTAGAATATAATATATTTCAAATGGACTAGATTAAATACTCCATTCTAAATTTAGCTTTCTTTTTTTGTTTGATGTTTGTTTTAGAGTTATTCAACCAAATTTTATGTGACTATATTTCAACCATGGGGTTGTTTGTGAACTGATTGTGGGGATAATCATATTGCAAGTATAGGAAACTTAAGCTGTTCTGATTGGTTACATATGCCATAGACTTTGTTTCCATTAACAGACTATATGAACAAAACTTATAGAAACTTAGAATTCTTTTGGTTTACATACTCTTCATAGAAATTTTAAATATTATATTCAAAAGCAAACATCATGAATACGTTGTGTAAATATTAACTTTTTTTAAAAAATTTTTGCAATGACTCCTGAAAAAAAATTTCTTCAGAATGGGCTTTAAAAGAAATCATTCTTTAAATAAACTAATATTTTTGGTAAACATATATATTTTGATTTTCCTCTACTGAAAAAAAAATTATTTATATTCTAGACAATTATTTAAAGAATAATAATATTATTATTATTCAGCCAAAAGTGTTTGCACAGCTGAAATATTACATCAGTTTATGCAGATATTAATTCTGAAAAGGAAATTTTGGTAGTCAAACCCCAAGAATTTTTACAAAATAGGAAAATTAATAAAGGAAAAAAAAATCTAGAAGTACTTCTCTGTGTGAATTATGCTATTTGTTCTTTATAGAGACACTGTGTGAATCCATTGTTTTCTATGTCCGTATGATATTCAATATTTGGAATAGTAGAAATTAGGTGAAAATCAACAGCTAAATAGCTATGCATTTCAGAAGCTATCAAACTACACTTCACTTTCCATTTTACATGTAAATTATTTATGTATTTATGAGAGCCTTATTGCACATGTTAATGTTGTGCACTGGACAGGTATTTCCCCCTTTTGGTAACAATATGAGAACCTTACCAAAAGAAAAGAAAAAAACAAACAAAAAAAAGAAAAGAAAATAATCCCTGCAGATCAGGAGCTTGCCTGGCAGATGTGTATATCCTCTACCTGTGGGAGTGTGCACACTGAAGTAACATTTTATGAAACAACACTGCAGAATGTGACCTGAAAAAACAAATTTTGTGGTATGCCAGAGGAAGAAAGCATGAACAAACTGAATAGTATGTCTCCTCCTTAGCAGTTCAGAAGTCTGCTCCTGAAAGATTAGTTTGTAACTATTTCTTTTCACCTACTACAGCAAACTATTGTTTTTGCTGTCATCAGTGATCCTTATCTTTTTACATCTTGCAATCTGTTTTGATTGCGCTGTGTCTTTCAACTTGCACTAGGTAGTTAATGTAAAATTAACATCACTAAGATACCTCTCACATTAAAAATAGCAGCAACTTTCATATGATCTTCTGCATTAAAACTCAATTTTTATCAAACAAAAGCGATATGTTTTTGAAAGAATCATTTTCAAGAACAGACTATGCAGTCAAGTTACCTAATTGATTGGGGAATTTTTCATTTCAATTATGACCTTGAAGTCAGTGATGCCTGGAATGCCCCTCAGACCATGTCATGGGTGCTCTAGTAAAGATCTATCGTTAGATCAATTACTAAAAGCAATGGAACATCTGATCCTACCCTTGAAATTAACCAGGAAAAGTAGGTCAGCACACCTTCAGCTGACACAATGAAGTATTATGCTCTCAATGACCCAGGAAGGAAAGCACTAATGATTGATGGGAAGAGATATTTAAATGAGAAAGTTGAAGCACACTAGAATTAAGCACGTCAGAATGATCAAGCAACTCTAGACAGTCAAGTGACTTCAGATAAGGTCAATTTTGGCCAAATCTTATGTGAGTTTATCCTCCCCGAAACAACAGTCATATTTATCATGAAATGAAAAAGGATTTAGGCTTCAAAGATCTAACAGTCTTTCCAAGTGGTAGCTTTTTTTAATCTTCTTGTTCACTGTTTTTTTAATAATGCTATTTGGCTTTCATTAGTTATCACAGTATCTCTAAATGGGATAGAAAGGATGTTGCCATCTCTTCTGAGCCGTTAAAACAAAACAACAAAAAAAAAGGCATAAAAAAGAACCCTGCTGGTTACCACTGCCATAAAACCTGCCAAGAAAACTGTTTTCTCAGTATGCTTCAGAGGCATTATTCTTCTTCAGATAAAAAAAATGGAGAGAATTAGCAAAATACTTGTGGTAAGACTATCAGAACGATATGCAAGTATTTTCAAATTATTCCATGGTCAAGAGCTCAGCGTGTCCTTTGAAACCACTTAGAACAGCAATTTTGGTTGCACGTAGGCAGCAGTGCAGCCTAACAGTACGCTAGGAAAAGCATCATAGAAGTACTAGTTTGGTTTTTCCTTTCATTTCCATCGGCTGTAAATTAAAATGGACCGTATTTGCTAGAAATATACTTTGAGGGAAGACATGTTCAAATTACTGTTTAAAGGCTTGTGAGAAATTGTGAGAAATCCTTGCTTGTGAAGGCAGAAGGATTTCATGATCACTTTCTAGGTCAATAGTGAGATAAAAAGTGTGGTTTTGCTGAAGTTTGTTATAGATTATGCAATGCCTTTTCCAAGTTTTCTGGGACAAGCAACATAAGCAGAGGAAGGGTGAAGGATCTTGGCAGTCTCTTACCAAGCTGACAGATTTCTTTTTGCCAAATATGATAAGGAGACTAAACTTGCACTTGCCTTTTCTATGACAAGTGGTAGAAGTCATTCAAAGACTCAGCAGCGGTACTTTGAGTAGCTAGGGATTTTAGGTAGTTAATATATTTGCAAATTTGGGGCTCAATTGTTTTCAATTAAAGTGGCATAGTTTCTGTATTCAGCAATTAAAGGCACATCTGCCACAGGATATTTATAATTTAGAACTGAAAGTTTACTGCATCAACTATTTCCTGGACTACTAGAAACAGAATTTACAATGTGCTGGTTTTCTAAATAATTCTCTACTGAGGGAAACATTGCTTACTTCACTAAACATTTAAAATATGTATAAGAGAAATATGAAACACTTGTACAGAAGATTAAACTGAATGTCCTAGAGCTTGAATGATTCTTGGAGCTGAATGTACCTTTTTTGTTATGGGGGGTGCGAAATATGTAACTTTCATGCTAGTCTTTACAAGAGTCTGCTGTGGAATTGTTCACATTTCTATTGTTACAGCAACTGGAGTAGAGTGGACAGGGGGTCCAGAGCATGAGCGATGAGACTACTTCAGTGTACTTACTTCAATGTTCAATGAAGACAAAAGTGGTTGTGAGCATAACTTAATGTTCTTTACTGCATTTTTGTCTATACTTTAGGTAGTATCTGTGGGCAGATCTTCAGTTTGGAAAATAACTGAGGCAACTGATTAGCTGACTGTCAAGCCCTATTAAATACAACCTCAAGAACAAATTTTCATAGACTGTGGTTTGGGTTCTGACAGATATGATTCAAAACATCGTTTTTTTCAAAACCTGCAGTTTTGCATCAGTTTGTTTCTACCAGTTTGCTGCTTCTCCTTAGTTCCTTGGCCCTTAATAAAGCAAAGGGTCTGTAAGTTAGTCTTATTTTCTCTTTCCAGTAAACCTGTCAAAACTGGGAAAATAATTCCAATTCGTACTGGAAGAAATTCTGAAATCTCTCATGAAAATATTTTTTCATATCTGCTGTATTATGGTTTCATTTTTTTTTAGCAGATTTCTATGCTCACTTACTTTCCTTTTTCTAACATCCTGATCAAAACTAGCAAAGCTTTTGCTATTTGAGCTAAAATAAACAACAAAAACCCCAACGGTGCTGCATGTGGGTAAACATCCTGTGGTGATTAGCCTGATCTAACTCAGTTATTTTAGATAGGCCACATGGAACTCATTGCTCTATTTGAACAGCACCCTGTGAAATCAGCTGTACTCTGCAGGCTTAACATACCCAGTGCCAGCCTATTCATTTACATCACTAAATAAAACACGTTAGAGGGATGAAGGCAACAACTCTATCTGTCCTCTTAGTTCACCACTGAGGTAAGCAAAAATACCCATAAATTAAACCAGACTTAAGCCTCTCATCCAAAAGGAAATTTGCCCATTTAAGGTATGAAAAGCTTGTAGCTTTCACAGTTGGTATCTTCTTAAAAAACTCAAGCCGCTATTGTTGTAAGCTAAGTATTTAGGCAACTGCAGTCTGTAATATTATTAGTCAGTGGGAGAAATGGACATCAAAACCTTCATCTTGCAAACAGAGATTAAAAATAACTCATAGAAAGAGTGTCTTAGTGTCTTCCTGAAGTAGGTATATTTTGAGATTTTTTTTTTAAAGAGAATTCAAAATATATAGCTCTAGTGGAATTCTTGTGTTTGGGTTATTTGACTGAATGCTTTGTGGAACTCTTTCATTATGTATCGGATATAATACAACAAAAATATCACCTGGAAATTATGATTTGGTTTGAGGTTTGTCAGGTAGTTCTTAAGACCACCAATAAAATAGTGCACGAAGCACTACAAAGATCAGGTCGTAATTAGGAATGGTGTGCTTGGAGTACTGATTAATTTCAGGCAATGATTTCTCAGTACACAGGAGATATAGCAGAGTTTTTAGTATAATTAGACTTTGAATGCCAAGGTTGTGATCAATAAGAATTAAAAGACCATTTGCAAAAGCTATATTTATACAATTTATACAATCAGTTTTTTCTTTTCTTTAAATATGTCAAAGCTTAAGGCATAAAAATTGTCAGAATTCTATGCTAACACCATCATAAACTCTACTTTTCTTCTTGCTTTATATTATAGTTATTTCATAATTTTATTTTCCATGTAAAATAAATTTTGTTTGTATTTAGTTTGTTTGTATTTTTTTTGGCAGGTGTCAATTTAATTAATAATCAACCAAATGACATTCTAGATTTGCTTTGGATAGCAGTTCAATGCGTTCTATCGATTTTGTATTATTGGACTAGATGTTGTCATCATTATTACTGTGTGCCATGCTTCGGGCAGGATTTGAATTAACCAGTAGTATTTCAGCATAGGGAGTTTTTGTCTTTCTGCATGGGAACTGAATTATAGTTCAGCAACAAACTATTTTATATAACATTTTGGGGTTTTTTTGTAGGTTTTTTTTTTAAACATTATGTATTAAAAGTATTCAAAACAAACCACTTCCAAATATTTTAGCTTTTTTATATACTGTGGTTGTTTTTTATTTCTTAAAGCTCTACTACGTTTTCTTCAGAATACAACAGTAACGTAATGTTAGCTAGTATTTTAACATGAGGTTAGATGTTTGTTCATGTGTAGTAACCTTTCTTTTCTATACCGTAAAAGCAGCACACTATTCACAGTTAGGCCAGTAGCAGGAACATATCCTGTGTCAGTGAGCCATGGGAACTGCTCTGGAAGGAAACCAGTCTCATCATGGACACAGGTGACAACGGAGGAATTCTTAGCTATGTTCAAAACCTCTATAACTCCAAGAAATTGGACACCTTGTAGTACATTTTACCTGTCTGTGGTTCCCTCGGGAGAGAGTCTTTTCTTGCAGAAGTGACAGAATATGAGAATAGTGTAGACTTCTCTCTGCTTTCTATCCTGAAAGAAGTATTCATTTCTGTTGAAACTAGCACCTCTTAGGAATTTAGGAAGTTTTGTATGCAGTACTGCAGCCTTAAACCTGCATAACTACTAGTCAAACTGAAAGGCCAAAAATATTTGGATCTGAATAGTCGTCTGCTCCATATTCTTATGACTAATGAAGATTGCAAAGTCTGTTGTGAGTATGGAAGTGGCATATCAGCTACATCTGTTTGCAATGGGGTCCAGATTAGACTCAGCTCTTTCAAACATTTTCAAGGATTTTAAAAACAGATGGAGACTCAAAGATAAAACTAGAATTTTTCAGAGTTATAGAATGTTTGAAACTGTAGGGGATCTCTGGCACTCATCTTGTCCAATGCCCTGCTCAAAGCAGGGTCACCTGCAGCACTACTGGAGGCGTGTCAGTCCTGGTTAAATTTTTGAGAGACTGGGAAAGCCTAGATTAAAAAACTACTGCTATCTAATCTGCCCAGATTCAACAAAATGAATGAGAAATTGTGGAAGGAAAAGGATTTTCCTTTACCATATCTCCTGGTGATGGAAAAAAATATTTACTTTGAGAGGGTGTTCTCTGGTCAGGTGTCCTTGCAAATGATATCTGCGATGCAACAACATGTGGCTAAATTAAGGGAAGCCATTCCAAACTCAAGTTCAAACAGGTACTAATATAGAAATACTTCCTTTCCAAAATGGAGTAAAATATGTAATTAAAGTAATAACATGTAGTCACTTTTGAGGACTTTTTCCAAACTTTGCTTCATTTGAATTTCACATATTTGACATCTTCTTTTGACAATTCATCTGATTATATCAATATGTCACATTATGCAGTAATAATGAAACATGATGTATTTCAGCAGAATGACTCATCCTGATGGCATGTCAGATCCAACATATTCCAAATCAAAGTTCATTAAAACATGATGATTAAAACCTATATTTAAAAGAGCTTCCCCTGCTCAGATTATTTGTATTTTCTATCTCTATTCTTTCTGATAAATTAAACTGGGTCTTTTACAACCTGCTGCTCTTGACTCAAATAGCGAAAACAGAGATGTGAAAAACCTCAGGGGTCAAATGGAGAACAAAACACCCCTTCTCTACTTGTACCTTTGACCAGTTTTGAAAATGCACATCTAGAATCTTAAAGTAAACTCCATTCCAGTAGTAAATAATGTTCCTACACCTCTCCTAGTATTCAGGATATTTTACCCTTAAAATCTGAGGCCAGGAAAAGGAATTCCGAGACGTTTCATGAGTGAATCTTCCATAGTAAAGTGCAAACTACTGATGGGGTACACTTTGGGCAAAAATCTCATTACTGAGTCAGGTCAAGAATTCTTGGAATAAAGTTTCAGTTTTTCTTATTCCAATAAGCCGGAGCTAAAGACAAACCAACTATTTCTGCTGCTGCATAGTAAGAAAGAGCAATAAATTACTCAATGTTGTTTTAAGAAAGAAGATGTATTCTCTTTTTAGTTTTGTTACCTGAAGAAAAATTCCTGAACCTTTTATGAAGATTTTCTTGCCAGCCCAGAATATTTAGATATCAACTTGGAAAAATAATTACTTGATACTTGTTCATATTAGGGGCACGTGAACTGTTGTATTTCTCCTTCACATGCCATTATTGCTAAAAAATACAGATGTGTACTATTTATGGGATATGATAAATTTCCTCAGCTTCAGGATTTCTGTTGAAGTCCTGATGGTTCATTCAGTTTGATGATTAGTCTTTTTGCCGAAGTAGCTTAGGAGGGCTTCTGTTTGATGTCAGTGTCTTCCCTTGCTTGTTTGAGAAGGAATTTGTGACCGACCTACTTGCGGAAATGTTTGGTTTAGAAAAAAGGGTGCTTGAAGGGTTACATACCTTATTAGCTGCTTTTCCACCGTTGAACATTGCTACCCTTAATCCTAATGGAAGTTATATACACACCTTAGCAGACAAATGGGTCACCCTTCTGAGTGGATTTCAGGCTCCTCAGAAAGTGATACAGCAGCAAAACCATAACATTAACCAAAATAGCTGCCAATGATCATAATAGATCCTGGTACTGGGTAGAAAGGGCAGGAATCCTGGTAACTTCTGTGCTTTCTCTGCTTCCTCTTCTGCAGATAGTCTGTCTTTTCCCAAGACGCTGCTTTGCAGTCAGAGGAATCTCCTGCCTACTGCCAGACCTCAACTAAATATTAATTGGGAACTTAATGAAAAATAAAACACCAAGTCTGTGAACTTTCTAATTTGAAATCCTGCTCTATGTGTGCAAGAAGGGGGAAGGTAAAGCAAAGTATAGAGGAGGACAATGAATGCTGAATGCAAGATAATTTTTTGCAATATATTTTTCTAAGCGTGTGTGGGAATTCATTGAAATGCAAGCTGACAGACACTGCTGAAATTCCTGCTGTCATTCTTTGTATAGATTATGAACATAAATGAGGTAACCCATACATAAACTTTACTCTCCCCTGTATAAGTGGATAAACCTGGTAGCTATAATCTTTGACCCCAAAATGGTGTGCATAATTAGTTAAAATCCAAGCCCTTTCAGAATAGTAAACCATCTACAAACCTTCAAGAGATAAGAACACTTTTTTTTTTTTTTTTTTTCAGCAAACCAGTTATTGCTGAATAGAACTGCTGGCAGAAATAAAGCATATTTTTCATTATTACCCATTGTATAAGTGACAATATTCCTGTCCAATTTTATCATGTAAAAAAAATAACCCTGAAAAAACCCAGACAGCACAGATTAAAGTGAGATGTGTGTAAGTTCCTTATGTATCGACAAAATGAACAAATAATATTCATTACAGATATTCATAAACTATATCTGCAAAGGCTACTAGACATATGAATAATTATAACTCTTCTGAAAGCAATGTGGTGTTTGATTTATTGCATCTTCTGCATATTCTAACATGTTAGCTGTACCTATGGTTTGTTACTGAAATTTTGGGAAAGATCTTTTCTCCTTTGCATACAACTAGGGATTCAGGATAGCTTTTCCTTTCCGTGATATTGCTTAACTTCTGATTTTTGTGGGGGCCATAAGCATGTTCTCTGATTCATTTTTTTAATATTACATTTTTACATGGCTATATTTGCTAGCCAACAGCTATATTTCAGTTTATCACCAGACTTCCTTCCAAATGGAAGCACTTTATAAAACAAGTGAAATCACAATACACAATCATTCAGAAATATTGGGCTACTTCATATTTTTATAAGCTCTTAAATTTTGAGGTGATCAGGGTTCTGAGCTTGCATTGAATAGAATAATTTAAAATTATTGGAGCACTTCACGTATTTTTAAAACCACTTCAGCTAGGAAATGATGGGGTTCTAGAAATATGTGGCATATAAGGGTGTAAAATTATCAGAGAGCTTAAGTGCTTCATTGTGAAAGTGATCAAAGTTCCTAGCTTGCACATTGCAAAGCAATTGAAAATTACTGGAGTGCTTCAAGTGGTTCATGTTTTTAGAAGAGTTTTAGTCTCTCCTGCTCAAATACTCCTTAAAATTGTGTATGTCTCCAATATTTTCAAACGCTGAGAATGGAACCGTTATCCCGCTTTTCCTTATTTTGTGGTGTTTGGGTGTTTT
This sequence comes from Rhinoptilus africanus, assembly GCA_013400135.1. NCBI lineage: Eukaryota > Metazoa > Chordata > Aves > Charadriiformes > Glareolidae > Rhinoptilus > Rhinoptilus africanus. Next base: position 50,635 of record VXBO01002852.1, read on the forward strand.
AGTTCCAAATATTTGTATTTCAAAGATCCCAAAGTTAAAAAAAACCTTGAAATCCTTTAGTTTCAGACACATAAGGCCTTTGATTAATTTAATTGTAGTATTGCTTCTGAAGAAACAGTTTAAGAAATAGTTTAAATAATATCGGTGTTGAAAGCTGACATTCGAATTCATGCTTATATCTTTCACAATTTATAGACTTCTTTCCATAGGCAGCTTATTTAATTTAAAATTTAATGAGGTAGGCTTTTCTTTTGTTTAGATTTTAATTTATTTTAAATTATTTAATATTGCTTTTAATGTTACCGTGTTTTTTAAAATATTGCTTTTTTTCTTACTCCTTTTGTGTGCCCTTCCTTCTCCTCCACTCCTTGCTGTCTTCAATACACACGCTGCACAAAGCACTGGTATATCATAATTCATTCTCTCACAGCTCATTCTCGGTACTATGTTTTGGTAGAACTCACAGTGGGTAGAATTTTGAGCTGGATTTATCATCCACACAAGAGAATCATAATAGTTCTATATTTTAAGAAGGGAAGAAAAAAACCCTATAAAGTGCATCATTCTGCAATGCATTGTTTCTGTATGTTGAATTTATGACTGTAAGAAGGAAATCACTTGTGTTATACAGGTATTCTGTAGTGTGCATTTAAAAATTTAATTCAGTCCCTACCGTGCTATTTGTTTTACTTAACTGTTTTCATGAACTTTGCTTATTTCAGGTCTATATTTCCTTTCCTTATCCCTATTATGAACTGTTCCCTTCAACCATTTGCTTCTTTCAAAAGGGTAGAGAAAAGAATCTATACACCCTACTTTTCATTATTATTATTTTGTTTTAGATCTAAATAGAGTTGCATGGCAAATTGTTAAAACCAAAAATTATATGTGTTTATCTTTATCTCAGTGTTGCACATAGGAACTGTATTAGTAATAAGTACTGTTTTCTGTAAAATTAATTGTTTTATTTAGAGATGGTTTTAAAATATTTGTGCAACTAGATTAAATTTTCTTTACATGGAATAATACTATCGTAGCCTTAAGAAGAAGCAACTAGAAAATACTTGCTATCAGTATTTCAGTTTTTTGAAGATCAAAATGGACGTATTACATTGTTTAACATAATATTGCATTTATTTTCCTGTTACTATTTTCGCTTCTAAGGTACCTAGAACAACATAATTCCTAGGAACTGATGTTGCCTGCTGATCTGAATTGGCTGTTTGGAAACTTTATTTATAGTGTTTGTTATCATTCCTGTGTGAGAATTTTAAATTATGAGCTGCCAAAAAGTGCTTACAATGTAAGAAAGGCTTGGAATTAAAAAAGTATTGTCTTGTATATGTTCTATGCTTGCTGTCATGAATAGCATCCTCCAACCTCTCTATGACCCATGGAAAATTAAAATAAATGATTTTTATCTTAGAAAATCACATTAATATTAGTTACAGATATATCCATATCAATAGCTACTATTAAAACAATATTTTTGTAATTTGGGGAAATGAAATGGCTATTACAGTTACAGTTGTTGGGATAAAGAAGATAGATATCTATAGGGATTGAAAAGAATGAAATCTGTAAACATTAATATAGAAATTGTTTACAGTTTTAACATTTATCAGAGATAGAATTTTCTGTGTGGTACAATAAATCACATCTTATTGTGCAAGTGCCTGGCCTCTATTTTTCAACTCAGTTTTTTCAAGTACTAAACGTGATCATGAGGAAAAAGATGTTTGTACTTGTAGTTCATTTAAATCAAACTGATTAAAAGCAAAAAGCAAAGCCTCAAGCAGACAAAATAACTCTTCCTTGACATTTCTCTCACATTTTTTGGTGATAGTAGGGAAGAACATTTCCAAGTTCTGGGAGAGATTTTCCAGGGAAACATTAAAAGTGCCTAAAAAGGGGTGCTGACATTGTACCTTTCTACTGTACTACTGTTGTCTTTTTATAGCAGATATATGTTGATTAGAGAAACTCCTATATGAGGGAAACAAATGTTTGGATATGTTTGGAATGAGTGTGTGCTGTGTAACTGCAGCGTTAATACTATGCTATGGGCAGCAGAGGTCAAAGGAATGAGAGTGGGTACCAAAGTGGTTCAAAGTGGCTGCCAAAGTAACGTGGAAGAAATTCACCAGTGCTACTGAGCTCAGACTGGCTAAATTCTCATTGCAGAAGCTGGATGACAGTTTTGCTTTCCTCTCCTCCTCTTTTATTTTTTTTTAAACTCTACGTAAGGATTTACTGCTATGTATCATCAAAGTAAGCATACTTCTCAAGGTAGACTTTTGATCTTGGTGAGGATGGCCATTTTCAGGCAGTACTTACCAGCAAAATGAATAGTGCATAATCAGTGCCTAAGGCTGTTCTTTAGAACTCGCTAATAACTTTAGACGTCTCATAAATTTGCCGCTGAAAACAATCTCCGTTTCACATATGTGGGCATGTATTTCTTTAATTTTCATATACATGCCATAGTGTTTAGATAGTGTGACCTAATTATTTGTTGCACTTTTGCCATCCTTCTGTTATATTGGTAAATTTTAGAACTGCTTGGAGGGTCTGAAACAACATTTCCAGAAAAAAAAAAGAAACTATTTAATAAACGCAGTCTACATGACCTGCTTTTTGGAAAAGGGGATATACAGCTTCTCGCTTAACTGGCACATATGCTTACCACGTCTGATGGTTTATGAGCAACTTTGTGTACAAATACTCATAATTTCTTCTGGTAGGTGACCCATGTGTATGTTGTTTCCCGTATGTTTATTTCGGATTTTGTTTTATTTCTTTCTTATTTTTCATCAAAAATTTGTCACAGGCCTGATTTTTTTTTTTCCTTGTATCCTTCTACCATGGTAATTCTTCCATATTGTAACTGAGGGACTTGAGTAAGGGGATTCAGCTATTTAGGCATCTCCTAGGTTGCCTCAAAGCAGGACAAAGCACTTCAGCTAGAGGATGACGAACAGCAATATGTAGAGACGGCCTGTTAAAGAAAGGGAAGAAAAAGACATCTTGCCACATTGAAAATACTGTTTCCTTTACCTTCTCTTGCAAATTCAATTAATTTGACAACTGAGCACTATCATGAAAAAGCATGGAATGAGAAATAAAAGTGGCTGTTACAAGGGGAGTTTATGACAAAATTAGAGAATTGAGAAATGTTGATAATTTTCCCATAGTTTACTGAATTCCTAAAATATTTATTTCATTGTTAATCACAGATGTCTTCTACAGCCCTGCCTAGCATGTATAGGCAGTATTTTGTTGATATTACGCTTATGAAACAGTAAGAAAACCCTCACAAACCACAATGGTTTGGGTATATATTTCCTATTGTGTTTGATTTTGGATACTGAAGTTAGACTTGAGTGCTTTTTTCCACAAATAAACTAAAGGTTTTATTTATTTCTGCTCATAATATGTCAGTGAGCAGGTGCACTTCCCCAAATATATCACTATATGCAGCTTCACAAAGGCTGATTACTGAAAGTGTTTTAATATTTGGAATACTTGCTAGTTGTGACTGCTCAGAAAGCATCATTTCTGATTCCCTGATGAGACAGAAAAAATCATAAAAATCCGTGAAATCTGGATTTTTTCTGAGAAACTAAGAGCTATGCTTTTTTAACATTGTGAATTTTAGAGAGACTACATATTCAAATGGCCTAAACTTCTAATAACTTATAAAATTCCCTAAAGATGGGGAAGGAAACATATTAATCAAGGTTGAGCTATAATAAATTTTTGGTAAAAAAGTAGAGAAGATCTGTAACTTCTGAAAATTATGTGAGCTGGTAAGTATGGTAGGCACTTAAGTTTCTCTTTGTGCCTGGTAGATAAAATGCTGTAAAGATGGAACTTTGTAATATAAATTTTCTAAATATTGGTGGCTGTATTAACATTGTTTCAATATTCTAGATTCTCTATAAATTTTAGTTCTATTTACTTAATTGTGAACTTTTTTCATTCTTACATATTTTCCCGGACATCTTAGTTTCTATAGCCTAGTCAAGGCAGTACTGTAGGAACTTAAAAAAAGATTTCTCATGAAATTTATATATTAGTAACTTTTTTTAATCCCAAAGCTTCATGTTGAAAACATCATAGAAAAGGCCTTCTAGAACTGGCAGCAAATGGCAGAATTATGGATGTTCATAAAATGTTCCTGAACAAATATTTATAAACATATTTGAATGAATCAATATATTTTTGATAGGATTAATAATGTATTATATTTTAACTGCATTGGGTATGTATTTAAATGAATAAGAGACTTGAACTAAACCAGGACTTTTTCAATTTTTGAGGACTTAAATCTATTTTACTGCTGTTTGTCATCTAGGAAAATGTAACTCAAATATTCAGTGCAAACTTCTGCACGTTAATGCAATTAAAAAAATAAAAATAAGAATTTAAGAATAATGACTTCAAAAAAATACCTATTTGTGGAAGGTTGTCACTGTGAGATTACTTAAAGGATTGACCATTTATCTTCTTACAGAGTAAATATGTGTACTATAAATATTAGTTCAATAACTAATATTAGTAATTTCAGTCTTTGAGAATGTATTAAAAAAATGGTCTGGAAATATAAAGGTTGTTTTGGTTCGGTTGGTTTGGTTTTTTAAGCAGTTAGTTACAGAATACCTATTATTCTTATTGCAAAGGGAAGAGACATTGGCCTTTTCCAGCTAAGGCCACATATAATTTTAATCATCACAGGAGAAAAATTATTATCCTCTTAAATTAAATAGATCTTATAGAACTGATTGCTTTTCGTGTTTTTTTCTGTTGGGTTTTGGTTTGGGGTTGGGGTTTTTTCTTGTTGTTTTGCTTTTATTTTGTTTTGTTTTGTTTTGTTTTTGAAATGTAAAGGCAGTTTATTTTTTCCTAAACTTTTGGTACACCTGATGGGAAGTTTGGATTGTAATGAAGAAAAGATAAAAGACAGTTTGTAATGCTCTTTCAACCTATTTCCAACATGGTTTCCTATGGAAATTAGATTTATGCAGTGATTCTCCATCAATTCTCCCAGTACATCTCGATAAATGAAGTGCTGGATAAACTACTGGCATCTTAATTTGAAGGAGAAGTCCAGAGAAACATTATTTTTTTATCTTCTATGTGGCAGAATCAGGAATTGGTCAAACAATAGACACACAAGTTTTCACATGCCACAGCACTGCTGTTTCATGACTTAGGGGTAAAAAATAGGGGGTAGACCTGAGGCTGTGGCTCTTGGAAGGGCTGGGTAACATTCCTGGGGAAAAAAAAGGACACAAATGAGTAAATAGCCAGGCTGCATTATGTCCCCTGATCATAATGTCAACTATGCTATTGTGCATTTAACTCTATAGGGATCCAGCATCAACCAGCTGCACCTGCACATCCATGAGGTGTGTAGCGCTCACAGTATTGGTAAGATTGGGAAGTACTGGGGCTTTAGTTTATGATGTTTACATGTAAGATGCTGGTACCAGCCACAAGCATGTGGGACCCTATCTGGAACAAAGCAATGTTGCCAGTTGGTGCCTCTTTTTTAAAAGTCTGAACCAAGTGGTCTTTTCTTGATTATTCACCCTCAGACACTGCTGATGCTGCTTCTGCTAATTGTAAAACACTGGTCTCTCACTGCCCAGCTCAACCTGTAAATCCTGAGATAGTAGGTAGGAGATGTGGACAACTTGCCAGTTGGCCTTTGAACTCTGTGGCCAACGGCCATCCGCTGTGCTTGGCCATTCAGACAGGAATAAGGAGCCAAACTGTAACCTTGCATCTGACATTTGCCCTTATAAATGTTGCTGTTTCTCCTGAACATCTGCTCAAATAAGTGGGAATGGGGCAGGTCATAGCTGTGAAGCTAAAGTTCTTCTAAGAACATTTTCTGACTCAAATAATTCAGTACCTTCCTACTCTGGTGGTACTAACTTCAAGCAACTACAAGTCTTACTTTTAAATCAAACTGTTTATTTCCAGAGTTAATCCTTTTTATTAGATGAGTCATTAGGCCCAGTTCTTCTTTCTGTATTCCTCTTGCCAAAGTATAAGTCATAGTAAAGAGTATGACGGTGGGGAAGATCAGGCCACTGGCTTGCCTTTAACAAGAATTTGCAAGAGTTGTTTATTTTAAGTGTTTGTCTAAAATGTCAGTCTCTTTGCAGCCTGGAAATCACTTACAGCTGCTAAACCATTTCTCACCTACTTTTACTCCATGTTCTGCCTTCGTCCTCCCCTTTCCAGCATCTCTAGGGCAAGCTGCAGGACACCTCTCAGGTTGAACCTGCAGAAAACTTTCCCTTCACCTTTCCTTCATTTGATCTTGCTTTCAGGACACTTTTTCATCTCACAGCAGGCAATGGCTACTTAGATGAGGGCTTTGAGCACTTTGAAACCAAATCTGCTTGAATAACATATTAGTAGATGAAGACCTGCACCACCTAGTACCCCTTTCCAAAAATATCTAGTCTTACGCTCCACCAATTTTTTGAGTGTAATCGTCCTTTATGCAAGACTGCAGTGATAACCAGATCAGGAGTGTTTGAAGCTGAAGCAATTTTAAGCAGGACAGGTGCTTTTATCCACCCACTCAGTTGTGTGTAAACAGCTGTGAGATACGTTGTTGGGAAGTACATGACATGTGCTATTTGATTTTATTTTTTTTCACAGTTTGGCTGTTAAAAATCTGTGCTGGACAGGCTTCGCCCAGCACAGATTCTCTCCACACTGTGAGAATACCCACCACAGTGGTGGGGCCATGGTCCATGGGGTTTTTTGCTGTAATCACTTCAGTAATTAAGAGAAGCAACACTTTATTTCCACGCAGCCCTTGATGGTTTTAGTCCATATGAATGGATAGCAGGGGTTTACAGTCCTGCCCTGAGACAGACGTTAGTCACCTCATAAATCAGAAGACTGGGAGGAAACCCATTGGTGTTCTTACCAAAGTGAGCAGGGTGAAGGATGTTTTCCTGGCGTTGAATGCAGGTGAGATTTATTGCTAGTGGGAAGGTCCGATGTGACTTGGCCAAATGCCTTCCTGAAAGCCCACTGTTTAAAGGACTTTGCTTCAGAACAAGGTCATTTTGACCTTATTATTTCCAGGCTGGTTCCTGACGTCTGCTTTGTCCTCCTCAGTCAGCTCCGAGGGAACTCCAGCGGCATGGGTCTGGAGGTGCCAGCTCTTGCCTGCTGCTGCACGTGAGGAAAGGCAGGTTAGATGTCAGCTCTCTGATTGCTTAGGACCCTGTCCGGAGAAGCAACGGGGTCAGCGGTCAGGCTGGCAGCTGTCCATTTCAAAAGGCCAGCCTTCAAGCTTAACCTTAAAAAGGTGTCTCCTGGGATTTACATCTGCTCTTTAAATCCTATGGAATCCCAATTTCAGTTTCCTAAAGATGATCCCCCACCCCAGGCCCAGGAGCCAATACCTCCAGTATGATGTACTGCAGGATTCACCAGTCAAAATCCCTGCTTATTTATTTGTAACTTTTCTATTTACTAAAGAGTGGCTTCTTAGCTTTATTTGAAAAGGAAATTGACTTCTCTTGCTCTTTGTCATTGCCTTGTTAACAAGGAGGAGGAAAAGCTGCCTAATCTCGACATTATGAGAGTTGTTAGAATTGATCCCAAGTGAACTCTGGAGAGCAGAAAGTCAGATCACCTCTTTGTTTTGTTCCAGGGGGTTACCGAAAGGGAATGACAGCCTTCAAGGGACCTATTTCCCACTAGCTGAAAGACTGCATTAAGCAAGCATGTTTAGTGAAGGGTAAAGAGGGTACCGGTGGGAACAAACGCATGCACCACCATAGCAGGCACGGGGCTCAGAGCAGAGGAGGCAGATGTCTGCTGTGTAGAGCTCTCTAAAGAGGCCACGTGGGCCTTTCTGCATGTTTTAATTCAGCATTTCAGCCTGGATCTTTTGCGGCATCCTCCAGGGTGCTTGGTAGGGAAGAAGTGCTACAGGCTGGCTCTTCTAGCCATTCCTTTCCTACCAGGTAGAAGAGGTACCGCTCATTAATCCTGCTTGCTCAGCACAGGAGGTGTTGGGAAAGGGAGACTTCTGATGTAGTGATTATCTTGTGTAGAAAGTATCCAAAAAACTTTTGGCATAATGTTTTTCTGTGTGTGTCCTTAGCATTGTTTCATTGCAGTTGGTGCAAATATGGCTATTAAAAATATTTCTTCTAGTATCTGTATATTTCTCAGTACCATGAGGATTTTATTGATCTCTGAGTTACTTTTTCCCTCTCTGAGATTTGTTCTTTGTACATAAATAAAAATACTTTTTGTGGGCCAGTTCCCTTCCACGTGAGCGGGTGCAGCGTTTCCATGCCAATGAGAATTCAGTATGCAGGGTTAGAGGAACTAGTAATATAATAAGATGCAGAACAATAATATCAAACTTTTTATGGATACAAAGAGAACTGCAGTAGGGCCAAAAAAAAAAAAAGGAAACTCCTATATTTGTTCCAGAGTAGAATGTAATATATTTGTTTCGACACAGTAGTTCCAGAGTGCAGTCTCACTAGGCAGAGAAATTTCTTACAGGACTGGGAAGGCTGTTCTCATATACTTGGGCTCACAGAAAATTAAAAAAGGCAAGTGTCTCCTATGGGGTTTAGTATCCTGCTGAGGCGTGCCACCACTGAACCTTGTGCCCTACCTTGTTTACCTGCGTCCTCGCAATTCTGGGTGGACCCGGAGGGAAGGAGCCTGCCTGCAAGGAGACGTATCACAACTCCCAGGAGTCCCAGCAGCTTGAATGAACTTTACTTCTTAAGCCAGACAAGGAAAAACTACCTTTTTTCCTCAGTGCCTGAAACTCAAAGGGCAATCAGAAACTTGTGCTGTTGGTATTTTTTCTTTACCAGGCAATATGTTTGTCATGCTTACAAACGTATAGCATGTGCTCAGCTCCTCAGCACTATTGCTAGACATGCAGGGAGAATTTTTGTGGGAGATGGTAAGGCACGCACTCTTTCCCCCTTGCTCTTAGGACAACATTGAGTAGGCCCTTGGCTTAGTGCTCTCTGACTCATCTAAAGGAATAGATGTGGATATATAAAGAGAACGGTGCTGGAAGCCAAGCCAGTTGTAACTTCAATGTGGCATTCAGGGACTGCTCTGAAACTTGTTGAAGTCAATCAGAAGATCATTTCTGACCGATTCAGTTGGTTGCATCTTCAGTGAAAACAGAGGAGATTGAGGTTTTTGTTCTGTAAGGTTTTCAGATGACTGCTGACAGATCCACGTATGACCTGTTCTCCACTGATTTAGCCCTTCTTTTGCTCTGCCCTCAGGTATCGAGGAGACTAGTCAACTTAAAGGGCTGATGCAGGAAACAGAAGTTTCCATCTGCCAGGATAACTGTGCCTAATGGTGAGAAGAACAGTTTTTTTCATAT
>VXBO01002852.1:60153-97428 GCA_013400135.1 Rhinoptilus africanus
TTTTTTTTTACCAGATATGATCCAAAGTACTTCAGACACTGGGCAATGGTACACACTCTGGTTAAGTGTCATTCAGAACTTGTAACAAGAAAATCAGGTAGTTTATCCTACTCAAGGGAATGTCAAAAGAAAACTATGGAAAGCAGCAGGAAAGAGTTGGTACGATGGTGATTATTTTTTTAAAAAATATATATCATGTTCTCTTAAATTCTAAGCATCTCTTAGTACTATTACAGTTATTTAAAAGTGTTGCTCACAACCATCAACGACTGTTTAATCCTTAAGCTGTAGCCATCTTTTCTGTCAAATGGTTTAAAATAATTATGTAGCACTTAAATAGTTAAAACCTTTTTTTTTTTAAAGCAACCGGCAGTGCTTTATTCAGGCACAGCCTGTATCTACAACAAAGAGAATACTATGAAGGGGAACTTATTCTAAGACAGGATTTTTATCATGTTGGGACATTTCTTACCAGCATTATTTAAAAGCTTTTTAAAAAACTGCTCTCTCACACCTTTGTTCTTTCTGTGCCAGGAAATGTTGTTACATATTTAATACCATATTTTAAATGTTTCATATGTTTATGACATGAAATACATGTACAATATAATCAAGGCTCTTCAAATTCTTCTGCACCTATATCACTCCACACAGCAGTCTGAGAGTTTGTGTGAAGAAATGCTTCTGACCACAAATGCTGCAAATGGAGAAATACATTTTAAAACTATTTTTTTATAGTTTTCATTTATTTCCATTACATGACAAAGTCACAGTGTGGGTCTGCTGGGAAGAAAGCTGCTTCTTGTACTCTATTAAATTTACTTTGTTTATTCTGAAGGTTTTGGGCCTAACTCTTAGAAGGTCTGCTTAAACTGTATTAAAAAGGGACATAGTGAAGTTTGCTCATGAAAATAAACTGGATCAATACCATTGTTTATTTCTCAAATAAAGCAACAAATGACACCAGTGGTGGTAACTTCAGATGACTGAGACTAGACTCAAGCAAGAACTCAGGACTGAAACTGAAAGTCTCCTCGTTTCTCAACCAGTAATCATTTTCTAATTTTATTTTTATGGACTTGGCATGTCCATAAAAATATCTAGATAGAGAATCCTTAGGAATTTGGTTCCTGCAGGTAATACAGATTAGGATTATCTTTCATCTTGGAGTTTTTAGGCATGGATGAGAGAAAGAAAATGATTTTGTAGCAATTAAATTTATATTTTAGTGTGTATGTACTAGTGGGGATAAAAGAAAATTACCTGATGGAATACTTGATTTACTTTGTGACTTTTAAATTAAAACACTACAGGTAGTCTTCCTTCATAAAGATTGACATGTCCAAGGGTAATTTTTTGGTTGTTTTGTTATTTGGTTTTTTGCTTTGTTTGGGCTTGTTGGTGTTTTTTTTTTGTTGTTGTTGTTGTTTGGGTTTTAGAGCTTCCAGTAAGAAAGTAATGCTTTTTTTTTTTTTTGGTTGTTCTAATATTTCTCCAGATTATTCATGGGATATTACTGATCACCAGCTTTACATGGATCTCCTGACATATGCTGATGACGGCTCATCAACTATTTCTCACTCTAAGTAATTGAATCATAGAACTTAAAACAGTCAGTCCTGATGTAGGACAAAGTGGCTTTGAGAAAAACCTCAAATATTTACTGGGATTTGGAGAGTAGAGAGAGTTTTTTGGGGTCTGTTTGTTTTTTGTTTTTTGTTTTTTTTTTTAATTAGATGATGCTATAATTACTAATACTTCAACTTGTGGTTTTCACCATAGCGGCAGGGACAGATTCTTTTAAGTCTTCACAAAAACAGTGTAGCATACTTTGCAATAGGGAACATTAACTCTTCTCAAAAGTGTCAATGTATTGTATGGTATAATATAAAGACTATAATGGCTCGGTTTCCATCCTGTTCTCCTTCTGTTGTTGCTTGTTTACTTTGGTTTCACGATATAAATATTTGTGTGCATACTGGCTTATTGTGTTGCTCTAAACACACGCGAATCTAATTACCAATGTGTTTAATTTGAATTTAGTGTTACATGGTTTTTAATCATGCTCCAAGTCACTTTTAATGGTTACAAGAAAAGTATTTCTGGAACACATACTTCTCAGACTATAAGAATGCACTGTTCCCAGCAATAGTTGAGATTATTTAATTTATCAGCAAATAAATGTTGTGTAAATACTTTTGGATGAGATCCCAATGGTAATTAGCAGAAACAAAAGTCAAGAGGTTAAAAATTAAGCTTGGATTCTATTAGGTTTTGTGGTGTTTTTAATACATCTTAGCAAGTCATACATCTTCCCCTCCCCAAGAGCCCACCCCAAATATGTATATTGCATCCTTTATTTTGAGATGTCTGAAAATTATATTTTGTGCATATTGATTTCTTCGTGCTAGTCTTGCAGTAACAGTGTCTTGTTTTATTTTCTGAAAACTTATAAGGGCTGGAAAAATGCCAGCGTAGGAGCTATAGAAATACAATGACTTCTGTCCTTTGGTGCAGCAAAGATAATGATGGTAAAATTTTCCCATAGTACTTTTTCAGTCTATTTTGTACTTCCCATTGAAGGACTGCTTACAGGGTTGAAATCTAACCTATACATTTTTTTGATATCTTCACTAGATTTCAGGTAGGATGTAAAATATTTTGGTGTTTACAGTATTGTGAATTCTTGAACTAATGTTTTTATCCAGGGCATCAAAAATTAAGTGCTGCAGAAGTACAATCACCATTCATTTAAATGGTGCTGAAAGAAAGTTGTACCTGTGAAAAAAATAAGTCACTTAGGTGCACAAATAGAGACTGAGGTGCAAAATATATTCTGATTAATTTAATGTTGTGTGGGTTTTGTAGTTTGGACTGAAACACATATTGAACTATCAGCTATATATACAATTACCAAGTATTTTGCTTCCACATGGGAGACAGGAAGAGACATAAGAAGCTTATTTTTCCCACTAAAATAATTCTTAATTTATTAACCCATTCTCATTTCCTCATCAGTTGAAGGAAACTTTCTCAAGCAGTGTAAATATGTGATCCAGTGAAACGAAGAAGAAAAAAGAAAAAAAAAAAAGATTTATACCTGGAGTAATTGCAGCTAGTAGCATATGTAAAACTGGTTCTGTTTTGTGATGTTTCCAGTTTCTTACATGTGATTCCATTGGTATGTCACTTCCATCACCGTGATCTTATATAGTGTGATTCAACATTGTTATCATTCAGTGTTTCATTGTTTGTTATGTGGAATTTATTTAGCTGTTCATGCTGCTGTCTGATTTTCTGTGTTTCCTTTCAAGTGAATCCTTCCCTTTTCTTACATGAGGTGGATTTGCAAGTCATCCTTTACCCATGTAGGCTACAACTTGGCTGAAATGCTTGATGTTGACATCTTGTTTTTTCCCTATGTCAGCTTCCTCTTGATTCTGCTGGAGCAATAGCTGAGAGCCCAAGTCACATTTAAATGTGTAAACAGGTAGATATGTATTCCACAAACAGACTGTATATTCATACCATACAACATTGTTTTCATGCTAATTTTTACAGTTTGTGATTTTATATACTTGCTAATGTGCAAAATATTACTCTCATTGACTTTCACAGAAACCTCAGAACAGTTGCTTTGTGCTAATTTTCTGTCTGTAACAGTGGTCAGTAGCAAATACTTCATAAGTAGAAGCAAAATGGTGAGGATGGAGCAATATCTTTCCAGCTTCCAGCAGTTAGTCCCCTAGGGACCTTCCAGGTCAGTCTTTGTATCCTGTCCAGAGTGTTTATAGTTCTGGACAGACCCCTTTTCCATGAATTAGTTCTTTTTTAGCTCATTTATTACCTCTGCCTTCAAATTATTGAGGTAGTGATTTCTGCCTTTTAATGACACATTGCATTAAAAAGTATTTAATTTTGTTTCCTTTAAATCTAATTTCTCCTAGTTTTCATCAGCTGTTTCCTCATTCTTTTAGTATGAGAGTTAATGACTCCCTATATGTTTTCTCCAAGCAGTTCATGATTTTTCTCATATTATACCTCAGACCCTTTATTTTTCCAAATGCAGTTTAATTATATAAAGGCTGTTCCTTGATTTTAAGAGTTGTTATTATCTCTCTCTCTATCCTTTCTATTTCTACCTTCTCCTTTACAAGATTAAATGATAAATATTATGCAATAATAAGAAACAAAAGCATTCAATGGCAGTTTTTATGAAGAAGTCATGATGCTTTGGAGTTTTCCTTTATAGAAAATTTCTCTCTGATGTTAAATACATTTTTATTTTTTGAAAAAAACACTATATCCTTCTTTACTGGACTACCTCTGGACATTACCATATTCTGTCTAAGGAGATTGTTTGTCAGGTCAGGCATCAAACGCCCTCCAAGATACCTGTGCATGCAGAGCACCTCTGAAGTATTTTCTTTATAGGTGGTCTCATTCCAATTCTGTTTACCTCTACTCTTCAGGGTGTTCTGCAAACTAAACCAAATTAAAAAAAAAAAAAGTACAATAGTTCTGATTCTTTTCTCATGCAGCACATGTGAGTCTTGATCTGGGGATAACTAGTGTTATACTGAAGCTCTTCTGTAAACCAAGTATTAGCGCCAGCTTTGAAAATATCGTTATCAACCATGACTTTTACATTAGGTGATATGGATGTACAACTTTTTGGTTGGGAGTTTGATGCAGAACTTGGTATCCAAAGGACCAGAGCTGTGTTTAGTTGTCTAAGATTTATTGGAAGTTGTGATTTAAAGCATCTGAACATCTGGCCTGAAACATGGGTTTGGGGGTTCCTGTAAATAAAAGCCAACTAGATGATTTCCACCCTTGATTGTCATAAATATTAATTTTAGATGCATTCACTCTGATGTACTTTTGTCTTATTATTGAGCTAAAATATCATCTGAGGTCCAATTTTTTGATTTTTCCATATCAGAAACAGTAGTGAGAACAATGTTTTCCCTACATTATTTAAAATATTACTAATGGTTTTTTTTAAAAAAAAACTACTTAAAATATGCAACATTTAAATGGAAGGACAGGATGAAGTATTTTTACGGAGCTATTCAGAAGCAAGAGTGGCCGTTTGCAATTGTTCACACCAAGGCATTTGGCCTTGCAGTATCATTGCTTACCACTGTCATATAAAACATTAGATATGATTAGCTGCAGGTATCCATGCCAGATGATATCCTAGTAAAGTCCTTTATATATTTCATCTTATAATTGTATTTGCAAGTTAATGTTTGAAGTGTCAGTCTTTGTAAAATTAGCTCATCTTGTTATGATTTAGAGCTTTGATGTGAGTGAAAGGCTTCAATTGCAATGCACAGTCACATCTGAGAGTAAACTGCATAGACAAAGAGACTTACAAGACTAGTAAATCAAATACTCTGAACTGTCTATGTGGATTATGAGGTACTATTTGCATAACTTTGAAGTATTTATACTGATGAAATTACAATAATTAAAATCATTGCTGTGTCAATTGCTAGATGCCACAAGGCATAGCAATTACTAGCATGCAAATCAGACTTTGTGTAAGCATTTTAAAGAATAATTACCTTATTTGATTCAGATGTGCCTGAAAGGCATTAAGAATCATTTGAGCTATTTTGCCTTCAACAATTTTTAGGTCTCAGATAATATTGTTTTTATTATTATTGTTGACGATAATACCTTTGTGTGGGCATATGACTATATGTTTCTGGTTTAGGTTTAAAGTGAAACCTAGTGGTAAAACTTGCCGAAGCGGTTAGGAAGGATTTCTTTTATATTGGTTTCTTCTGAATCTCTGTCTACAAATTATTTTATCTTGCATGCAGTCTCTTAGGTTTTTTGTTACAGCTTGTGAAATCCTGTATTATGTGAATAATATATAAATTATTTCTAGGAGAAAAAAAATTTTTTTTTTTTTGCTTTACATTTATAACAGACAATTTGGGTTTCCACAACATGAATTTGAAATACATAATCTGAAGAAAAATAGACTGTAAAGAGCTGCTCATCACTACATTATCATTGTAGATAAATATTTCCAAGAAATGTAATGCTGATAATAAAATTAATTCAAGCTTACCCAAATTTCAAAGCCTTTTCTTCTTACAGATTCTAGGTGGTGAAGATGTACTCAGCAGTGAACGTTAGTGGATGTTTGACAGATGGGTGCTCTAGCAAAGCGAATGTTGAAGAGTGAAACAGGAGCTCCTTCTGAGACAAAGCCCATAGCGTCAGTGCGAAGTCGGCTCAAGAAGCACTGCCAAATCATTCAGGCCATAGGTTTAATCGGTGCCATGAGTCTTCCTGGAAAAGGTCCTGACTACCGGTGCATACCCCAAAGCACATATGCCCTGATATATGGTCGTTTCTGATATGAAAATCAGAAAAGAAGAACATTGTCTTCCCTCCTGGCTTTGTTTTCCAAGTAATCTCAGTCATGTACAGCACAGTACCTGTTGCTGCTAAAAACCCTTATTGTTTTGCTAAGAATAGCTAAGAATTTGTCTTATGTGCAGAGGCATATGAGAGGATGGAACTGTTTATCACTTTGATCCTGAATATCACAAGGATGAGGTGAAACAGCCATTTCAAGGGATGAAATCTGCTGTATGAAGAAACACCTACGCTATCACAGCATCATGTTTGTAAACATAAATTATCTTTAAAACAGCAAAGCTTTTTCCTGATGATCAAGGCACAAATAATTAAGGGAGGGGGGAAAGGTAAATCAGTTTTCTAAGTGTGATGAGCCCTAATACACAACGCCATTACAGTGTTGAGGAATATTAAGTGCCATAAAGAATCCAACTTGGCTACTCCACATCTGTCTTTGTGTGGCAGTGTTGTTTATTTTCCCACTTCCACTTCTTGTAACGTTTCAATAGTGCTCCTCAGCACTCTGTTGTCAGTAGAATATATATTGTTGCCTCACCTGAGAAGAACTTTGTGATCCCTATGAACCTCCAGAACCATGTGAACTTCTCAGAGGCACTGACTTCAGAGCTCAGCTTCTTTAGTGACAGATAAAGAGAAGCCTCTGTGTTCTGATGGTCCTCCTTACCTGTGTAAATAATTGCAGCCATAGGTCCTGACCATCTACAGGATGTGTTCCTGGGGACCCAGCACCTGCTGTCTGGGTTGCAAGAGGCAGGCTGGGAGATTAAGTGCTCTATCAGGAGCAACCTGACTCCATGGCTTGGCTTAATGACAGTTAGAGCGCCTAACTATGGAGAAAAATATTTCTTCCCCCTGATATTCTGCTCTCCAGCAGGGTTGTGACACTCCAGGCTATGTGGCAGATGGATCTTTTCCTTGACACTCTTTTCAGTATTAAGGAAGGACCATACTTTGCTATAAGTTCCTTAGGAAGAAATACCCTTACAGCTTTTTTTTTTTTTAATTATTCCCACCAATACCCCTATGTAAAAAAAAAAAAAAATCATATCTAGCCTGTAACCTGAATAATATGAAAAGGAAGTTTTATTTTATGAACATTTTAAATTGCACTTAAGTTCCTTAAGCTCCACCAAACTCCAGAGAGTCCAACATGCATTTCAGTTTGTAAACAATCATTAAAATACTCCGTTCAAAAAGATTCTATTTTTCTCCATCTTTCCTGCATTATCTTTTATGCACAGCTTTATTACAGCATCTTCTGATTAGAAAGAAAAAACACTGTGGTTAATACTTATTAAATCAAATAACCTCATGATTCTTTTCCACTGAGTCTGCCAGAAATTTCTTGTTATTGCAACTACCCAGCATGCTTTATAGTGGTTAGCTATAAAACAGTGGATAGTACTGTCTTAATTTTTTGCATAATTAACAGCATAATCCCTGACTAGTTTTGAGGCATAAGGTCTGGGTCTCAGTGTTATGCACAATTGTGTTCAAATATCACCCACTGATTAGTGAGACCACGCTCAGGTTTAAAGTCTATGGCCAACTGATCCTTGTGAAGTGGTTGGCTCTAGCACTGGGAGCTACTCCCCACTGAAACATGTTTCATTTAATATTTCCTCACTTTTTAAAGCATAATTGTTCCCCAAAGCATAATTGTTCCTTTTTTTTTTTTTAATTCTGAAGTCGCGTAGTTTTGTTTGAGGATTTTTTTCCTCCTTTGTATTTAAATTGCCGTTGGCTGGTTTTGGAGGCATCTTTTCATTGTGGTGATTTTTTGAATGTTTACACCTGAATATACCCAGATATACCTATACATGTGCTACTCCATTTATTTTTTACAAAGGCAGTTCTTTCACCTTCCAGCTCCACTTCCCTCCCATATGAGCCCAGTGCCATCATCATTTATCACGTTCACATAATGGGTTGGAAGAAGAGGTATACTTGCTCTCCTTAAATGGACTGCTGCTGTTATTACAGAGGTGTGATTGCAGCTCATATAATGTATTGTAACCATCCAATGTGAAATGCATTTTGTGATGGCTAATAAGTACATTAACAGCCTTTATGTTTGCATTATTAGGATTTAGTTAGAAACCTACTACTTTCGGAAGAGACAATCACCTATGCCAAATCATTTCCAGTCTGACCCTTATGCGCAAGGGCATGAGTATAACTCATCCTAGTTTTTCCTCTATCAGGATCATAAATGGTCATGCTTTAGCTATCATTAACATAGTTTGAACTGGCTACTGAAAGTGGCCAGCATTGGCAGCAGTTGTCACGCTGCAACTCTACAGTTTTCTTTATGGTTTTTAAATTCTGACGACAGTTCACCTAAGCTACCACTTCATCCATGAAGTCTATTTCTGTTCTGCATCCTTTTCCAGTTCCCTTCCTTACTGATCTTGTTAGAGACCCAAACAATTTAAAAAAAAAAAAAAAGTCTCATATTTTTGGACGTTTGGAGCTCTTCTTGGTTCTTATTCCTTTGTTTATGTTCTATTTCATTCTCTCTGTGAGATTTCAGTGGAGGTGTTAAATCCTTAGTGGAGGTGTTAAATCCTTACAGACATTTGGTTGTTTCATTTGGTTTGCTCATCAGAAGTGGCATTGTTTGAAAAATTCAGGCTCTTTTTGATGCTTAAAGAGAAGCTGTCATGTACTGAGACCCTTTGGAACTCTTACTTCCTATTCATTATTTAATTTCAGGGAAAATATCAGACTGATACTTTTTTTTCTTTAAACTTTTTTTTTAAAAAACAATTAATAAAAAACCTTTTTTTTTCAAAAATCAATATTAGTTCTTTTGTTTTCCTAAATAAAAAAATACTAGAGAGAATAGTAGCTCTTTAATAATTACTGATGTATATTATCTATGTTCCTAGTGTTACTGAGACTTCTTATCTACCCACAGAAAACAAATTAAAAGGAAAACTGAAAATCAGTAGAGGTCTAGTCCTTATACAAAAAATATCCATTTACTAATGTACTTTGTATGCAGCATTTGGCCCCATCTAAAAGGAAGGTATAAGGCTGGCTGAGTTAGCCTTAAAATCGAAAGCATTGCAGATGATCGTTTATTGGTCAAGAGGTCCCAGTAAAGGGCTGTATAAGGTAATGCATTGCATTGCATTGCATTGCTGAACGCTACATGGGATGGATAGAGGTAAATCTTGAAGACTGAGGGCAAAAATCCCTTCGTCTTATTGGTATATTGTTAAACCATGTTGTGACAGAGGAAAGAGAAGAGAGGAGGCAGGGGAAGGGATTGTTGGTTTCTGTGCAGTTGGCTGCAAATGTTCCCCCTCAGCCCCTCCTCCTGCTCCAGCTATTGGTCTCTGATATTTTAGCTAGGGCTGAGGTGACCTATTTGGAACCATAGGTTAGCACGAGTAGGTAAAAAATGGGGTAAAATGAATAATTCCATGCGGTTGTTTTTCCTCTGTTGTTTCAGTGAGGCTGTGTTCACTAGAAACTGGATCAGCCTATCTGAAATCATGGAGATGTGGCAGTGCTAAGAATAGTGGTTGTCTGTGTGCTTTCAGGAGTCCCCCCCCCCTCAAAACAGAAAATATGTGAAAGCACTCTAGATCTTGAATTTGCTTCTATGACTATGTTGACTTTGATGGAATATATCTCAAGTAAAGCAAATTATGAGATCTGGTCAACCTCATAGCTAGGATGAATTACAAGGGTTCTATAAAGTCAGTAAGTCTGGCTGGTGTGGTTGCATTAAATCTCTCATGTTTTACTCTCCAAACAATAAAAAAAAAAATGAAATAAATTATGTGAATGGGTTCATCCAAGTTTAGCCAGTCTAACTGTTTGGCATATGTTTTCAAATGCCAAACAATCTTGAGGGTTGTTTTTGATGAAAACTGTAGTTCTGTCTCTCCTTCTGATTTGACAAAAGTTTTGAACATCATTATTCTTAAAATTGAGTATTAGGAGTTTTGTTGCAAAGAGAATGTGAAAAATACAAGCCAATGGGGATTGCTTAACATGTGACAATCTCCAAAAGCTTGTACCATACCACTCCAGCTGTTCCCATGTTGCTTCTGTCATTTCATGAGACATTTTTTGTGTTTGTTGGTGTTTCATTTTTTAATTTTGGGAGAACACTACCTAATATTCTTTCTGTTACTTTCGCTGTGTATTCCCTTTGAAATCTTTATACTGCCAGTTCATCTTTGCTGAATTTGAGGGAAGAGAAAAAACTTTTAATTAGCAGTTTTGGTTTCACTAGAGCCAAAGAAAAATGTGTTATGTCAGCATAAATTAAACTTCATGAAAAAAATTAAGAAGGTTATTCCTTGGAGATTTTTGAAGAATGCTAGGCACCAAGGAAGAAATACTTCCATTGTTTTTCTAGGATTTTTTCCCACTTATGTTTTCAGTTTTTATTTACAATACTCTCACCGACTTTATCTATGTTAAATATAAGAATGTATTGTGGTGAACCATTCTTAAATGCTGGGGCCTAACTAAAGAGTCAGTGGGGTCCTACTATTTCCCTCAGATCATAAGATACAGATAAGTTGCCATCTTTCCATAGGAATCTAGCTAAAGAGAGATAGTAATTTTAAGAATGACATAACCAGAATAATTTATGATTACTATTATTATTATTATTTACATGAAAGAACTTCCCATTTTCACAAGTAACTACTAAATTGCTGATGGGTTTTTTGTTTTGTTTTGGTTTTTTATTTTTTTAAATTTCATAAGTAAGGAAAATATACACAGGAAACTTCTGCAAGCTCAGAGTGCAAAGAGTAAAAGTCCCACTACTTCTCATTACATTTAAACGGAAAAATGGCTCAAACCCAGCTGTTTCACCACTGGATTGCTGAAGGTTTCTGTAGTTCATACAGCTGATTGTTGTATTTGGCCCCTCTGAAAATACATTGAGTTTCACAAGCGGCTAAAACTGGCTCTACTCCCTCATGTAGTACACACAGTAGCTAGAGGGATTGTTCTTCTTGGAAAATTGTGAGTGTTGGCTCCAACCCCTTCTTAAAAATATGTGGAACAGAAGGATTTACACCTCTTAATTAGAACTTTTCTCCCTTTAAGCTAAAAAGTCTGCATTCCTTCTGGGTGTGCTGGGTTTTAAAATGGGATATCCAGGAACCGCATGAAAATCAACAGACAGAAAGAGAGGAGGTGATGAATACAAGTTGAGATAAATATAAGACTTTCTGCTGTGACTAGAAATACTCCTGTAAAACTATGTATCAGATGAAAAAGTTGAGAGCTGCCAGGTATAGTATAGTGGAAAGCTGTATTTATTCATTTACTAGACCTACAGCATAGAGTATTAGCCTGAGGTGACCACTTATCCTGGAAACTTAAGAACTAGATCTGAATTAACAATGTAGCTACAGCTCATAAAATTAAGCAAATATTTCCCCAAACAGAAACATTTCCAGCTCATACATGGAATGGGTGTTGCCATTGTCTAACCTGTGGATGGGAAAAAAATATTTAAAAACTCACTGTAGCTTGCATATAATCACCCATAAGGTACTCCAGTGGTACAATATTCAAGAATAATTCTAGGAAAATCTGACCAGAAATAAAATTATTTTTAGAGTAAATTTTTAGAAAAGCAGCCTTCTTCAGCAATGCATAGGTTTCCTTCCTTTTCCTTTGTATCATAGTATTACAAATCCCATGTTTACTTCTGTTTCCGGACAGCCAAGTTAGTCAGAAGAGTGTTTCTGAAGTGTACACTCCATATGAACAGATCCACATTTTTTTATGTGGATACAGAATTACTTCGTCATAACATGATGTTTACATTACTTATGCATCACTTTAAATGCATAGTTTAAATCAGTTCCTGTTGTATAGAACACTGGACTTGCACACAATCACGTAGCTCTCTATCTATCAGATTACAATAGAAGATATTACATAAAATACAAGAGGGTAGGAAGGTAGAAAAACTCAAATGTCTTCCGCTATTTGTGCAAATAAAAATGATACAGTTTTTCTGGAACTTGGTTGGGATCAAGCAGCATTTTCTAGGCAATGCCATGAGAATCTCAGTGAATAGTAGAGCTCACAAAGGAATCCTCTTTCCGTGACATATGGGTAAGAAATGTGGGGAAGGATGCAGAAAGACCCTAACTGGCAGCTCAGTCCATTCTGCAGTCTTTCCTGTGGTCCCTGCCAGACAAGACAAAGGAAATGAGAAAGACCACCCTTGTTACAGCAAAGAGATTAGACTTGATAAGTTTCCCCTCTACATAGATCTGGCTTAAGGGAAAGTTGTTGGTGTGGTATCATCTCTAACAAAGAATGGAAATACAGTTAAAAGCTACATTGTGGCTATGAGTAGGTTATTCTTTTACAGTGAGATCTCCAGAAAGACTAGGTTTTGATTTGAGGGGATTGAAAGAGAGGTTAGTGTAGTGTTGTAGAGCATTACTGTTAATATGTCAAAGTGCTATGTGAAGATAAAACCACCAGGGGAAAGCATGATTATGAGGCACGTAACCTGAAAGAAAGAGCTCTGCTGCTGAAACCTTCCTGCAAGGAGAAAGAGGAGCTGGAACCCTTGAGAACAGATTGATTAAATTTTACAGGAGGGTTGAAAGTGACATACAAAAGACAAAAAGAAGGTATCACTATTCTCAAAAATAGTAAAAGTTAGAAGATGAAGAAAATAGACTGAAAGGGAATAAAAGCCCAGAAATGTTGGTGAAAGTACTTGTCAGTTGGCTAGAGAATACTGCAGATAGCAGTAAGGATAGAAAGTTGAAAACTGATGAAAGCTATGTGTCCATAGCCGAAGAAAATAAGTAACTACAACACCTACTAATTTGCCTTCAGTAATATGGAAGACTTTAAACAAGTCTTGGAAGAAAAAATAGCTCAAGATATGAAAAAATGGAATAAAATGGATCATAGGTTTGTCAAAGTAGGTCATGACTAGCTAATCTGTTTTCTGAAAAACAAAAGTTCTTTAGACAAAATAAATTAAGTATATCCATCTGTTTTTAGCAAAACATTTGAAATTCTTCTGCAAGGAAAGTTATAAATTTAGGTAAGAGATGGGAATAAATGCAAAAATAGTTTAAGACTAAAAAGACATTGTAAAGGGAAACAACCTTGAAGAGGTTGCTAGAAGGGTGCAGTGAAGCTATTACTTGGGTTTTTCAGGGGCTTGTCAGATTTTAGTAAACATTTTGTTATATGCCAGCAAAAAATAGTGTGCTCAGGAAATTTGTGGGTTATTGAATGTTATCTGGCCATGCCAATGAAAAGGCACAGAATATCATGAAGAACTGCATGATACTATCACTGCAAGCAGTTGAAGCAAGATTAATTTATTAAGTACTAAGTACAAAATCATTCACATAAGGATGAAAACAAAATTATAAATGAAAGAGAGAAACACTAGATGTGGAAATTGAACATTAGACGACAGTAACCTTCCAAATTGTGAAAAACACATGTAAAATGTGTCAGGTGCTGTATTTTCAGTAAATGAAAACTAATTTTTACAAAATAATGAAAAAGAAAGAAATGCAGCTTTAGTAATGGAGCAATCTTCAAAGAAATCAACATATACATGCACCCAGATATCATGATGCCCTAAAGCTTTAATGTAGTCTGAATGGCATATTTGTGTTAGGCAGCAGAGAGAGGGCTTAAAGTGTGTAGTGAAACCTCCTCCACTGATGTCAATATCACTTCTGGATTTATGTTATTTACAATTACAAATAATTTGAACAGGGAAATTAAGCATAGACTTCTAATTATCAGAGGAGTAAAAGATTTAAGGGAAAAAAGGCAAAAAAAAAAAGAAAAAAATACTCATTCTAAGATGGAAGCAGATCAGTTTACAGAAAGAATTGTATAAGTCTTTGTTAGGCAGTCTGCTTAACCTTTTTTATCAATCTTTTTAACCTGTTAGTTTGATTTACTGGTTTCTATAGAAGCCTACAGAGCATCACAGAGCATAATTTGGCCCCAAATGTACACACCTGCAAATTTAAATATGTAAATAAAATAGGTAAATAAAGCAGATTTTTTTAAAAAAAAAAAAAATCAGAGCTTTTTGTATTGTATNAAAATCAGAGCTTTTTGTATTGTCTTCTGCTAATAATCTCTGAGATTTACAATTTTAGAAATTCTATCCCATTAGCTCAGCAGTTATGCATGATTACAAGCCTAATCTCTTTGTTCTAAGCAAGGTTCTTCCTCCTTTTCCTTTTTTTAGTCTGTAACCCTCTGTAGTAGCAGTTATTTCTATATCCTTTCTCAGAAGATAGTGCTCACAGAAAACATAAATGGCAAAATAAATAGAATTAAAATTATATTTATCAAAAATGGTATGAAAAGAGAAAAGAGAGTTTGTATGGCATGACGTGCTATGGGGATAACTTGTCTGCCTGTAGAAATTTATACTATGGGTTAGATTTTCTTTCTCAAGTGTGGGCATGCAGTAATCTGAACATTACTCTTGCAAGGAAAAAATCAGGAAGAGAAAGTTAATTCCTAAGAAGAGAAGAAACATCAAATATATGTAACATGAATCCCTCTAGGAGAAATGGAAATGGAAAATTTACTTTATTCATTTACTTTTTGTAATTTTAATTTTATTTGCTTGCTTAGTATAGATTGAGGGCAGCTAGAAAGACCAAAGGCTGTAACAGCAAAGAAAATGTCATTCTTCAAACTCTAGGAGAAAGAATTACAAATTTTGTTGGAAAAGACTGCGATTTTCTTTGGCAAGTGTTTTGATGAACAGTTTGCATAATGTACTTGGTACTCCTTGAGCATCTAGTCTTACTATTTTTCTTGCTTTACATGTTAGATTGTATCTATTGATTGAATATTGAAGGCCTTTAAGCATTTAATCTTTTATAAAGGAAGAGTAGAGCTGTTTGATTTTCCTCCACTGAACTGATAAAGATAGACATGAAAGCCAATTCTATAGTTCGCAGCTTAGTCTGGATCCCTGTTTGTTAGACAAGTGCCTTGTGGCTGTATATATAAATGGCTACTGGTTAAAATGTCCACAGGTGGCTAAAGAATCTATAGTACAGTTCCTTCCTTTTTAGGGTCCTGGTACATAGCACAAGTGAGTTTCTTAGCAGTACGTGATAGTAAAGGTCAGTCAAAATCATATCTAGAGCCGAAAAGAAGTAAAAGAAAAGCTGAAAATCAAAAGAAAGGAACAGTAGCCTAGGAAATTATCTTAGTTCTATCATGAAGTGAAAGTTTATGATGACGTTCTTTGTTGCTGCTATTTAACAGCTTTGAGAATATCATACAAGCAAAAGAACCACTGAAGTATCTTGAGAAATGCGGTTCAGTCACTGTTCTAGGTTAGAGTCAGTTCAGCTTGCTTCTGATGATCCCAGCACTTGGTTAAGACAAGTCCTTAAACCTGTAACTGTGTGGTAACAGGCTGCAGGCTGTTACAACTTGCTGATTAACAGGAGAAAAGGGCAGAAATGTTCTTTGCATATTTGTTTCATTTCTTTCCAATCTCCAGATAGAGAGTTTTAATTATGATAATCTGAAGGTTTTTATATAGGAGTAATAGAATATTATTCTTGTTTCTGATACAAAGACAAAAGAATCTGCAGCAACTTAAATTAAGATTTTTCATAAGCAAAACCTCAAAACCTCTATAGGTGTTGAGCTGAAACCCATTATGTAAAGAGGAGGTAGGGACTGTGTTCCTTATACGGCAGCTGGAGACTATAACCTGTATGCTAATATGCTGGGAATATTGGTATTATATGATGGGAATATGATAGCATAGGAATAGATTTACAGCTAATGTTTTTAACATAGAGAATGATTTACAGAGTAAGGATTTATGTTTAGAATAGCATAGTGATGCACTTAATGGAAGTTGGAAAGAGCCTTCATTGTGATTTCCTGGTTTCAGGCATTTTTGCAACTACTAAACAGTGACCAGCATAAGCCAAAGAGAAAACACCAGAAGGAAAAAGATGTCCACATACCCAATGGATATTTACACTGTCCAGCAAGAACACTAAGGCAGATGACTAATATTGAAAATTAAAAACATAGATGCATGTTATTAAATTTTAAAATTTGTATATTTTATTATTTTAGTTCTGATTTCATATCTTTTATGCCAGGACTGTACACAGGACACCCCTGGGCCTGGTTTGATCTGAAGGTCCTTTCTCCTTGGTCCTCAGACCACTCTCCAGCAATTTTTAACATAATGTTCATTTACTACCCAGCTACTGGGTGTAGTGTTGATATAACTTGTCTGCTTCACAGGAAGTTGTATACTTGTGCTATATATATAAAGAAATTCAGTGTTTACAGGAGGAAAATATTTGATTTTCAAAGATCACCAAGAAAGCTTTGCTTTTTTTTTTACCCATGTTTAGACATAAAGGCTTGAAGCCAACTTACTTTGATTCCTGGAGGAACTCAGACATTTCAGCTTAGTCACTGCCGTTGCCAACAACCTCTGGCAGATGTATTACACTCTCTAAAGCTTTATTAGTGAACCTTAGGTTTGTTGTTACTGAAAGACATAAATTAAATGTACCATTCCAGCAAAAAGTGTTCAAATTGAGAAGAAATCTGTATTTCAAAGAGAAACAAATAGGTCTAACCTTCTCAAGTAAAATATTCTTGTGTTGGAATCTTCTATAAGACAAAGAATCTCTGTTCAGTTCAGAAAAAGAATGATCCATAATGACATGACTGCTATGGGAAGAACTGTCAAAGCTACAAAACTCTTAAAATTGCTCCTCACTCTGTTCAACTAAAGCTGTGACTGGTTCACATACATAAACTGATGAATTATTAATTTGAAAGAATTTAAGGTTTTAACTTACTCGTGTCATTGTGATGAAAAAAGTTTTCCCAGTAGTCTCCTCCTTTGATTTATAAGTGCAAGTGTGCATGTGTGTGGTGTTGTGCTGTTGAGGATTAATGATGGGATGCTGGAGATTTAGGCTCAAGTTTTCCACTGTGAGGGTCTTTTAGGTTGTACGATCAGCATTATGGTCTAATCAAGGCTTATAAATATCTAAAGGGTGGGTGTCAGGAGGATGGGGCCAGACTCATTTCAGTGGTGCCCAGCAGCAGGACAAGGGACAACCGGCACAAATTAGAACACAGGAAATTCCATCTCAACATGACAAAAAACTTCTTTACTTTGAGGGTGACAGCACACTGGAACAGCCTGTCCAGAGAGATGGTACAGTCTCCTTCTCTGGAGATATTCAAAACCCACCTGGATGTAGTCTTGTCCAACTTGCTCTAGATGAACCTGCTTTGACAGGGGGGTTGGACTAGATGATCTCCCAAGGTCCCTTCTTTACCATTCTGTGATTTTGTGATTAGCCTGAAAACCCTACCAAAAGTATTGTCACTGGTTTCCCAGTAGCTGTACTTGATGTGGAGAACTCTCACAGACTTTGGGCATTGCAGTTCATCTATCTCCTCCTAAGTAGTTTGTGATCTAAAGTATTTTTCTGAATATTATCTTGAAGATATCTTTGCACAACATTATTGATCTTGATCTCTTTGGCTTATTAAATAATATCACAAACAGCTGTTGAAACACTTAATCTGAGAAAGTATATCTGTGCAACTTTTGTCAGGTAATTCCTTACTGAGAAGTGTAGAATATCATACTTAATAAGACCCTTTTTTCAGCTAAGCTGATACAAATTAGGAAGGCCTGTGGGCTTCATCAGAGATAGTGACGAAGACATTTCTTTGTGGCTGTTCCACTCCTGTCTGAAAAGGCAAGACTTAATAAAGCCTAAAAAGCTAATCTTCCTGAATGAAAAACGTGTGTTTCTGTTACGTATTTATATAGAGAAAAGCAGAGGATTTTAAAGACATTTGCAGATCTAGGATAACTTCTGATTACAGTTGGGTGTAAATTATTGTAAATTTGATTAAGCAAAATGTTGCATAAATATGTAATGCTCCTCATGTTACCAAAACCTGTCCAATATCACACACTGCATACTTTAAAATAGTTTTATTTCTCTCAGGTTAACTTTTTGTGTATTTTCCTGTATCAAGGAACAAGTTCTTATTCTTTCAAATGAAATATTTGTGACTACATAGTGATATTTACTAGCTGGGTCCATGATCGGTTTTGCATTCACATTTAAACTTATAGCAGCTTTTAGACTATTTTAAGTATGACATGTGCATTCAATTAGCTTCAAAAAGCTACCATAAAAGCATAACTGGAGAAATGTAGTTTAAATATATCTGGTGTGTTTTTCTGTTACAGCAAGTAGAACAGTATCACAAGAAGTTTCTGAGATTTCAGTGCAAGTTTTACATTTCCTTCAGTATAGAAAAGAGATTGTTGAGAGTTCATGATAGCAGTGATGGGTGGAAGGGCCCACTTTTTAAATTGGTGGAAGAAGCATCATTAGTACAATACGAGCATGTGCTCTCTCTCCCTGCTTTGGAATCACTGGTGTTGCACACTATGACTTTGTGGAAAGCTATTTGTCCTGGCTGCTGTCTGCAAAGGAAAAATACAGCCAAGAGTAAAACTTGGTATGGTTTCAGACACAGAAATATTTGAGGCAGTCCACCTTTCCATGGGCCAGCTTCTAAGATATTATTGTTTCTCCTACACTTAACCTTTTTTGTCAAAATAATATTTAAGTCACATAAAATAATATCTTATTGTTGAGGTCGAATTTACTTGCCTTTTATGAAAAGAGCGTTTCTTCTTAAATGTATTGTATCTACTTGGAAGTTGACAGGAAAGATAATTTCTACCCATTTACAGATAGTTGTTATATTCTCTTGTGATTACGTGGTTGTTTTACTTCCAGAATCCCTTTCTCCTTCATGTGAATTTTTACACTGAATTTAAAATATGTTCAGCTATTAAGAATTAACATTTAAATAATTAACAATGTTATATTTCTTAAATATTCATTTTTCTCTTCAGTAGTGTTGGTGGTATTTTCCATGGTGCTTTCCATGCAAACTAGATGCATGTAGTATTTTATTGTCAAAATAATGTTTCAAGTAGTAAAATGGCAAGGGAATACTGACTGTGCTATTAATAAAACACACCAGCTTTTAGCTGGCAAAGCAGCCTTCTTTCCATCAAATATGTCTCAGCCTTTAATAAAGAAACTCAAGTGGTGTAGGTGAAAAATTACTTTTCTCACCCGGTCATCTGTCTGTCATGTATTATTCAGGTCACCAATGTTTGTCCTGAACTGTATCATTCTGTAGTTGTGTCAGGTATGAAATATGTTCAGTGTAATTCCATCAGACTTCACGAAGTTGATTAGAACAGATCACCTTTCGGCATGGGCACAAGTTATCTCAGCAGATTGAGTGAAAAAGACTTATTTATCTTTGCCTTATAATAAAGAAAGAGATGAGCAAATTTATCCATTAACTTGAAAAGAGTCACATATTTTGTGTGAAAGCAAACTGAAGGCAGTAATTCTACTGAAAATACTTTAATGCATGAATGTTGCTTTAAAAATATATGTTTGTGTTTGAAATCAGAAAATATAAGCACTGAGCCACATGCATTATATAACAAGCCTTTAAATGATTCTTTTTTTCCCCCTGAGTGAAATAATTGGAAACAACTAAATTGGTGTTGCTTTATTTTTGGTGGGTTGTAAGGTTGTAACGATTCTTTATTTCCTTAAAATTCAAATGTTGGTGAAGTTCTAAATATAATAGTATGATACATGTTGTGTTTTTTTCTAATTAATATGGACATAAAATAGATGCGAAATATCATTTGGTAAAGCAATTTTTAATTTTTTTTAACATTGTGTACCTGCTATTATGGAGAACAACCCTGTGCAGCTATTGCGAGGGCATTAATCACCTAAGCAACCTTTTTAAGATCTGTGATAACTCAATGCAATCTCACCTCCAATACCCTTTCTAACCAAATATACCCATACCTGGAGTACAGCTTCTGTAGATATTCAGTGCTATTGTTGTGGTGTGAACTTCCTAAAGCACTGCATCTCAGCAACAGAAAATTCATGATAGGCTGTCAGACAGACTGGGACTGTCCTGTCTGCCTGTGAACTGTTACACTGCTTGAAATGTACATCTTCACCTATGGAAGGTGCAACCTATAGGTATTTATTTCATTCTGCATTCATGGAAGTGTAGTATAACAAAGATGGCAAAACAAACTGAGTAGGATTTAACAACCAGCAACCTCTGTAGGACCACTGCACCTCTGTGGCAGGTTCACCTCTCTCCTGGCAAGGAGTGGAGGGCCTTGGTGCTAGGTCACTCGCTCTGGCTGAGTGCTCGCCTAGTGCATCGTTGGACGTTCAAGCAAAGCTGGGCTTCAGAGCTTCCCGTTCCACTTCCTTTTGCTGAGAAAATGCAGTCTTGGGCGCCTGCCTCTGGAAAAGGCTGGAGGACAATGAATCCTGAGACTGGAGAGCTTAAGACAAACCCTCAAATTTCTAGATGTTTATCTGGGGTTTTTGCTCTCTTTTTTTGACCATTCAGTGAGTGAGCAGGGACTAATTTCTTAAGTCAGGGCTCTGAAATAATTCACTGTGTCGTCATATGAATACACAAGTTATTTTATTGATCCGTGCTTTAATAGTTTAAAGGCTCCACCCAACAAAAGTTTGGACTTTGTAGTTTTTAACAATACATTCCAATATATCACAGTTATCACATTTCTTCAGAAAGGCTGGTGAAAAACCTCATGTAAAAGTGAAAGTATAGATTTACTTTCGTAAATGACTTGTTATGGCATGCTAACTTGTCCTCCAAACCAAATGTACATCTGAGGCTTAAATCAGAGTATCTGAATGCCCCTCTCGAACACCTCCAGGATTTTCAGAGTGGATTCATGATTGTCACCAGCTTTCTAGATTTTACAGTGCGAAGTGTTTCAGAAAAGTAAAGTGCACAAAACGGGCTGTTATTCTTTTAATGTTTTATTAGGGCAATCTCCTTGCAAGAAACTGCTCTAAACTATCCCAGATTGTACTGAATATAACTCAGATTCACTTCTGTTGGAAACCTGGATCTATTAAGCTACCAAAATTTTGTCAAAACCTTATGTTAAAGTTTTAGATATTTTTATTTTATATGAAACAGTTAAACTCATCTTTGAATTTTGATTTTGAATCCTTACAATAAGATTGTTTAATAACTGCAGCACATGCTGGTATTTTGCTTTGAGTAAATGTAACTCAAATTTAATACATCAAGGTAAAACCTCATATTTTGTCAAAGAATAAAAAAAAAAAATATCCTTAACCTCATTGCCATTTTTCCCTGAGTTAAAACAGAAGAAAGATAATTTTAATATCTAATATCATAGTAATAAAAAAGTATAATCTTTATATTTCAAAGTGTTGACAATGAGAATTGCTTTACTAACCTTTTAAATAGTGAAGCAATTTTCTGCATCTTTTCTCAAACTGTTTTGGCATTCAGCCTCTCTGTTCATCAGAAACCTCTGAGAGCCCTTTTTTCTCACTCTTTCATTCTCTATCCATTAATCTGTGTCTCATCCCTCCCCCCTGCTCCCTCCCTCCCCCCCAACTTGATAAAGAGCTATACAGACTCAGGCCAGTTAATGGATGCAGTGGGTCATATTCTGCCCTCAGACACAAAGTCAGGGCTCAGCTCACATTGAATCTGCAAAGATTGCAACCAATGAAAGTTCTGGTTGTGCATTTGAGGGTGGAATTTGAGGTGGAATTTGGCTTAGCTCATTTAAGGAGTTCATGTAATTCATTAATGGCTGCACAGTTTGCGCTATGGAAAAGAACACTAAAGCTCCATATAAATACTCAGCACAATGTTCTTGCCACTGTGGAAGGTGCAGGCAGAATATACAGCATGCTAACAATTGGTTTAAAGACCAAGGTTGCAACTTTTATTGAAACAGAATAGCTTAAACTGCAATGTTACTTGACAGATAATAGACTCTGCAGACATAAGTAACCATAAAACCCGAGGGCACCAATCACGTGCTTCAGATACCATGAAGATGTGATCTCCAAGCTGTACCAATACCAGGGAGGAATGTAATTTCTCAAGGGTGCCAGTGTATCTTTGCTTCTCCTCTGTTCATTTTGTGGGGAATGCTGTGACATTTTGTGGTTTGTTAAAGTCAGATTCTGGAATAAAGAGATCAAATGAGTAATTTTCCTTCTGATTTTTCAAAAAAAATCAGGGAAAAAAGAAAAGTCTGCTTCTATGTTTACTGAAAAAATGTGTTTTACATATAAACATGCAGTAATAGAAAGATTCAGTTGAGAGACCAAATTAAGGATGCTAGAGTCTGTTATTTTTTGAATAAATCTTCTTATGATTTTTTGCAATCATTACATCTTAGGGATGGCAATACTGATGTGAGAGAGTGAAAGGCTTTATTAGGCAGGTGATCCAAAGATATTCAAGTGAAAGGTTCTAGGGACTTCAGTGGGTATTAGTCTGATTAGAGTTTCTTTACTTCCCAATCTTTTATGTGGATTTGGGAACAGGTTATATGATGTTATATGGCAATGGGGTATGGTAGCAATTTCTGCCTCATAGTTTTCATGCCAGAAGAATATCAACTAAATATAAACCATGCCTTGTAATAAAATCCTATTTAATGAAATACAGCGGTTATACTGTTTTGGGGGTATATAACCAGAATAATTCCCTGTGTACTTTGCGAGATTTTCCTGCATTTTTTTACATCTGTGGTGGAATTCAGCCCCAGATTAAGACATCTAAATTCAGGTGTTTGAGCATGAAATATTCTTCAGGAAGGGTAAAAAGAAAGATCTGAGGAACTACAGACTAGCCACCTTCACCTCAGTCCATGGGAAGGTGATGGGACAACTAATCCTGGAAAGCATTTCCAAACACATGAAGGACGAGAAGATGGTTGGTAGTAGTCAGCATGGATTTACAAAGGGGATATCATGTTTATCCAGCGTTCTACGATAAGGTGATTAACTTGGTGGACAACAGGACAGCAGTAGGTGTTTTTTATCTCAATTTTAGTAAAACCTCTGTCCCTGTCTATAATAACATCCTTACAGACAAGATGACAAATCACAGGTTAGATAGGGGGACAGTGAAGTGGATTGAAAAATGGCTTAACAGCTGGGTCCAGAAAGTTATGGTAAGTGGCATGAAGTTCAGTTGGAGGCAAATAATTAGTAGTGTACCCCAGGGATTGATACTGGGGCAAATACTGTTTAACATCTTCATTAATGACCTGGACAACGGGGCAGAGTGAACCCTCAGCAAGTTCACAGATGATACAAAACTGTGAGAAGTGGTTGATACACTAAAGGTCATGCTGCCACTTAGAGGGATCTTGACAGGCTGAAGAATTGGGATGAGGGGAATATCATTAAATTCAACAAGGGGAAATGCAAAGTCCTGCACCTGGAGCACAATGACACACACTTGGACAAGACCAGCTGCAGAGAAGAAACTTGGGAGTCCTGGGAAACAAGCAGCTGACCATAAGTCAGCAATGTACACTTGCAGCAAAGAAGGCGAACAGCATACTAGGCTGCATTTTGAAGAGCATTGCCAGCAGGCCAAGGGAGGTGAATCTTCCCTCTACTCAGCACTGGTGAGACACATCTTGAGTGTTGTGTTCAGTTCCGGGCTTTTCAATAGAAGAAAGATATGGGCTTGCTGGAGTGAGTCCAGTGAAGGGCCATAAAGTTGATTAAGGGACTGGAGCCTCTTTCACAGCAGAATAAGCTGAGAGAACTGGAACTATTCAGCCTGAAGAAAAGAGGGCTCAGGGGGATCTTATTAATACATACAGATACCTGAAGGGAGGGAATGAAGAAGAGGCAGCCAGACTATTATGAGTAGAGCCCACTGACAGGACAAAAGTCAATGGCCACAACCGAAAATTCCACTTAAATGTAAGAAAAAACTTTCTACTGAGAGGGAGTGGTCAAACACTAGAACCTGTTGCCTTAATAGGTGGCGGAATCTCCATCTGTGGAGATATTTAAAACTAACCTGGACGTGATTCTGGGCAACCTGCTATAGATCATCCTGCTTGAGCAGGAGTGTTGGACTAGATGATATCAAGAGGCACCTTCTGACCTCAACAACTCTGTAAATCTGTAATATTCTTTAATATCTGAGCTATTTAGCTCTCAATAAAGCAGACACTGACATTTGAAAAGCTGAACTGGTATTTGAACTCCATTGAACTTGATAAGTTTACCCACATGTAGCTATCTGGTGCCATTTTACAGGTCCTCGGTCATCTCCGATATATGGGGCTGACAGAAAAGGCAGAGTATATATAAGAATCTTAGACTATTCTGGAGCTCTATCAGGAGTCCTGTCATGTTACTTTAGGGCACCTTTAGCAACCAAATTGACCACTCCAACTGTATTGACTAGTTTTCTGTTGACTGTAACATGACCTTAGATACCTGATTCAATGCAGAGCTCTAAACTCAAGTGTTGCAGATTGTGATGGCTAATACAACACCTGTTGTGAAAGTAAGTTGGTCAATACCAGGATTTGTGTACCTTAAACACTATTTAAATTGGAATGGGATGTAAAGTATTGTTTCCCATTCAGCTCTAGGTCTTCCAGATGAATAATTAACTCTATGTAATGATCTATTCTTCTCCTTCAGCAGTAAGTGTGTTAGATTGTCCCCTCCTCAGCTTAACTAAACGAAAATTATATGAGGAAACTGGCACACTTTTTCTGAGGACAAACCATAAATTGTTAAAATGAACAAGTGCTGATCATTTATTTTGTTGCATTTTCTTTTGTATTCCCCAAAACCTACTTAATATGGCAAGTAAGCTAATGAGAATTTGATAGTAGACTTTGTGTGCTGCGGGTCTAGAGGTAATGTTACTACAGATATCTTTAATCAAGATTTCTATAGCAGTTAGAACATCTCAGGTCTCTCTTGCAATGGTGTAACCTTCTCTGTCTTGGGCAAGTTAGATACTGATTCTCAAAATATAGAAATAGTTACCGTATTTCAAAATCATGTTGTCATGAATAGTCAGTAACATGGGGATTGTTGTTTGTTTGGGGTGTTTTTATGTAAAGGGAAAAAGAAATCTATTGTACAAGCCAAGGTGTTAGTTGTACATGACAAACTATAGAAATATTTGTCATTATTTTTTTAAAAAATGCTTGTTGCTATTGTAGTTCAAAGCACTTTGTTGTCAGTGCTTTAGGTATAAGTATGTTAAAACCAATATTGAGAAAATGTCAATTTTCATGGTAGTATCTGTTTTCACAATGGAATGCTGTTTCGACAATGGAATTAAAAGCTCACCAAAAACATTAGGAAAATAAAATAAAACTCTATTAATTCTAATGAGCTAACAGGATGATTAAAAATAGTTGATTAAATGAAGTTGATCTCACTGTGAGGAAAACCTTAGCCTGACAATGACACTAAATTCAGATCTTATGAGCTTAGTGAATCAAGTGGTTAATTTACTCCTGTTAAATACCTTCTCCCTTGATGCAGACAGCATTTTACTAGTGACCTTGCAAACATTTCACTGTGCAATGATTTCTCCATTTAAAAAAGTCTACTCAGTGAGAATTCTGTCGGCATTCATGTGACTCTGCCAGATGTGTCAGTAGGCTGTTCAACAGCAGACATCTTTAAAAAGAGTCAGCTTTGAAAAAAAAGATGAATCAACATTTAGCTTCAAACAGAATTAGAGTGGAGTTAAACTGATATCAAAGAAGTTAGGAAGTTTGCCTTGTGATGATGTGTAAGATAGTCATACAGAATGTTTCCACAAGCAAGTTCACAGATAGCATTTTGACAATCAATGCACTTACTAAAGTGTTTTTGGAGGTTTTGTATTTACATAATAATAATTAATTGTTTTTATTTGCTGTATTTTTTTTAAATAACTTTTGTCTTAATGCTTCTTAAGTGTCTTAACTTATGTTTATAATGCTGTATACTTCACCTTTCAGAAACATCTCTAAGAGCCAAAGCTTGGTTGTCAGCCTCTATTTCTAGCTTTTTTCTTGATTAATAAATATGCCATTGGCTCAGAGTTAAATTTGACATTAAAAGATTATTTAGCCAAGAAATAATTATTATTTACAATACTTGGAAAAGAATTTTTATAGGTAGGATGTTGTAATGAGTTTAAATAAATATTTTCTATAAAAGTACAAATCTCAGGTCCAGTTCCCATTCTTTGCATCTGTGAATATTGACTTGTAGAATTAAGGGCATCTAGGCAGAATTCAAGCTGATATGGTACAATATGGCAAAGTAAGTCCCAATAAAATATCATATATTTTCAAGCTGCTTTAAAGTTGTACCAATTCCACAAACTCTGTAAGACTTCTTTTCACACAGCCCCTGAAAGTCACCTAGAGATACTGAGTCAGGAGAGTATATGCCTACAGTAACTTTTAGTCATGTTTTAAGAGTTTATTCTAATAACGAGAAGGATCTGGTTTTGTAGAGAAAAGGATGAAAGTAGAAAAGCCTTGGGAGTTTCTAAACAAGACAGCTGTTGGCACACATTTTGAAAGTTTGAAGAAGAGGACATGGACTGGTTCAGTGAGAATGTGCAGCTCATAATTTTGCAGAAATAACACTGCACAAATCATTACTCTGTCACGTTTAATACATGAGAAACACCACACGGAGAATGTGCTTTGTTACATTATAATGAAATACTTCTATCTGCGAGAGTTCAAATATGTGTATTTGCTAATGGACAGAGCATAACATATTGTCTGGAACATTCTTTGTTAGAGGTTTTATCCACCAAGAATTTGCAGCTCCCACTGAGATCAAAGAATTCCAAATTTGCTTAATTCCTTTCAAGCTGTTCCCTTGAGTTCAACACATTTAGCTGACCTTTAGTACACTAAATGATGACTTCCTTGTTTGTTTGGTTTTTTTTAAGGAAGTTGTTTCTTCATGCTTTTCCTGAAAAAGTCTGTGGGGACCCAGTTTAATTTTCTTTAAGGAATGTCAATGACTAGCCTTTTAGATTTATTTGGTATTACCAAAGTATATTGTGGTTAAATGTATAATACAAAATGAATTGCAAGGATGTAAAACTTAATGCCATCTGGGTTTTTGTAGCACCCCATGGAACTTACAAAATAATTATTTGGTCCCATGTGGCTGCAATATTTTAAGTAGCAATGTTGCAGATGAGGGTTTTTTCTAAGCATATTTAGAAGCAGAATTTTTCTTTTAGAAATTTAATTCTGTCATCTTTTTATTTGATTAAAATTTGCATTTTGAATTAAAATTACAAAAATAATTCAGAACAGTGTGAGGGGAAAGCAGATCTCTCATTTTATTTTAAAAGATGCATCATTTCATCATGAAACAGGTCAAATCTAGAGTTCATCAGGCTCATAACACAATTTTAAATTCTTTTTTACAAGATCCTTCTGAGTAGTGGAGCTGCTTTATATAATTCCATACTTATAAAATGAACAAATAAGCAATATTCTTTCCATATTACTTCATTTTGTGCAATTTTCCATCTTCATTCTGTTTTAGTTTAACTATTCGTCTGTCATTTTGCATATATAACAGTATTATAAAATAATGTTGATGAGGTGTTAGGTACTAAGACTGTGGTGTTTACTTATTGAAAAAAACAATGTCTCTAATACTACCCACTGTATCAAGTTTACTTTGAAGAAGTGTTTTCAAGGTGATTTCACAAGCTTCTATTTCTCTTCTGGACACTGCATACCATTATTTAGTCTGTGTATATTTTCAGAACTGATATTGCTTGATTGTAGTTATAGTAACGTTAAACTGAAATAAGATATGCGCGTAGTATAGTTATGAAAATACCTGTCTAGTAAATAGCACTCTTATTGAGTCCCCAAATGTGTGCATGGTTTTCAGTGTTATGGTTGTATAAGATAGCTTGAGTGTGTCCCATTTTCACCCCATAAATTAAAGCTGGCCAGGGTCAACTGTAAGTTATGTTTATTTTTTTCTCATTGAAAGTATTTGCTTTTTACATTTATGTAACCCTTTTCTTTTTTTCCTTTTTTTTTTTTTTTTTTTCCCTTGGAACTGCCACTCCTTTATGTATTTCTCCCTTCCTTTGAAAGATGCACACCCTCTGTCACATAACTGGAAACATTCCTGCAATGTATGCAATTTCACGTGCATGTGTTACCATAGTCCACATTCTTTTAAAAATAACCACGTCTCAAATTAAGTAAACTTTTGATATATCAGACAGTAATGGAGTGTATGAATGCCACCACAGATATGTATGCCACCACAGGCCAGGAATGGGTTATTTATCAGT
Organism: Rhinoptilus africanus; assembly: GCA_013400135.1. Lineage (NCBI taxonomy): Eukaryota > Metazoa > Chordata > Aves > Charadriiformes > Glareolidae > Rhinoptilus > Rhinoptilus africanus. The sequence continues at coordinate 88,864 of VXBO01002852.1, forward strand.
AGGCAGGAAAGAGGGAGAGAGAACCTATCCCATACTAGTGAAATTGCTGGGACTGGCACTGCACAAAAAGACCTCTGTCTCTTAGCCTTAGAGAGAAAAAAATAATTGTGTGCTATTTAGCTTGATGTCTGTTTTCTCTTAGCTTATAAGGAAGTAGAAACTGAGATGCAGCTAAAAAAACCCGAAAAACCAAAAAAACCAGAAAACAATTCAGTAAAAATATTAAATATCCCCCATTTCCCCATTTTATTTTTTCATCTAGTAGTGTTGAAATATATCACCTGTGCCTTGCTTATGAGGATCCTTCAGGGTCATTTTTAATAGAAAAATACCTTTTTACTTGCTGGAGTGTCTGGATTTTGTTAAAGACTAAATCCAGCGATGAACAAAACTGAGTGTAATGAATTTTCATTTTATTTAGTTGAAGTCTACTAAAATCCAACACTTTCACAACCTTTATGATAAAAGTAAGGCACCCAGGTCAGCAAAACTTGTGTTTTAATTCTTTTGCTCTGAAGAGATAGGAATTCTCTTTTCCATAACTCGTCTCTTCAGCACATGCGTGCTTCCTTTGCACTGCAGCTGTTGGAAGTTTTCATAGACTTAATAATTAATCTAAGAAAAAGATGCTGTAGCTTCACCTCACTTCTTTTCTCACATAATGAAGACTCTGAAAAACTACTACTAGTGGCTTTCTACCACTAGTACGGGAACAAAATTTCCGTATTTAGTTATTATCATGATACAGAGGCAAAAAAGGTGTCATGCATTCCACAGNGGAATTGTTCAATAAAGCAACAGCTCTGAATATCAGACAAGTAGTTAAGGCTTATTTTATCTAACCATAAACTTTTTTCTTAGAGTTTTTAATATACAATCCTACTAATGGATATAGGCTAGAGCAATTTTGGACAATACAGAGTGCAAGGAAAATTTATATTGCAATCAATGGGGTAGTTTACATTTACTAGGACTGAATCCAAAATTTATACAAATGAAAGGTGGTGGTGAGAACTGAGAACTGTATCTGACGCATTTCAGTGGTGCTGGAAAATACTGCAGACTACTGCTTGAAACCCTTTCAAATGTATTGCAGTGTACCCAGGATAATTTGATAGACAATCATTTAGTGTTACCAAACCCACATGTGTCACATGATAGTATCTGAATATTGCAAGGGGGAGAAGAAGAAAAAAAGGAATGGCTATGAATTTTCTATGAAATTCCATGCTCTTGTTAATTTTCACCTGGCAAATCAGTGTTTATTTTATGTGCTGATTAATGGTCTTTCAGGATTCTGCTTTAGTGAATTTTCATAAAGTAGCAAGAGAAAAAGCAACGCAGATGGAAATGAAAGCATCCACAAAAGCAGTTGATGTTGTTCATAAATAAATTAAGCAGTTCAGCATACAATGACTGTACTCAGAAAGAATACATATTAGCAATTCTCTATTGTATTGATCCTTCAAACTAAATCATGTGTGCCACAGTTAAACACTTTTGTGTATTTTAAAGCTGTCATTTGTAAGTTTGAACAAAGTACAGTAGTCCTTAAGGGGAGCTGCCTAATAACAGGCAGCCTTGCAGTCAGAGTTCAGTGTATTTTCTTCATCTTTAATTCAGTAGGAAGTCTTTATAGGTAGGAAATGAGGGTACTATTTGTACTTGCCACTGGAGAGCTGCAGTTTGTTGAGTGGGCTTCATTGTCACGACTAGCCATGCACAGTGGGTGCATTGCTATGAAGCCCTTTTTCCTGAGTATTGATTGAATCTCTGGCTTACGAAAGAAGGTCCAAGACAATATAGCACCTTGATAGTCTGATTCTGCCTGTTGTGGCCTATTACACTTTATTTCACTGTGTCTGGTCCATAAAATATTTCCTGCCCACATTATCCTTCTCTCAGGAAGTAAAAGCTTATTTCACGCTTACTTTCTGTGTGAATATGTGTGTGCGCATGCACAGATGTGCGTAAATTTAAGATGTGTTGGTTTCTTGAGTACTTTAAAGGCGCTTTTACTGAAAGCAACTGCTTACAGTTACATTATCAAGGATATTAGCAAGACAAAAAATATGTATAAATAAAAAACAATAATTTTAAGAGAATGCAGAAAAACAAGGGTCTAACTTGGTTCTAGTGTTGTTTAGTGCAATGTTGAAAAGACAAATCTAAAGAAAACCCTGCACAAAATATATCACAAGGCTTCATACAAGACTTGACAAAGATTCATAGAATTGTTTGGGTTGGGACTTTTAAAGATCATCTAGTTCCCACCCCATCCCTCACCCCTGTTGTGAGCAGGGACATCTTTCACTACATCAGGTTGCTTTAAGCCTTACTCAATCTGACCTTGACCCCTTCTAGGGATGGGGCATCCACAATTTATCTGGGCACCCTGTTCTGGTGTCTCACCACCCTCATAGTGAAAAATATCTTTCTTATATCTAATCTAAATCTTTTAGTTTAAAACCACTACTCCTTGTCCTGTCACTGGTAAAAAGCCTCTCTCCATCTTTCTTATGAACCCCCTTTATATATTGAAGGCCACAATAAGTTCTTCCTGGAGTCTTCTCCAAGCTGGACAACCTGCACACTCTCAGACTTTCTTCACAGGACAGGTGTTCCAGATCTATGATCATTTTTGTGGCCCTTCTCTGAACTTGATCTAACAGTTCGATATATTTCTTGTGCTGGGGACCCCAGAGCTGGATGCTGTACTCTAAGTGGGTCTCACAAGAGTGTAGTAGAGGGGGAGAGTCATCTCTCTTGACCTGATGACCATGCTTCTTTTTATGCATCCTGAGATACATTTGGCTTTCTGTGTTGCAAGAGCACATTCTGGCTCATATCTAATTTTTCATCTACCAGTGAAAATTTCCTAGTATCCACAAGTCCTTCTCAGCAGGGCTACTCTCAATCCCTTCATCCCCCAGCCTGTATTGATATTGGAGGTTGCCCCGACTCAGGTGCAGGACCTTGCACTTGGCCTTGGTGAACTTCATGAGGTTTACCTGACCCCACACCTCAAGACTGTCAAGTTCTCTCTGGATGGAATTCCTTCCCTCAAGCATATTAACTCTACCACTAAATGTAGTGGTGTCCACAAATTTGTTGAGGGTGCACTCAATCCCACTGTCTATGTCATTAATAAAGATATTAAACACTAGCAGTCCAAATACAGACCCCTGAGGGACACCACTTCTTACTGATCTCCATTTGGACATTAAGCCATTCACTGCAACTCTTTCAATGCGGCCATCCAGGCAATCCCTTATCCATTGAATAACCCATCCATCAAACCCATGTCCCCACAGTTATTCAAAGTTGTGAGGAACTATGTCAAAAGCCTTACAGAAGACAGGATAGATGACATCAGTTGCTCTTCCCTTATGTATCACTGCTGTCACTTCATTGTAGAAGGCCAACAGAATAGCCAGGCATACTTTGCACTTTGTGAAGCCACATTGGCTGTCACTAGTCAACTCCTTGTCACCCATATGCCTTGACATAGCTTACAGGAGGATCTGTTCCATGATCTTACTGGGCACTGAGGTGAGGATGACTGGTCAGTAGTTACCAGGGTCCTCCTTTTTACCCTTCTTTTAAAAATGGGTGTTATGTTTCCCCTTTTCCAGTCACTTGGGACTTCACGTGACTGATTTTTAGGTCCCTCAGAATCATGTTACTGTAAAAAGATATTTTGTAAAAGAGCACAGTACTTTATATAAGCCAGAAACTAAATAGAACAAAACTGTTACTTTTGTGTATATTGGTTAAATTAAAATAAAGCATGGTGGAAAATTATGACAAGATCTATTACTTGTGGTTCACTACAAATATCTTACTCTACTGGGTGTAATACAGTATCAGGTTTGGCGTGTGATAATGATGTTACTGTTGAGAATGTAGTCGTATATTGCTGTTTGAGAGGAGAAAGGTGTCTTGCAGAACACAATTTGTGTGGAGCAAAAACCGGTATGTATCATAATAGGTAATTACCTTGCTGCTCGTTTGCTGTCTTCAGCTAAAGGAAAATAATTGCTGATTAAACAACTTGGTTATCCAGAGACTTGATTATATGGTATTTCTATATAGAATTATGCTTATATGCAACTGCAGAGAAGTATAGAGGGAATGATTATATCATTTGAACGGTATTTTATATATCTTTTTTCATTATTTCAGAAATCTTGATAGTGTTTTCCTTTTATACCTATGTGCCTACATGTGGCTTGTGATGAGCTTTGCAGTTGGCTTCTTTACCTTTCTATGTTATAATACGCAGGTTATTGATACAATACAGAAAACTAGTTTTTAATTCGCACCCCAAGTGGTACCTGAAATTTGCCACCTATATGGAGGCCCTGATTTTTATAAACATATAGGAATAGTAAAAATTCCATTATTTTCCTTCAAAATTAAAAAGACACAGTAGACATCATAAAAACTTTTAAATAAGACTATATAATTGCTCTCATGGTTTAACCTTGGTAGGCAGCTAAGGACCACAGAGCCACTCGTGCACTATCCTCCCAGTGGGATGGGGGAGAGGATCAGAAGTTGAAAAGTGAGAAAAACTGTGGGTTGACATAAAGATCTTTTAATAGGTAAAGCAAAAGCTGCATAAACGAACAAAGCAAAATAAGGAATTAATTCACCGCTTCTGAGATGTTTAGCCATTTCCAGGAATGCAGGGCTTCATCATGTGTAACACTTACTTGGGAAGACAAATGTTATAACTCTGAATGTATCCCCCCCCTGCTTCCTCCTTCTTCCTCCATCTTTTATTCCTGAGAATAATGTCTTATGGTGTGGGATATCCCTTTGGTTGGTTTGGATCAGATGTCCCAGCTGTGTTCGCTCCAACTTCTTGCACGCCCCTGGCCTGCTCTCTGTTGGGGTGGTGAGAGAAGCAGAAAAGGCCTTGATGCTGCGTGAGCACTGCTCAGCAATAACTAAAACATTCCTATGTTATCAACACAGTTTTGGTCACAAATCCAAAACATAGCAACATACAAGCTACTATGAAGAAAATTAACTCTATCCTATAAAAAAAAAACACGTACAATTTTGAGGGTAATTTATGCAGTAGATAAAATAGAAAGGAAAAAACATGAAATAACTACCCAAACCAAATAACTACCAAAACACAGGGCTGCTGCTAGGGGTTGTAATCCAGCAGAGAGCTTGAGCACATTTAACTCCTTAGCTATTAGGCAGCCCTGTTAAATCAAAAGAGCAGAAACTCAGGGTGCAGTCTTAGTCTTGTTGGCATCAACAGCAAGGCTTTCAAGGCAACTCATCCACCACTCCTTCTAGGTTACTTCAGACAGAGAAAATAATAAACATAAGCAGGGACTCCAGATGCTATATACAATTCAAGGATCAGACCACTACAAAGGAAACTTGGGAAAAATTGCAGACTACCCAACCAGAATTTGTAGGTAGCTATTGGCCAAGCAACCAGTTCCTTACTGGTAAGCTCTCTACTATCTGCCATGACACAATATTAGGACCTCCATTCAAGATTATTTTTGCCTTCGTGCTCTTGTATTAATGTACTGGAAAGGGCTTCCAATATCTAGATGCACTGTTGAGATGATAATTTCTATCTCTACTACATTTAAAAAATTATATATATTTTTGTTATTCATTATTTATTTAGGGATGATTGGTTTTTTTAGCTTTTTGTTTCTGATATTTTCCTATCTCCAGCAGGGGAAGCAATTCCAAAGTCTGTCTACTGCTTCAGTGTGTGTGTTTTTTTCTGGTGCCTTCAGGCAGAATTTTCCTAAGATTGTAAGTCCAGCCTATTCAAGTGGCTGACTGACTGCAGGGCACAGAGTTTGAGAAACTTCTTACAGCAAGTCAGCTTGCAATAATAAAAGCTAAGGCCCCAAAAGATAAAATCAACCGCAGAAAGTATTCACAATTCTCACTTATTCTGGAAACTAATTTTGCAAACAGCTTTCTGCCAACTGCATTTTCAGAAATACAGCTGAATCTGGAACTGGGACATTGTCATTGACTTCCTTCCCCTCCATTCTCAACCCCCATCCAGCTCCTTCACATAGAGTTTGCTCAAAGCAAGTCATGTGAAATAAAGGCAGTACAGGACTCAAACTGCCACCAGAAAATAAGCATGTCATAAGACTAACCCTTGTAAAACATGTACTAAAAGCTGTAAGAGAGAGCACTTGCATGCTAGTTCGAAGCAAAGCTTTCCTTCTGGACCAAGGCATTCCTACCTCCTAATAGATTTGTGTGGGGTTTGTTTTCTCTTTTCCAAACCTGAAGAATCTTCGCATCTAGGGGTAAAAAGGAGGGCACAAACTTGTTAGTCTTTCACACAACCCACCCTCTGTCTTTAGAAATTATGATGGTTTCTTATCAGTGCAAATAAACAAATGTGCTTTTATAAAAGAACATCTTCAAAGCACATATGTGATCTCTGTTTGAAGGCCAAATTTGCAATAATAGTAGCTTTTAAAAAATAAAAAATACAATTTTCAAGACAAAGCTGCTTCAAACAGAAGAACTCTTTGTGCAATTCATTTCAACCATTGAGTATTATTACTGAATTACCAATTTGTGCTATCGGGTTTTAAATATAGCTTTCCATTTACCTTAAGTCATGAAGAAGACTACTAATATAGTGTATCTGTTTTGCATCTGTCAGTTCCACAGTAAAAAATATTCCATTATTGGAAATACATACTGGGTCTGCAAGCATCAAACAATCTCCTTGTTTCTCTTAAGGGGTATGAACTGCCATTCTGGTCCAAACAAAGGTATCGTGGATATTGGTATGTAGCACATGTTTAGGGAAAGTACATAAGAAACAAGATGGATACAGAATTATCCTTGTCCTCGTAGAGCCTCCTCACTTCCAGTGGCCATGAGTTTAGAGGTGCAGTTTTCAGAGCTGTAGATTTAACTGCAAACTTACTCTCCATCCGTGTACCCATCTCCATGACTTTGTAAAGTATTTGCCTTAATCTATTTATCTATTAATTTATCTATCTATTAATTTATCTATTTATTTATCTATTAATCTATTTATTGATTTTTGCAAGTCTCAGTGATAAGACTTTCTTCTACTTATGTATAGGAAATGTGAACAGGTACTAATTTGACCTGACAAGTCTAAATGCAGTTTCTTTATGTGATATTTCATAGAATCACAGAATCATAAAACAGTTTAGGTTGGAAAGGATCTTAAAGATCATCTAGTTCCAACCCCCCTGCCATGGCCAGGGACAGCTCCCACTAGACCAGGCCGCTCAAAGCTCCAGCAAGCCTGGTCTTGAACACTTCCAGGGATAGGGCCTCGAGAACTTACCTGGACAACCTGTGCCAGTGTCTCACCACCCTTATAGTGAAAAATTTCTTCATGATATCTAATCTAAATCCAACCTCTTCCAGTTGAATCCATTACCCCTCATCCTATCACTACATGGCCTTGTAAAAAGTCCCCCTCCAGCTTTCTTTAGTACCACCACATAAAAATGCTTATTCCATTGCTTATCTTTCTACCTGTTAATTTTATTTACTTATTTTTAATATACATAGGTAGAAAATGAAATCTTGAGTATGATAGCCCTCAGCGGGAGTCCTGATATTTGGCTCTACTGGATGGAAGTTTAATCATGAAATAGAAGAGTGGCTATACTGCATTAACGATTTCAGATTCTACTTTATTTATGGATTGATTCTGAAAAAAGTCTGAGGTGACTTCTAGCCATGGATACCATTCATAATTATATCTTTGGAACTTAAAATAAAATAAAATGTTTATTACTTATTCCTGAAAAGATATACATTTGGTCTTGGGGAAAAAATGCATTCAATAAATGGCTGGATATGTGGAGTTTCCTGAGAGATCAGTTTCAAGTATAATCACAGCAACTTAGCTAATGCAAGTTAAGATTTAAAGATTTAATGAAGGCTTAGAAATCCCATAATTGAGGATTACATGCCTTTTCTGTCAGTGAATTTATCCTGTTCATTGATTATTTTCCTATTTCTGTTGTGCTGGTGGAAGTTTGTCAAGATGAGTATTTACTGGCATAGTAGATTCCCAATGTGTTTTATTTTCAGATTAAAGCTTTTTATTGTAAGAATTGAACACAACGCGCACTAACTCAAGCTCTGTCATTATAAACTTATTTAAAGACATGCATTATAAATTCTGGAATATTAAATTACACCATACAAAATGGCATATGATCTTAAGTTGCTCTGTTCTCTCTCGTACAGCAGCCATTAGCCATTACAACACTCCCCTTACTTTCCATGGGACTACTCAAAAAAGCAAGGATTATTCACATCATAGAGTTAATGGGATTTTTTAAATTGTTGCAAAACCTTTCAGCCATTTTGAAGTTTCTATGAAGTGTTTTAACTGCCGCTTGTATATTTGTAATATATATGAAGCCATTCATGTACAGACTTTTGTATTGCAGAATCTAATTGTGATTCAGTTAAGTACCATTTAAAATGTTTAGGCTTTTGGACATGCCTGAATTTAAAGGAGATCAGAATCTATCACTTTTTTTTTTTTTT
>VXBO01002852.1:100072-117326 GCA_013400135.1 Rhinoptilus africanus
GCATTAAGTACCTCAGCCTTTTCCTCATCCTTGGTCACTATGTTACCAGCCCCATCTACTAGAGGACGGAGATTATCCTTTGTCCTCTTTTTATTGCTAATGTATTTATAGAAACTTTTTTTGTTGTCCTTGACAGCAGAAGCCAGGTTTAGTTCTAGCTAGGCTTTGGCCCTCCTCATTTTTTCCCTACATTGCTTCACTACCTCTTTGTAGTCCTCCTGAGTGGCCTGCCCTTCCTTCCAAAGGGCATATATCCTCTTTTTTTCCCTAAGTTGCAACACTAGCTCCCTGTTTAGCCAGGCCGGACTTTTTCCCGACGGCTTGTCTTCGGGCACATGGGGACAGCCTGCTCCTGCGCCTTCAAGACTTCTTTCTTGAAAAACATCCAGGCTTCTTTGGCTCCTTTGCCCTGGAGGACTACCTCCCAGGGGACTTTGTCAACCAGGCTCCTGAATAGCCCAAAGTCTGCCCTCCAGAAGTCCAAGGTGTTGCATCCTGTCTTAAACTCTAAGCCTTTAGAAATAATACCTAGTAATATAGGCTCCAAGGTCTCATCAAGTCTTTTAGGCAAAGAGTGGCAACAAGTAAACCAGCCACAGCAACAGAACATTCTCCATTCTCACTTTCACCCCCCTAACTCTACTACTGTTCATGAAAATTTCACCCCAGTAAGAAAGGCTGTTTTCTATATATTTTAAATGAGTTATACTTGTTTCAATTTGGTTTTTGTCCTATAGTGATTAGAATCCTATAACACTTATTCAATATCATTTAAATCTCTTGGGCTTATAAAGTCACTGAATGCTTGAAGATAAGGATCAAACCTAGAATTTACTTTGTTCTAATAATGATTACTCTCACATAGCCCAGTAGTGTTAGCCCTCCTTCACTATATATTTCTGTTTAATGGGTAAGTAGGCATATGAATCCAAGTTGCTAACCTAAGAATAATTTTCTTCCTAAGGTTAAGTCAGATAGTACTGGAAGTGCTAAAAAAAGGTTTGGTTATTATTTGATTTTGGTTTTGGGGAAGGGAGGGCTAGTTCTATTGTTACTGTTTTGTTTTCCGTTAACTTGCTTTTAGATTGGAAAGTTGAAGAGCCATTTTTGTGGATATGTTGGAAATATTGTTGATTGTTGTGAAAATTGTGCCTTAGAAAAAGTTATTTATACTATGCATTAGTGGTTCAGAAAATAACTAATGAAAGAGCAGATCCCACGGACCTGGTGACAGCCCATGCAATAGATGGAGTTCTTCCAAGGTGTCAGTCTGAAGAATTGTCACCTTGGGTTGTAAAGTTACTATACAGAAGTTCTTACTACATATTTCTTAAAGGCTTTCCCTACAACACAAATCTACCTATCTAGCAAGAATGTCAGAAAGAACCAGGTAGCACTTCAGAGTAGCATGCATGCCTTTGGCCTTTGCCATTAATTCTAACCATCGTCAACTCTTTCCTCTTCGACATATTGACTGCTCACCTCAGACTGAGCTTCATGCAACAAAGAAGCTGTAAAGCCTCAGATTTGTAATTGCCGTGGAATCATAGAATCATTTAGGTTGGAAGAGACCTTTAAGATCATTGAGCCAAACCATTAATCTAACACTAACAAGTCCACCACTAAACCATGTTCCTAAGCATCACATCTAAACATCTTAAATTCACCATTACATGATGTATCTTTTGAACAATAAAGTTATGAGTGAGTTTAAAAGTGCTTTTCAACTTCTGTTTATAAATTGCATTTACTGATAGAAAAATTACTCAGACTTACAGATAGAAAATGTAAAGTATTCAATGAAATTAAATTCAGAAATACAAATAATGTTTTAAAGCAATTATACACATAACCTTTGTAAAGCTCTTTTTCAGTTATGTCAGGTAACCGTTTACAAGAAAAAATGAATGTATAACAAATAAGAAAAGAAACATTAAAGTATCTAAATTCTTCTCTGAGCATTACAATTTCCCTAATTACAAGTATTGTCTTACTACAGAGGTACTACTTAAATATTTACATGCAATAGAAATGTTTAAATTATTTTTCATTTTACGCTTTTTACTTGCAGCTTTACCATCTTTCAGTCCACCTCAAAGTCCCCATGGTACTAAACCCATTAAATAAAATTTAAGAGAAGACAGTGTTTCTTCTACAAATATATGCTACAGAAAAAATATGGATGAGAAAAGAGACAGAGCTACACTGGAGATTTAGATTCAAGTCCTTGGGTTCCTTTTTTAGGTTTTTTGTTTGTTTGTTTGTTTTTTAAATTTTGACAAACCTTACACTTTTTCCTACCAAAATTGTATAGCCCTAGCTATATTTATAGAATTTACTGTGGCACCTTTACTGTACTATGGCATCGTTATTGCATTGGGAATCTTCACAAAACTTGATCTAATTGCTGTGTTGCATAACCAATTGATTATGCATTTCACTACTGATTCCCAAATTCAACTTGCACCAGAAAAAATATACACTGGAATGCAAGTTCCTTAAAGGGCAGCACAGATTCCTCTCTAAGAAATATGGACATGAGAAAATTGCCCCTTCTTAATCATAAAAGGAGTTTTACATAGGTCTTACGAGGGATTTGTGCAGTTTCTTTATGCTCAAACAGATAATGTGGTTACATTTCTCAAGTCAAAATCTAATTTAATTCAGAGAGAAACTGAAAGGAGAAGATCTTTCATAGCTTGGCATCTGGACCCTGTGATTACCTTCCAAAGACGAGGAGAAGCGGAATGAAGTCATGTGTAAATTGAACTCTGCTTCAAAAAAAGTATAAGCCATATTTTTGTCAAATAGAAATAAAACATTCTTAAAAGTAATGTTTGGGCCTGTTTCGGTGTTTTCTGAGTCCTTTTTCATGGTAACAGTCTCAAAAAAAAAAAAAAAAAAAGAAGCAAAGCTATTTTTATTATGTGTTTGACCAAGCAGAAAGTAATGGAATATGAAATGTGGAATATAACTTATTTGGTATGCTTACCTTTATAATGACTTGCAGTGATGAGTTGTACTGTTCAGCATATACCCCTCTGCAATGTCAGGTTGAATTTTAGAAGATTTATAAATTTGGTTTTAGTAAACAGAATTGGAGAATAATGATATTCAAATTTAATTTTTCGGCTAGTTCTAGCTCACAAGGGAGCAGAAGGTGGAAACTATGGAAAGATGGTTTAGAAAGGATTGTTCAGATTTACTGGGGCATGCACATATAGGTTTTTGAATATATGTACATATACATATACACAGGAGGGATTCAGCCACCACAACAAAATTACATACATTATTTTAGGGTATCCATTGTTGGGTGCATGTGTGTTCTGTTAGTACCTGCATGTTCATCCTACTGTTGTATGAAGCAGAAAGTCTTTAGTTGCCATTCATTATTGGTTTTTGTCCACGGCAGCAGTTACTTGCTTTCTTCTGCTGTTGCTGTCCTTTTTCCATTTTTTGCTATCTGTTGCCTAATGGTAAAAAAGAAAAGCCCAGGTCAAAGTAATCTCATGTAAATGACTGCTGATTTTTGAAGCCAGATTTCCAAGGTTCTAAATTCTTCCAAGCTCATATCTTTTTTGTTTATTTAGTTGTGAGATATATTGTCCTATGTGCAACTTGGTAGCTGTCTACAAAATAGACTCATTGCTCAGATAAAGTCTTTATAAAGTCTACGTTTCCTGAGGTGGGACTATCTGGTTCAGAACTGATCTAGGTGACGAAGTTTCCCATCTCTTCATATAAACTTCTAGTTCACAAAGGATGTCACTGAAGGTTCTCAGGGGTTGAAAACACCACATTGATCATTTAGTCTTCACATGTCTGAGTGGGAGGGAAGGGAAGAGCTAAGTAATGTTCTTTTGCAGAAGAGCCTAATTTTTAACTAGCTTGCTCCATGTCCCACTTCACTGAGGCATTCTTTGAGAACATAAATAAAAAGAGCTGCAAATATCTCATTCTGTATTTTTATATTTCACAGGAAAGGAAAAAAACCTCTTTTCAGAATGGTGTCTGTTGGGATTAAAATTGTTAGTAGTTATATTTTTTTCACATATATCTTCTAGACTTAAGAATAAATGGTGGTTTGGAGATGGTCTTAATTGTGTATGGCTGATTAGAAAAAGAACAATCTCTTCTGTGATGCAGTGATTTATAGATGTTAAAGAAAAGCTCTTAAAGTTTATAAGCTACACCTTGAAACATCTGAAGCCTAAGTGATTATATACTAAGTCATAATTTAACTGATAAATACTACCTTTTTTGTGTTCTGAATTGTTTTCTATCTATAATTTTCCTGCATGTTTTTGTTTGAACTATTCTGATCAAGCCACAGAAAGGCATAAAAGGTGAAAGTGTAAAGAAACTTTTGCCATTCTTACTTAATTTGACTTCATTTGATCAATTTCTTTGCTCTACTTCCTTTCTCCCAACACACAAAGTATCTAGGGGTGGTTACTAGCTATTTGTTGTGTAAGGAAGATAGCCAGGAAGAGAGACTGGGAGAAGGAGGAAATAAAAATATCTTTAGGCAAAAGAATGTTTCATTCCAAAACAGTAGAAAATGGCAGTTGTGTTTCTGTGCTCCTGCAAGAATAATACAGATGCAGAGGTTCCTTAATGCAATTCTCAGCTATAAATTGCATAGGTCTGCTGGCCTTCATAGAAATATATCAATTGTCTGTTGTTTCATCTGTGCAGGACAGAGGTTTCCCCGAACATGATCTTAGCACTCATCTTGACGTAAGTGAGGAGGCATCACTTAGTCCATCGGTTAGCATATACACAGCTATCATATCGATTCCTCAGCTATACATAAGTTGATCTGCTGTACACAGCAGCTTTTGGTATTTGTATCATAGCTAGTTTTGGTGAAGCCATTGTTGTGCTTCTATACCTGATGGAGTATCACAATTTTAGGCTGGGTTGGCTAATGACAAGATGACAGACACTGTCCCCCACCTCTCCCTTCAAGGAGAGGAAGGAGAGAGATAAAGAGATGTATGAGTTTAGAAAAAACTAAACCAATGAAATATTAATAATAAAATAATAATAAAATGAAATCATTGAATAGATACAATATTTACAAAACCATATCCAGCTCACAGGGAGATGTCACTGTCAGGCACCGGGGAAGTTCCAGACCGGAATCAGTGACAAATGTGAACCGGATTCCAGAACGCAGCGATGGGGATTGACGGCCGATGAGCTGACAGGGTTCTCCTCAGACATCAGTCACGGAAAAAAAAAAAACCAGAGCCACTGAAGAAACCAAACCCCTGAAGAACAGCCCTTTGGGAAGAGCTCAACCTCTTGATCCCTCAGCTTTTACACTGAGCATGGCAGACGGCATGGAGCGCCCTATTGGTCAGTTTGGGGGTCACCTGACCTGTCCACGCCTCCCCACGGGTGTGACCCCTCCATGGGGTAAACAGCCCAGTGAGGGGACCCTGGTTGCCACGGCAACAAGCACCAGGAAGAGCCTCTCTCACTGAGCAGGAACTCATCTCTGCTTCACCCCAAAGCGGGACACCGGGTGACTGAATTTGAAGGTGGCAGTGAATGCTGGCATCTACAAACACGACGGTTATTTGCAGTTTACTTTTTAGATTACTAGTCCTGGAAAACTGTTTGGGGTATTCTTTAAAACCATTAATATGGTCACATCAGAGTACAATAATTGTAAATTTAATGAAAATCAAGTGATTATTTATGACAGCAGGTGAAAAGTTCAAATGGTTTTTCAATATTTAGGGGGAAGGTGATTCATAATAGTTTCCGTGGGAATGCATGCGTAGCTTTTCTTTCTGTTACATAGCACTGTCTTTGTATAAGGTGTTCAATATTAGCATTCGCAGTAAGGAGGATCATCCCATACGTCTACTGCACGCTTCCCTTGGTGATAGGTTCCAGTAATGTCCATCATTATGCACCATTTTTATATGTTCCCTTAATGGTCAAGGCTGCTCAAACTTGGGTGCTCCCTTTTTTGCTACATACACCCAGGAAAATGAGGAGGACTGATTCTTTGCTGAGTGCTTCAGAATTGAAAACCTCATTGGGTTAACAGGGTTACCGTTCCCAACCCAACTGTCAATCTCAATCCCTTGGAACGTCAGGTTTCACAGGTCAACCCATAGCTTGTTAAGCCATTTCAACAGTCCAGAAGCAGTAGATGTTTAGTTAAAATCTTTATGCTGTGCAACTTTCATTACATTTTATCTGTTTCCCTACATTCCTTCTTAATATCCCTGCCCTCTAACAGAATACATTGCTCTAAGAATGATTAGAAATATCCTTTACTCTCCCCACTGCAACCAATTGACCTCCAAACAGCAACAAGAGAGATCTGGAAAATAACCTCTCTCAAATTTAAACTCTTATTGTAAGTCTGAGTTCTTCCTGGAGCTGGGAGTCACAGTAAAAGGTCAGTGCATTGATACAGGGTATATTAGTGAACTGTACCTCGTGTTAGCCCAAAACCTGTAGTGCTTGAGGTAAAAGGAGTGATCAAACCGCTATGAAAACTTTCCTATCAGTATACTCGTTATGTGGGAAGGATGCTTTTGTGATGATACAGGGAATCAAAGTAGTTATTCACAGATTCATTTTTGGTCTAACAATCAATTAATGACCCCAGGTCACAGAACCTTATTTTTTAATACCTCCTTATCTCTAAGCAGCTTAGGATAGTGTTGGCCTCTTGGTCTTTTTCTTTCCTTCTCTCTTTTTTTTTTTTTTTAAAAGATGTCAAGTGTCAAGGAAATTTATATTTGGGATTTGAAAAAAGCTCTGTGTCTTCTACCAGAACAGGAATGCTTTGATTAATTTTTATATGTTTTCATTGGCATCAGTATAAAAATTACTGCTTAGAGTAATATGTCTAATATGTTGTTTTTATCCAGCTTCGTAACTGGGCAAATAAATTACCACACAGTATTACGCAGAGCTGATGTTTGCTTCAGAGTCCAGCAGGAGGTGTCATCAAAAAAATATTCTGTGTTTAACATACAATGTGAATTTTGGTTTTTGTTTTGACATTGGATATTTATGTACTTGCAAAATGTTATCAACAACATATGGTGATACCTGTGACACTTATGTTTGTTGAATTCTGAAGATTTAAAGGTGTTAGAAGGTAATGATATAAATCAAAGGTTTGGTTTGGTTAAGAAAAAATTCAGCATGACCACAAATTCAAACTCACTATGTTTAATTGTCCAGAATGAGTGAAATACAATAAATAAATGAATAATTATTTTTATTAAGTCAATTTATAAAGGATTTCTTTTTGAATTTTCAGTTGGTGTAGATAAGATATTTGCAGTCTTTTCTATGGATTCCTGGTTTTCCAACTTAGTATCTTTATCCATTTATCAGTTTTCCATATATCTGCTATTTTAAGGGTTAGTGTTGGTTTGGTTTGTGATACTTTTTCTTTTTTGTTCTTGATACCTACAATATTTTCTTTTTCCCCCCCCCATAAAGTGGAAGTCTGAGACCATCCTCTAGATGCTTTGTAAGAGAAAGCCAAGTAAAGATTTCTCCTTACCTATAGGTTTTCTTGTGAATACCACTGTGGAAACATACCTCCTTCTCTTAATGGATAGAGATAATTTCTTACAAGGGCTTCAATTGAAAAGTTTCCTCTTAACTTAAATATCATATTCAAATTCATAAAGTTGCAAATAATAATCCTACGCACTGATAGTGTAATTACAAGTAATTCCTGAAAGAAGGTACAGAACCCACTTTTAGTGTAAATAATTTGTATGTTTTATGGACTTATTTGTATTGAAGGTGCTCATAGTACCACCAACTGATATTTTAAAGCTCAAATCACAACTTATATGATCAAACAGGAATTTTTAATGGATTTTGCAGTTCTTGTTCCTCCAGACTTCTATTTGACACAACAGTAGGTAGCCTCATTTGAATATGACCTAAAATGTACCAATTGCAGTGGCTGAATCAGATCTTAATTTTACTGACATAGAATCAGCTATTGATATCTGTGCACTGTCATTTTATCTGATTTCATCTTTGCTGACTAGAATTTTAAAAACTTTGTCTTAAGAAGTGGACAACAGCAGTAGAACACCACTGTTTTGAAGTGGTGACAGGCCCTGAATGATACTATAAAACCTTTCAACTAAAATTTTGTATATCTGTGTACTCTTTTCTTACTTTGTGTGTTCCCATCTCACAGGGATTCTCATTACCTTACTCTTTCTTTGCTACTGGACTTCTACTGGGTTAAAATACTTCTATTGTATTGACCAGCCCCATAAGTTCATCTAAAAGTTGTTATCCAGAATAGGGTAAAAAGCCACTAAATATTTCTACTACATAGTTTACAGTTTCCTTTCAGAAGTAGAAAGCATGACATTTTACCCATTTTTGTCTGAATTTAGACCAGTAGTCACTTCCGAAATACCACTGTCAACATTTCTAGACCATACATACCAAGTCTGCATGAAGAAAAGATTGGCCAGAAGAATGGACAATATTCTGATATTTCCTGCATTTAATAGGTGAGGCAGCTGCACAGCCTCTACATGGTGAAAATGTCTATTTTCCCCTTCTCCTACCCCTTAGAGCAATTTTCTCAAGTATTACATAAAATCTTAGGATAACTACTGCTGTAGATTTGCCGTATCTACTGCATGCCATTTCTCCAGGAATTCTTTCAGCTTCAAAATTGTTTCCTTCAAAATATTGCTTACTTACATTGCTGTCTTTGAGTAGCTGCAGTTTCTAGCTCAAGGATTCTTTTTACTGACACATTTTTAGTTTCGTGAATCAAACCTGTGAGTTGTGATACGACTGGAGTGCTGGAAGAAGTACTCAAGATAGATAGGACAAAGACCTTTGAAAATGAGAACCAAACTATGAATTGAAGCTGATATTTAACGGGCCGCTTGCATAGTAAGTAAAGGAGAGATGTTTCTTATCCTACCTCTTTTAGTTTTGAGGACACACAGCCGGCCAAATGACTTTCCAGTCAATTAACACTGCCTCATAGTTGACCGAATATCTCTACTGCATACTTGGTGTAGGACGGATAGCTATATACATTTGGTCTGATGTGCCTCAGTTGTTCCAGCAGCCTTGATGATAAGTCAACTTCCACAATGACATTTGTTGATAGGTGATGCAACCCTTTCAATGTAAAGCTATGTTTGGTTACAATTCTAAATTTTAAGTAATAGAATTTACATTTATAGACTGAGAGGAGCAGCACATTAATATTTTTTTATTAACTTCTTTGTGATCATTCTTTTTTTCTTTGTTCCCTTGAGTAATGCCTGCTCAATCTTACATCTGTTGGGGCTCTTCACCCTTCAGGCAATTGTCATAGGGAAGACAGACACCTGACAGTTACATGCTAAATGACTGGGTATATTCTTTTCAGGAAAAAAATAAAGAATATCTTCCAGAAGGCAAACTGCGGTAGGAATAATAACATGATGGCACTTTGTTCTAGTTCCTTATGATTTCTGGAGTTCAGGGAGAAGTTTTTAGAAGGATATAGCCTAGTGGTTTTAACCTTTTACTCTGGAAATTCTTTTATATAATGAATGACTACCATGTTAATGTGCATATTGTAGCTTATATAGGTTGATTATTTAGAGCCCTAAACAGCATTTCAAGATTAAAAAAAGCGAAATGTACAACTGCTATAAAAATACTAAAGTACTTGGAGGAGCTGTGTTATAAAAGATAGGTCTAGCTAAAAACCTATTCATAGCACTAAAACTATTCATTGTTAAAATATGTTAAAAGCTCAGACTTACTGATACAGTCCATCTTCTAAATTCCTCACTTTATTGCCTAATAAAATGTAGGATGCCAGCTATCAACATATCTGACATGTGACTGATTATATATAGAAGTATTTTTTGAACATTCTTTCAACAAAGATATTGGATACTTTGCTAATTTCTGACGTACCTCTATACTTATATTTATTTTTGAAAAATACAGCCCTTTATCCCCTGCTGCTGAGAATCTCTGAATGTCAAGTACTACAATTACAACTCATTTTGAATCTTCACAGGTAACAGAAAACAATAGGAGACTTTAAACAGTTAAATATTTTTAAGTTTTTAAAAAAATCTAGTGGTACTTCATTCTACTCTTGTAGCTAACAGAACCTTGGGTAGCCTAGTTATGTTGGAAACAGAGTGCTCCTTTACTTTTGTGTATGCCACTTCAAACCATTTAGGGTCCCAATTAGAGATGAATAAAACATAAAAATAGCCAGAGAAGTATTTTGGTCATCTTTAGTAAAGGTTTTGATATTTTTGGACATCTCTACTAAGATAGAGAAGAGCAGAAAAACAGAGCTGTATCAAATTCTTTGCCTTTCAAAGACTGAAAATTATCCTGTGAATGAATTGTATGAATTTAATATGTATTTCAAAATACATGATGAGGTCTCTTTTGCCTCATCCTTATAATTTATAAATACCAAATAAAATGTTCCATGATATTACTATGGGACAGCCTGTGTCTTTCAGTCTATTTTGAGCTTTGAGCCATATTTAAATAACAAATTTGAACTTGCTTGACATGTAATTCTAGCTTAAATAGGATATAATATTTTAAACACATTTTCTGAAAGTCTTTGTTACATATAATTGCAGCTCAAATATCATGCCTGAAAAGAGTTTTGGAAACTTTAACATTGTCACCTGACCAACCAAACCGTGTTTGAAATTGTTCATCACTGCTGCATTTGCAAGTGAGCTCAAAGCTCAGTGCAGACAACCTGACAGGCAGCTTCTTGGAAGTATTGTGTCTTAGTAACCTTAAACATGGCTTTTCCTTTTGAACACTTTAGTAGCTGAGATAAAGTGGAAGCGTTTTGGCAGCCCCACAGTCTTTGATCCAGTCTGTGGGAAAAGCAGTGCTCAAATGCCCCTAGTCCTGGATTATATAAACCATGCTAGGATGACACCTATCTGTCCTTTTCCCTTCCACAGTTGCTACAAGGGTTCAATTTAAACTGCAAACTTTATGAGACAAAGAAAAGAAATAATCTAAATGCCTTTTAAAATCCTAAAATGCCATAGATGCTACCACAGAAATAAAAGAATGAATAATGTCTTAAACTTCCTACCATTGCTGCAGCTTGCTAGTACTCCTTGCAAACATGCTACATCTGATTCAGCAAATTCTGTGAAATTGTCCTGAAAATACTTCAGTATTTCCATTAACATTTTAGTCTCCACTAATATTGTGAAAATTACTATTAGTATTTAACTTAAAAATCTTTCTCTATATATTGGTTGTTGGAGAGTATGAAGGACTAGTGTGTTTTCTCTTTATGAATATCACTTGCCTCTTAGTTTGTCTATTTCTGGTGGTTTAGACCTGATTACAGAAAGTAAAGGATGTTGAAAGAAGAAGAGGAAGACTTGTAAGTAATAAAGTCTTACTGTAAGGAATAAATTGGAAAATTGTGAGGATGTGAGGAAGCTGCTGACTAAGGTTGCTACTTCAATTAGTATGACCATGTCTGTAATTCTCAGAGTACCAGGATAAAAAGATGGTTGTTGGAAAAACCTAGGCCTAGAAAAAGTTTGACATTTTTCGTGGATGACATGAGGCTGAAACCAAGTCCATGAGAGATGACAAGTGCTTGAAGGATGCATTCTGCTAAGCTATGAGTTAAAAAGCTTTTGGTTTTGTTTTGTTTTGTTTTGTTTTTTTTTTTTTTCCAGCAGGTGATAGGCTGGGATATCAGGATTAGGATGTCAGGATCTTCTAACAGCTCACAGAGAAAACAGTCATAAAGTTAACAACTGAAATTTGATCTCTTGATTGGAGAACAGGAGACTCTAACCTGAAGATCTCGTGTGAGTAGGTAAAGCCTGGATTTCATCCCAGAATGAGATTTAGAAGGTGATATCTTTCACCTCAGTGGGACCCTGAGAAGAGATTAAAAGGAATATAAGATGCAAATCACTTTGTAACCATGACAAAAGTTTTTAATGAATCTTGCCACAGAAATTGACTGTCTCTATTGAGGAGATGAGTTCAACCCATGTTTCTGAAATACAGTATATCAGACAGTAAGGGAGAAGTTGTTAGGTTCTTCCTTCACATTTTCTCTGCTACAGCATGTTTCCTGAAAGCTATTGTATGTCAGGCCCACCTATTATTTGGTCAGCTCTATTCTGTTGTCACTGTGCTGACAGTGTCACTGACACTATTCCATACTCTGCCAGAACAAATGCAGCTGGTTCTAAGAAAAACAGATTTGTGAAATATCCTGTTGAAGTAAACCTTTGCTGTCCTTCTATAAGACTTGGATGGCAAATAGGGTAGAGAGGTCTGTTTTCACCTACTCAGAAGGTGGTTTCTGTCTGTTATAGATGCTTTGGCTAGCCTAGCCTGGTACTTGAGGTTGCATACTGGTGAGCTCTCTCTTGCCTGCCTCTCCATGTGCATCACAATGGTGAACCCAGTTCCTCTTTGGTTGCTGTTTGAAACAGAGTGAAATCTAGGGTATCTGGGTAGTTATGGAAGTGGGTAAGATTTCAGTGATTCTTCTCCCTTCGGAGACCACCAATCATCCTACAACTACTAATGTCCTTTTTTTCATACTATCTCATTGTCTGCCTTCCCATAATGCTGGCCAGACTCTAGAAATATGTTGAACTGAGTTGAAGAGTCATGTAGATGAGGCTATACTAGAAAACAAATTGCATCCAGTGCATCACCTCTCCCTTCTCCTGCACAGGCATTTCTGCAGACTGCATGACCTGCAGCCAATGGAAGTCTAAACCATGCTGCAGAAACATGCTTGCAAACCCTTATTTCGGTTTCCTTGACACTGTATCCCACACAAAGAGTTCTGTCACTATGTACAACTACAAGAGTGAAGAGAAGCATAGTGAAGAGACATCTAAGCAAGCTGGCCATGATCTTAACCTAGTAGTAAATGGGTTCATTCATTTGGACTTTTTGCTGATCAAAAGCGGCAAGACATGACTGGACTTCACTGGACTTGACTATCTTGGAAATAGTATAACAATGTTCTCATTGCATCGGTCCTAATGAAATTCTAAAGAACACTAACTTCTGCTCAACAAGGTATTTATGACTTAGCCTGATTAACCCGCAAACTGCATAACTTATTATGTGTAGCTGAAAGCTCATGTTTATTCACAAAGGACTGATATTTTTCTATAAATATTAGTAAGATTTCCATCATACATCTATATCTAGGTTGGTATGAATGGATTGGCGGTAGTTGCTAATGTGAATAGGCCTGCAATCTTTACACAGACTGCTGACTAAGAAGGCTCTTTGGTGTGAATAAGTGGTTGTCTGTGTGACTGTAGACTTTCTCTTCCTTCAGCCCAAGTAGAAGGTATTCAAATAAAAACTCTGTGGCTGCAACTGAAGGCAACAGGACCGATACTTGCCCAAAATGCAGGTGAGAAATCCAGCCAGGGGATCTCAGACAAAGTAGAGAAAATTGACCTCCAGTCTGGTGCTTTTTTCTCCCAGGCAGCAGAGGAGAATCACTATTAATATTCCCAGAAAAGCATAGTCTAAAATGTTAGGAGAACATTATCTATTTGTGCATGTCTTTATCTTTGTAAAATATTGTTGATTTTCAGGTTTATTGTTTTTAGTTATAATGTAAATTATATAATTTCTAAAGATATTGTTATGTTACATTATATCACAACAACCACCTCGATTTACATTTTATTTAATATAAGGAAATAAGGGTTACATTAAATTATCTCCTCTATAGCAACCTGTGGTGCAGATCTTCAAACTCTTAATTTTTTTTCCATTGTCCCAGCTACTAGCATGAAATACCTGATTTGCACAAGAAATTGGAATAAAATCTCCCCTGTGCTCTATACTTGTTTCATGTTTACCATTAAAGTTATGTAAAAAAGTACAGTTATTAACATCAATGTATGTTCTTCTGATTTTGCCAGCAAATAGAGATATGGAGTCTTCATCTGTAAAAATAAGGCTAAAGGAGAAGCACAATTTCAATTTTTGCCTAGACTGGACAGATACGGTATCTGAATTTCTAAGGTTTCTGGACATAATAGATGCCATGTATACAGTTGATTCAATGAACAATCAACTCTGCTATTATGAATAATCTTAGAGAAGACTAGTCATCCAAAAGTTCATCCAAAAGAAAAACTTTAAAAAGGCATTTGAACTAACAGTGCCTGAGGTCACAGAACTATGTTGCTTTCCAATGAATATTGTGTTAAACCCAAAGCTTCCATGCTCTGTGAGATTGACTGAAATTTCCTGAGAGACTGCTTCTCCCTGCCTGGTCATAAGCATTTGCACAGCTGCTAAAGGTTTTTGGCAGCTGCCCACAACTGTGGAACGACATCTGGAGTAAATCTAAGTGACCATAAATTTCAGTACCTTCAGAACAAAACAGTGAAACTTACTTCTCTCACCTAGAAATACCCAAGCCAAAAAATAAGCCAATCAATTCCTGCTGTCGGGAGGGATGGAAAGAGAAAAACAGAGAACTTTTTGTCTTCTATTTAGCAGATATGTAAGATGCTATAATACTCTGATAAAGGGACAGAATATAAACCTAGATAACTAAAGCCTGATCTGGGAAATATGAGCCAAAGCCAATGGAGCTAATTCTGTTCCAGGGATTCAGAAAATAAAACCTCACTTGATTTAACTCTTATGGGCAAAGTTTGGAATTTGAGTCTTCTTTTACAGACCATCTTTATTCTCAATAGATAGCGTACTTTCTTAAGGAGAAAGATGTCTCTTCAAAAAAAAGTACTAAATGTTTATGACATTTTTAATTGCACAGATAAATCAGCTCAGTAAACAATATGCTTTTCTGTGCAGTTTGCTATTGAATAACTCAAAATTTGAGCGACAATTAAAATTTAAACTTCTAAGGGGAATTTAAATCCCTCATCTACGAAATATATAATTTCATATATTTCATGAGACTTTTTTTATTAGGTTGACACTACACTATTGTTTGAAATGGGCCTTATAAGGTGAAACTGAGATCTTGAGAATGAGAGGGAATGTATAATTTATAAACTCTACTTAATAAAGCATATGTAAAGTACAGCTCTGTGTGGAAAAGTCCTTTAAGGTTATTTATAGTTTGATTTATTATATTAGGGTTCTTCTTAATAATAGAGTTATCTTACCATTGTAATTGAGCCTATCAGTCAAGATTCAAGGGGACATTTTACATGTCTGAAGGAAGATGGCAAGGTAGAACTATGAATCTGCAGCAAGTACCAAAGTCAGGAAGACAATCAATTGTATTGAACCACAGTTTTTTCTTAACTTAAATTCCAAATCATTTGAGTCTGGAGATATGTTTTATGTTTGACTAAATCATAATTGCCAGTCAGACCTCAGTGATCAGCTGCCTGAGGGTTCTAATATGGCTTTCAAAACCAAAATATTGAGTCAGCCAAGAGAAGGTGACAAAAGAATCCAGTACACATGGGCAGCTACACATAGAGAACTGATATCTGAAGAACAATCTCTCTACATAAATGATGTCTGTGTTGTTCAGAATGAGACAAAGAATGACATCATATGACCTGCTGAACTGTAGCAGAATGGTTTCAGCCAGGACCTGAGATAGCCTCTCAGCTCCCAACAAGCCTAGGTTACTGTAGAGGCCATGCTTCAGTATCTATTGCTTTGACAAAGGTTTGGATCCCTATATAGAAGTGCCAAGCTCCTCCCTATCTCAGTTTATGCAGGAACCATTTTAGAGTTAGGAAGTTGAGGCATAAAGAACTTAAAATTCAGATTTTCTAAGGTATATGATCCCTTAACTCTCATTTAATCCATAAAAGTCAGACTTTAATGTCTTCATATGTTTATCTAAGTAATTATCCCAAATTTACATCTAAACTTTCTGGCAGATCAAATTTCATGTTGGCATTTAAGGCTAGTACTCAGCCATGATGAAATATTTGCTCACAAGTAAAATCAATTAATATTAGAGTAAGAAAAAAATTGAGGAGAGATAGAGTAGAAGGAAAAGGCATAGATAAACTTATAATGAAAGAAAGAGACAAACAAGTCATATATGTGTCTTGCTTCACTGTTTGTTTTGGAACAATATAATCAGCNTCTGCATTGCTTTCAGCTGGTTAAGTATATATAATATTAATGCAATAGAATCCCAAACCAGAACTCTCTTTGTCATACTGTTTCAGTAAGGTCAGCTCCATGAATGATGCAGATGATCGTAGAACCAGGGTGTTTCCATTATGAGTAGTAAAGTGACTCTTAAACATTTTAGCAAAGCATAACAGGATCTACAGTTACCAGAAATAACTAGGGGTGGTTTTTTTTGTTTACATATGTCTTTGTAGCAGAAGAATGATGGCCATAAAGCTGTGAAAATCATAGTGGTAGCTTCAAATAGGACAGTGGAAACTAGAATTATAACTGGAGTGAAAATCTTTTGCCATCCTGCACTGCTGTTCTCGTCTCTAAATTTACTATGCTTATGCCACTGATGGCATAAGAGAGCCTTTGCTTCTTTTATTGATCCCCAACCAAAAATCTTCCACAGGAAAATAAATAGTATAGCTTTGCAATCTATGGAGACATCCAACTTTACCAAGAGGAAGGCAGATGAATAGCAGAAAACTTCATCAGCATTAGCAAAATCCTGAATTCTGATGGGCTAGGATTCATGATGCAGTCAGGACAAACTATCACTAGTGACTCCTTCTCCACAAGATAATTTCCTCTTCATGTAAGATTTAGTCTTTCTGCTACCTCTTTTCTCATGTTTGTGTTTTATTTCCTCACATCACCTAAAGTACAAATTGCTTGCTGATTTGAGTGTAGTGAGCTACATAACTTCTTCCATGTTGTATTTGTGGAAGAAGTGTGCTCTTTGGCTTGATCAAAAAACCCATACTACATCCTTCTAGACTAACACTTATTAAAACAAAATTCACTAAATACCTATTTTGTATAACTTGTCTTTAAGTTTTCTTTTCCTTAAGGGCTGTGGTGTGCTTTCCCCTCACAAGGTAAGAAACAGGCTTAACTGAAATAAAACCCTTTATTCTGCTGCACAGAGGACTTGAGCATCTGCTATTTCCTGCAGAACAGCACTTCTTTTTCTTTAATTTATTTTTTGTCAAAAAACTGTAGATGGAGAAAGGCTGCACAAAGAATTTATTTTGACCGATAGGTTTGTTAACTACAGGCTATTTCAAAGACTGTGAGG
>VXBO01002853.1:0-27196 GCA_013400135.1 Rhinoptilus africanus
ATATACATATATATATGATATATATAGTGAAGTCCAACTGAGTGTAGTAAGACTGCTTATCTTTCTTCCCTAACCACTCTATAGAATATGCTAATGGAAATCATAGCATTGCCTTATAATTCTGAAAGCTTTTGTTAAAAAAAGGCATTATACTTGTGGTTTTTAGAGCACGTTTTCCAGAGCCTTAGCAGATTTTGAAAGGGATCCATTTATTTTTTTTTCCACAAAAAGATCCTGATATATTCAGAAAAAGGAAAAGAAAAGACAGACCATGGGCCACAAATTACTGTACAACTGAAAAACTAAATTGTGGAAGTCTCTTAATAAGAAATAAAAGGAAATATATTATTTGTTTTTCATGTAATTTAAAACACTTAAAATGTTCTGTCTTCTAATGCCAAATATAATACCAGTTGTAATTATTTATTTCCTCTGACCTTTTCACTAGTATTTAGTGACATTATCATTTTGACACATCAAGGTAGGATAATTATGAAATTAGTTGTTTTTTTACAAACAAGAACCATCTTAAATCAATTTAGCCAAAGCAAGAGAGCTGTGTTTAGAACTGCAGTAACAGAAACTCACAAGGAAGTACCTTGCCTTGAGTGGAGACCAAACGTAATAATTAGGCATGTTTTCACATGAAAGAAGCTAGGCAATTAGTTTCAATGGTTCTAAATTATTATACAATCATGAGGGAAGTGGGACAAATACATAGGAATTTTGTCTGTTAAATTGTAAGGTTGTTATGTCTGTCATATATTGTCTTCCTTTTTGTTTGCAAACCAGTGACTATATTCCTCTACACAGATGGAACTGTATATGTGATACATTGACAAAAACCATAGCATAAGCAGGATGTCCCCCAAAAAGTTTGCAGTAAAAGCTTCAATGAACTCTAATCAGTATGACCGTTTTTGTTAAAACTTCCAATATGAAGGATTTCATATCATGGAGGACTGAGCAGTTCTATCACTTTGCACAAAAAAAATATTAGCTACCAAAAAATCATGCAGAGGTTAAGTGAAATACACCCTCTGCCTCCTACTGTGTCCTTGGTTTTCGTGGGGAAATGCTTAGTGCAAAAAAGCACAGTGGTGAACTTTACAGTGGTCAAACTTAGTTGAGGAATGTTGATATCAAAGCAGTGTTGACATTGTATGTAACTGGGAGATACTTGCAGATAGAGATTTAAAACCACAAGTGGATTAATTTCCTACCATTTCCCTTTGTAGTTCTTTTATCCTAGCATAATATGCAATAACATAATATGCAATAACATAAAATGCAGGTTAGTTAGTCCAGTCAGCCTACATTTGATTTACATTTAGTAAAGTTTATTGTGAATAATTATTTCTGTGTAGACTCCATCAAGCATATTTTTATTTCAATATCAATATATACTCAGTTATTTTTTTCACAAAGTACCTGCCTTAAACAATTTATATACAAATGCTAAAATAAATATATTTTTAAGCAAATATACCTTATCTGATCAGCAAATTAAACTTAACCACAACTCAAAAAAACCTGTCTGATCAGCTGATAACATTATTACTGCACCCACGCCCCAATTAATTTCTTTCCAGAGTCACTCATTGTAGATTGCTGTGTGAGTAAATCATTTATTTGTCAAACTAAATAGCACACAGCAACATTAGATTGTCTTGAGCAAAGAAAGCTGTGATGGTCATTAGCTGTTAAAACATTTAAGATTTAAAAAATAGCAAAAAATTGCACTGCTTTTTCTTATTTTGCCCAGTTCAAAACTTGATGGCTGTCTTGATTTTTTAAAATTTGAAATATATGTGTAAATATTACTGAAACTGAGTATCTTACGGCATTAAATATCCTATTTTTTTTTTTTATAATTTAAAAATCTGTAATAACTTTAGTGAAAAAAATCACGTCCAAAAAAAGGTGATTTTTCATTCCCAGGTACTACTAGCTGTCACTTACTTTTGGGTCAAACACACCTCAGCAATGCAAACCCTCAAATCTTTACATGCATGTTACAGTCGTGTGCATTCAACTTTTATATGTGGGCTCCTTATGAGAAGATGAATTGATTTAAGTCACACAGGCAATTATCTTCAGCTGTGCATAGTTTGCAGCAAGTCCTACTCTCTTTTCAATCCTCAGTCTACTGAATCTCCTTTTCCTGCTTTTTGACATTATGTAAAATGCAAAAGACAAATATTATAATGGCTATGTTACAATAGCTAAGCACATAGCTCAGATGTCACCACGTACCTCCGTATACCCACATCCTAAAAAGTACTTAAAAATTCGCATTTTATGTCAGTTGAGACAAAAGTACCTTTTGTTAGGCTGTATCTACTCATATCAAGGTTATATGACTATGAAAATAAGTATCACCCTACTGATAGATATACTATTTATTTAGTTCAGAGACATCTGTGGACAAAAAAAAAAAAAACCAAACCAATATTTTTAAAACTCCTGGAATAACTAATCCTGCTGGACCATCATCCTTAAATGTTGAAGAAATTAATTACTTGAACCAGTATCACTTGCATCAATGTTGAATGGAAACCCTTTCTGTTCATCTTCTCCCGGGCTTCAGAATGGGAACATGGTTTTCATCACAAGTTGCCTCATAAATAAGGAATCTCAGTTATCAGAATCTCTCAGGCATATCACACCATCTGCCTTGTCTTATTGAAGCATCCCATGGTATGGGATGTTTCAAAGAACATCAGCACCTGTTCAGAACTTAAAAATGTTGCACAGCTTTGTGGTCAGTCATTCTTAAAAGTAGATAGAATTTATTGTCCTACCGACGTTTCATTTTTACAAAGGACATTTTTATCATTCTCATGATTTGGCACAACCATTTAAGAGGAAAAACCCCGAAGAGTTTCATAACAGCCGCGTTTTTTTCATTCAAGCATCGTGCAGTGCTTTCCCCTTTTCACGAGCAGCTGAGTCCTGTAGGCTGTGCTCGTGGCCCAACAGAACACTGATTAACTTCTTGGAGCATGAAGCAGCCACCCCGGTACACAGAGCAATTGTATTTGCTGGGCTTGTTCAGCAGCATTTTATGTCATGATCATACCAGAAACTCCTCCACTGGCCTTTCTTACCTGGCTGAATGCTTGGCAATTTTAGGCAATTTTGACTCATGCTTTAGAAATTACAGAAGCTTGCAGTAATTTGATTCCTTTATTTCATAGACTTTTTGTTTTCTCAGAAGATTATTCAGAATCTCACCAAATCTGTTTTACTTCCTGCTCTAAGGCAATCTTCAAAGAGCAATCCCAAATAGAATGATAATTCAGTGGTGGAGCAGGCCACCAATCTGCATACATTGTATGAATATGATAACGTGGGTTAGCCTTGGGTGTACTTTTCTTTGGTATCATCTGGCTTGAAAAAGCCTTTGCGCAGCCGGTTGCTGCAGCCCAGAAACAATTTGCCAGTTAAGACCTTAACCCACACATCACCTGGAAGGAGAGAGAAGAGAGGACTCAGTCTGTGTGAACACCTATTGAATCAGACTGGTCTCTTCACCAGTAGTAGTTAGCAGTAAAGTGCAAACTGGACACTATGGAGTTAAGGTGGGAAAGTTGCATAAAACGTAAAGGCGACATAAAGCTGCAGAAAATGGCTTGACCGAAATGACTGAGACATGAGGCAGAAACAATTCTGCAAATTGGAAATTGTGAGTCATTAATGATGCATATTGTTCAATTTACAAATTAAATTAATTGTGTTAAAAGTTCATGGTTATGAGTCAAGTAATTTTTCAGAGTATGCATCATATTTAGAACCATTAAGGAATTTCTGTGGATGGAAAGTGAGCTGTTATTTGATGATTATGTCTCTTTCCTAAGAACCCTAAATTAAATTTTTAAAATGTCAAGCAAATTACCCGTGTGTGCATTTCTGAGGCACAAAAATCTTCTAAGGATGTTATTTCTTCATCTGGTAAGACCTGCTATGCCTGAATATACACAGCACGGTACAGCATCTGGCCTTTTAAGCATTAAAAGCTTCTGAAACTTCTCAGAGGATAAAGTCATTATGAGGTTTATTTTAAAATTAATCCAATAAATTTAGCAAGAGCTTATTCAATTTAATTTACTTTTTTTTTTTTTTTTTAATCTGGTCCATAGCTATGAAAGAAAAAAAAGAAGCATTGCTTCTGTTGCCTGTTCATTAACTACTGCACTGCAAGTGTCTGGGTGGCAAGTATGTAACATTCTCTTAACAGCTTGCTTTCTTTTGAGGCATTAATTTGTTGGGGGTTTGGGATTTGTTGTGGTTTTTTGATAGTGATTTACTTCTTGCAGACCAGTACAAAAGGAATATATTCTTTGAACGTTTCAGTGCTTTACTCACGTATTTACATTTTATGCATGCAGAAAATATAATACATGATAAAAAATCTCACTTGAGGGGAATGCATATTTGTGTGTTCTTGTTTTGTGTTACATTTCACTCGAGTCTCGGTTTTATCAGCTCCTTTTAGGTGATGCGATGGTTTCGGTTTAGAAGACAGATTTTCAGCTGGAAGCTGAAGAAAGCTTTCTCTCAAAGTTCATCATCGTATTTCTGCTTAGACAGTGAAATTAGCTGCCAGAGAAGTTTGTGAAATTGCTTTCATTGGAAGTAGTCAGAACAAAACTCAACATTAAACTGGGGAAGTTTGCAGACAATGACATCTGTTATATGATTAAGTGATCATATAGGGAGATGCAGGAAGATTTCTCACCAAGGTACAGCACATGGTTCACCTCGGCTCTTTATAATCCCTGAGTCACAGTCTCTGTGGAGATTCTGTGGTACAGAAAGGCAGTGCTGCCTTTTCTGATTTGGAATCTGATCCTGTTCTAACTTGGCTACCAGCATGCCGGTACTTCCTCACTCTTCCCTGGCCCTATAAACAGGAGAGAGAGTGTAGGTTTTTATAAGTAGCAGGAGTAAAATCTACTTTCTGTGATAAAAAAAAAGAGATTCTGCAAGCATCCAGTGTGAAGAGTCTTATGGCAATTGCCAGGCGAGCAAGGTGGAACAAGAAGGACAGTCAGGATGAATTGACTTTGAAACCCATTAAAACCTTTTCAAACCTTTCAAATGCAGACATTTCCATGAGGTTAGTCAAGTTTCCTGAGTCTCCAGGAAATGCTCTGCCAATGGTACCCAACATTCATGGGCCTACGAGCACTGCTGTTTAGCAAAAACTGCCCCGCAAGAAACACTATACTTTAGTGTCCCTCAGTGTTGTGTTTTTTTTTTTTTATGAAAAGCTCTTTGACTGTCCCATGACTATGAGCAGCATTGGCTCGCAAGCCATGAGATGATAACATCTGATTCTTCACGACAAAACTGGCATTTCTGTCTGTGTGCTAAGTGACTGTTATTCCAAAGCAAAGATTTCTGTTTTGCAGGAGTGACTCGCAGAAAACAGTTGGGTGGAAGACTATAAATATTCATTCTGAAAATGCCAGAATATTTCTGTCTCGCCAGCCTGTTGTGAAATTAAAACATGCTGCTTGTATTGGAGAATAGAGTCCAGGATACTGGATAACGGAAGCTGCTCTCCCATTTACTCAGAAACAGAGCTGAGCAGTCACTGTTGTCATGTCATTCTGACATGGAAATTTAAAACTAAGGTACTTCACCTTAAACACATCTTAGAAATCTTTCATGTCAAAAATCACACCAGCATGTGCTAAAATATGGTGGTATTAGCTGTCACTGCATGAACAGGGTACGAGGGTGCTATTTTTTATTCAATCTGGCAAGCGAAAAAGACAGATACTGAGTTAATAATCAGTTCCAGGATTAAACACACCTCTTTCTTAGCTTCACGCTGGATAGCACATTCATGTTTTGTAAATTCCTGGTGTCTAGATCTGAGAAGGTGTGTATTTTTTTATTTTCACCCACGTCTGTTGTGAGTAACTTGGGAGGAAGACAAAACCATTTATTTTTTCCTATTTTACTTCAAGAAATAATTGATTCATTCAAAAAGCAACACATATAGTCAGATTTACTGACTGTAGGTAACTACTTCAAAAATTGAAATAAAAATTAAAATGTTTAGCTTGGTGTATGTATTCTGGGTGGTTTGTGCTTTTAATGCATCCACAGATATATTTTTACAAATGTTCTTACAGATGATAATTCTTTCCACAGAAATTAGTATTATATTAGTATTGATTAGTAGCAAATGGAATACCATATGCAAGCAGCATGCAGATTGCTGCCAAACACATAACTCATCTCTCTTCTATGGGATAATAATGAAAAGATAAATTTCTACAGAGTAGTGTGCAATGCTCCTATGCCTTGTTGATGTCTTTTGTAAACAGGAAAAACAGAGGAGGGTCTGGATATGTGGCAGCTCACTGGAGTTCCCTACTCCGCAACGTATTTCCCGGATGACCTTGGCACATCATTAAGCATCGTTGGTTTCACCTGTACAGTACAGTGGGAGCAGCCTTGAGGCCAGCTGTGCGGTAACACAGCTCATACAGTTACCTTCTGTCTTATTGATATTTCCTGGAGGGAAGACAAATACTACAAAGGTGCATGATAGTATTTTCCCTGTTACTCTACACACACTCTCAATACCTTGCTTTCCCAGGATCAGGATGAAATTTTCAGAAATCAGGATTTGGGAGCCTACCCATTTTGAAAAAATTGAACTTGCCTATACAAAGAAAAGTATCACAGTAGTTCAGTGATCAGTAGTTCAAATGAAAGGGCTCAGTAGCATTTGAGATGCTCTCAAGTACCCTGTCTAATCTCCAGCTGCCGCTCCACAAAGACAGAGGAATCATGCCAGTCAGCTCCACTTGGAAATCTCAGATTCCCTACAAGTCTTCAGTGGCCCCATGAGCCATTAGGTGGGCAACTGAATTTAACCCTAAGATTTCTCTTTTAACTTTAGGAACTTAAATCAGCTGCTGAGAAAAGTCTTTTAAAATGCCAGTGTCATATTTGTCAGCGCCACTTAGATGGACATAGGGTAACTTTATTGGAATTAAACATCTGCAATTGCATAAAATTTAGTAGTAGGATTCAGCTTGCTCTTTTAAATACCTGAATATAGCAATCTACATCTGGACGCAATATGTGGGTTGGGTGGTTACATACAGTGTATCCTGGTAGTACACTCAGAAGGGGTTAGAGAGCTACTCAGTTTACCCTGAAGTAGATTCCTAGATTCATTCATTTGGATGAATTTCTCACTACATGTCAGTGGGTAAATCAGTCAGGGGCTTGATAACATTGCTAAAACATCAGCTTCCACTGTCACGTAAGATTTGCCGGAGTTCCTGAAGTGTTTTCTCAGGCTCGTAGATGTGATACCATAAGTTGTTAATGAAAACAACTTCATTGCCTTCAGAAATAAGACTCTGTTAGAGTTCTGTCAAAGAATAAAAATGGAATTTGTATATCTCCATTATACCTTCATCCATAGGGGTGGATATATGGAAACAGTGGTTCTCAAAGTTGATGGGACCAGAACTTATCTCCACTGACTTCAGCTGAAAATCTACTTTATACCAAGTAAACCTACAAAAACATGATATTTGCTTTTTCTCTCTCAAAAAATGTGAAACTCAGTGGAACTGAAAGAGACTAAAATACAACCTTATATTTAGAATTTTTAGGACTTTGCTGTGGGTACCACTAACATCTAGATACAATCCGAAGGACTACATGTAAAAGCGTATGGATATCAAAAAAAAGCAATAATCTGCTAATGGTGCTGGTCTCTCTAGTACAGGCTTGGGCCAGCCTCCTTTGAACTCTCCCTGAGGACAAATTATTTTATAGCTTCAAGACACTGTCTTCAAATCTTACTGAGGATATAGGTGCCAGGCACTGTTGCATACAGAACACTAATTTAAGGATAGATTTCTCAAAGGTATCTAAATTCAACTATTCTTTGATTTTCTAAATGGCATAGACTTCAAAGCCCTCTTTTCTGCAGCACTGTCTGATTCCCTCTCATTCATTCATGCTGACCTTATTTATCACTATCTGAAACACTGATATGACTCCATATTCTTGATGAAATCCATTGCTCCAGCCACAGCTAGTTGTATTTCTACCTGACTGCATTAAGCAGAATTCTCATTGAGTTAAACAGGTTTAGGTGTTGTGTAGATGCGTCTCTACTTTACATTAATTTGATTTTCCTATACCTGACATTGTAGCCTGGCTGCACCTATCACTAACCAATGTATACATTACTCTGCCTTATACTGTTTTAAAATTTGTTTTTAAAGCCTTGCCTGCAGTTCAGTGGTATTATTCCATGCACTGGACCAAAAATGTGAAGAGGTCCTTGCTTCCCGGGAAGAGGTAAAAGCATAGGAAACTGTAGGAAAGAACCATTGGAATGTAACAATATATAAATCCATTACTAAAGGAGCAGCTGAGGAGTCAGATCAAGGAGCTGAAAGTGGATTATAAGAAGGTCAGTGACCGAAGGCAAAAAATTGCATTTCTGGCAGTGGATCTGCCAACTACCCTTATAATAAAGAATTTTACAAGATTCTGTCATGATTCTGCTCCAAGCTGCATTTCACTGAAGATAATAGCAAAGGCAATGAAGATGTGAGATTTCTATGATTCTCGTTTTGAGGAGGATGTGTCTCTCATTACAGTCTCTCTGAAGCACAAGGAGCAGAAGATACATGAGGACACCAACTTGAATACATCAGTTTGCTACCCACTCTGGAAGTCCTGTGGAGGGAACTTCGAAAAGAAAGGCTTTCTCACATGGCCATTAGATAGAATTTAAGTATTTTTTAAGTTTAGAGGCAGGGCTAACATTAGTTCTCTTATAGTGGTTTCAGTCTTTGGGGCTAATACAAACAGAAAAGTTACTTCCCTGGGTTGCCTGTCCAAAGTTTTTGTCCCATCTCACCCACATGCTCATGCTGGGTGTCTCAGCTGCAAAAAAAATATTACTGCCTTGAGAATACGGAGTTCAGAAACCCCTCACATGAGTTGGATGCACATACATCCAACTTGCAGTTTCCTATCCTACTGTCCAGTCGCCCACTGTCCCTGCAAATTCTAGTGGTAAAAACTTCACGTCAGACACATTTACCAACTACTGCAAAAACTAGACACCATCCAAATAAATTTGCCTTATAATTTGATCTGTGGTTTTCTTGAGGTAACAGGTTTCATAGAATTTCTTTTTGAGATGCGGTTCAAAGCATCATATCACAGAGCTGCATGAGATTTAATCCACGCTATTTCATCTTTGCATTTGATATGGTACATTTTAGACTACTGCATCATATCACTGTGTGGGGTATATTTTATAGCATTTTATTATGTTGTTCAACATATGTACTTTAACAATATTTATGTAGACATCTCATTCAGGACAAAGCATAGCTTTTTAGCAGCAGGTAGACTCTTCAGGGGACATATTTTAGAGTGTAAGCTTGAACACATGTGAATGTACAGAAATACAGTAGAGCACAAATGAGGAGGGAACCTGCTAACCCCTCTGATTCTGACAATATGTATTTCACACGTCTGTCTACAGGAACTACAGCAGTTCTTTGCAGTGGGTGTTCCATTATACAGCTGTCTTGGCTGTTTTTCCAGCAGCTGTATCCTGGGAGCAACCCCTAAGGCACCGTTTTGGTTACTAGCAGACAAGGTTACTTTTAGTCATCTCTCCAGCTTCCTAAAAAAACCTTTTTCTTTGGTCTCCTTATAAGGCATTTGCTCTGCCATCATGAGAAAGGCCTACAAAGCTTACTTTTCTTCTGCAAGTCCCAGCTGCCATAGCCCCAGAAGGCCAAGTTAGCTTATAGTATGTAAAGCATTCTGCTCAATTCCTGGTGAAAAAAAGCTATAAATGTGACATTTCAAAACTGATGAAGAAAGATGTTCGCATTTTTATTTTCTGATTTGCTTTATAATCAGTACTATTTTTCACCTCTGAAGCACAACATTTCTAGGCAATGTCTGGCAGCAGACCTGCTGAGAACTCAGTTGAGGGGAAGATGGAGTTTGCTTTCTGGAAACCTATCCATAAATGTCTACTCTTTGTCCCTGGACACAACCCAGGCCAGAAATATAAGCAGATAAGCAAGCTTAGCAATCATACTCAAGTTCTGCTTCTGCAGTGTTTCAACAACTTAGCAGAAGACAAACTATGCTGAAAGCCTGCGCAAATGAAAATATGAGTGGTCTTGAAATTTTGTTGAATTGTTTGCTTAGCTGCAATATGCATTAAAACTTAATGGGAAGATAAATAAGATAGAGAGA
Source organism: Rhinoptilus africanus (assembly GCA_013400135.1). NCBI lineage: Eukaryota > Metazoa > Chordata > Aves > Charadriiformes > Glareolidae > Rhinoptilus > Rhinoptilus africanus. The sequence continues at coordinate 10,285 of VXBO01002853.1, forward strand.
ACTAGAGCTAGAGAATAATTTACATTAAATATTTGTAAATTTTCACTTAAAAATAAATAGTGGTTATGCTGAAATGTGATCAATTATGCTTTTACGAATGGTTCAAATATACAGGGTCTTATACAGGCTTATTTCCAAACATAGAAGAGGATTTTCACAGTGCAGAAAAAAATCATAAAAGTAATTATGAGGTAGTTCACGAAATACTCAGGAAATATCTTCTTAAATTTTGATGGAATATTATATAAAGATTAAAGAAAGTATTCCAGGCATAAGTTTAATAAAATATAAGATTAAGATCACAAAAATGGTCCCCATGAAATTATCTTGAACTACATCATGAACTATTTCATTATATTGCATAGAATATTAATGAAATTTTATTCCTAAAAATTATAATATTCATGAAGTTTCATAGAAATATTATCAAAATGTCAAACAAAGCATAAAGAAGTAATCACAGCAGCTCACATACACAAAAAAAATAGACATGAAATTCACTTTTCCATACCTAAAAAATGTCCGTTAAGAATACACTTCTTAAACTCTTATATAAATACTATACTTGGATTTTCAAAGAGCTTTTGAAAGCACTTCTCTTCAAAGGAAGCTAAGTTGTCATGGGATAAAAAGAAAAGTCCTCCCATGGATTAACTACTGACTAATGAATAGGAAAAAAGGTAGGAAATAATTACAGTTTTCACAATGAAGGGAAGTTGCCAACATAATACCAAAGGATCTGTGCTAAAATCTGTGCATTTCGATGTGTTCACAGGTAATCTAGAAAAGGATACAGATAGCAGATAGTTAGCTGACAAATGTTACTGATTATTCTTACTTAGCTAAAAGAGTAAAAAGGAAAGTTGACTGTATGAATGGCAGGAGGAGGTCATGGTTACAAGTGGCTGGAAGGAAAAAAAAAAAAGAAGAAATTGGATGTTGATAAATTAAAAGTTTTGTAGGAAAAACTCGCCACAAAGTATGCAAAATAGAGTCTTATTAACACTCAAAACACATATATTTGAGTTATTTGCGATAATTCTGAGAAAATATTACTTAATATCCATTAGGAAGCCAAAGGTAAAACAAGCCAGGTTATTGGTAAAGAAATAGAAAATAAAAGAGAAAATGTTATTAATCCACTGTGTAGCTTCTTAGGGATGGTCATGTCTTGAATACTACCTCTCTTTATGTCAAAAACTATGAATCAAAACTGGAAAAGGTACAGAAAAGAAAGAAGCAAATGGCCAAATGCATACAGGCATACATCAGTGTCTATGTGACAGATCAGCATGACTAGGAGTTTAAAATTTGAAATGGAGCAATGGAAAGTTCTATGGAGACGGATCCTACAAATGCAGGATTTCCACGTTGGTCCATTAACTAAATTTTGTCCATCAGGTAAGAATTTAAACTTAGTTGAAAATAAGGACAAACTCTTTGCAAATTGATACTTAGGAATTTCCCTGCTCCTCTGTATCAGTGACCCTCATCATTGATTCTAATGATAATGCTCATTTTTGTAATTATTAAACTGCTATCATCAGTGAAAATATTGACGTGACTTAAATGGTCAAGTTTGATGGGTTTTTTTTATTTGTACCTGGAGAAAAAACAGATTTTAAGTATTGTAACAAAAGCTATAGATGCAACATCTGGTCTTTATGGAGTGAGTTTGCAGAGCTCTAACTCCTGCAATGTCTCTCCTACACATCATTCAGACAATGTCATAAAAAATGGATCACCTTGTGAAAAATCTCTGCACGCCATTCTTTAGAATTCTTTGAACCTGGTGAAGGCAAAAGAAAGGGTAATTGCTTAGCTGATGCAAAACGAGGCTCAAGGCTACAATTATTTAAACAGTGCTGCCTGCTAGCCATGCCTTCAGCTACTAAACAGAGCTGCTTTCCTTATATCAGACTTGCAAAGGACTGAATATATTTGCTATAAAAAATGTGGCTTTTTCATTCTGAATAAAATTGTAGTTACATAACTGATGGAAGAGTGAGTTTGTTTTAAAATACTACATACGCAGTAGAACATGTACTCATTATTAGAAACAAACCTGAAAGCAGTGTTTCAATCTTTCAGATTACTCTCCTTTTTACTTGTGTTTTTTGGTAGATTTTCCTGTGTGGTGAGACTAACCATATTTTAATCATCTTTGTGTAACTTCACAGGACCCACTCCGGTATCTCTGTGCCTCTTTTGTATGAGGAAGCCCAGCACAGAACGCAGCAATCCAGGTGTAACTCACTGGTGCTTTGTAGAGGGGAAGGGTAACCTCCTATGACCTGCTGGCAAAGTTCTGTCTAAAGTGAATTTATCAATTTTTTAAAAGGTTTTGTGTCTTTGATCAGGATTCTTATGAATATAGAATTTTACATCAGCAGCAAAAAGCACTGCTTTTTCTTTAAAGAAAGCTTCTTATCAACTGTCTATGCTGTTAAGAAACAAGTTAGCACCTAGACTTTCTGAAAATTTATTCTAAATTATTTTCTTAAATTGTTACTTCTTTTCCCCCCATTCTCTTCCCGATAAGTCTAACATATTTTTGAAAAGTGTATATTTTAATAAATTTAAAAACACAATTTTCCTTCTTTAGTATTAAGGAAGATAAATAGCACAGTATTATGCAACACAATGGGAACAGTATGAACAGTAGTGTAAGAGTCAACATGGCAATATATTTGATTTACACACACAAGTTTAAATGAGTGCTGACATGGAAAAACAAAAAGCTAAAAAATTCGAGCTGTTCATATGCTATTATATGTAGTTATTTTGTGTTCTTGTACCACCTAGGATTCTTATTGTGCGAGGTGCAGCCTAAATGTAACACAAAAGAGCACACTGTGCTCCCAGATAATACAGATCACGTTAATTTGCGATCTATTTGAAGCCTTCACTATTTTGCAGAGGTAGTTAAAATCTGTATTTATTAGGGGATTTCTTGTAATACTTGTGGAATATGTAAAATCTTAATGTACGCAAAATAACTTTGATGATAAAGTCCATAAATTCTCTTTACTGTGATGCCTTTTATAACTACAGTCAGTGATTCAACTGCTATTTTGAGACAAAGGGCAGGTGCTTCCAAATCTCCATAAAATTTAAAGCTAAAGGAGGTAAAGGTATGATCATCTAGACTGACCTTTTAATCTTGGCCAAATCATTTCTCTCAGTGAGAGAATCCTGTACTGACTCCAAAGACTTGAAGTTAAATGAGAACATGTGTAGAAAGATACTCTGTACCATAAAAATCATCTCAAAAGTCTGGATTAAGCTGTCAAAAAGGCATCTAGTGTAAGCTACACAAAACAGGCTCTCTCTTACAATCAGTGAGGTACAATCATATGAAAATAGATGTCTAGGCTAGATGGAACAAATCATCTGAGAAGCATCCATTTTTCTAGACAACTAAGTTTTGAAGTCTAAAATTAAGTGAAATGCATCCCTCCAAATATGAACATTTAGGGTTTTGTCCTCTGCATTCATGACAAAGTAATTGATTATCACCCTCCACTGACTGAAACAGGATGGTTAATTCCCAAGGGTAACTTGGCTCATAAGATAAGCCTGGTGGAAATGTTCTCCCATCTCTTCGTATTAAAGGCTTTCTGAAGATCACAGGCAGAAAGTTTTTTAGACCTAGAAGGGAAACCCAGATTTTCTTTCCTGCACTTCCCTGTACTACTTAAAGCTTCCCAAGGAGGCATACCAGAATGCAGTTGTAACATTCTCAGTGGGTGGCCAGACACACAGATAGAAAAGTCAAGCTACTGCTTCATAGCCAGACAAGTGTTTTTTGCAACGCAATGACTACCAGCAATTGTGCTTTACAAGGCAGCTTTCTATTTGCAGAGCAGGAACTGGAGCCATAATATGATCCCACTCTTAAAAATCTCTCTCCTTCCAGCTCCCAGCCTCAAAACTCCCAGATAATATGTTATTCAAAGTCATCCCACAATAATTTGCAGACTCTATACTGTCATGCTCCAAAACTAGCCACTACAGTCAACAAGCAGATGACACCACATATGTGTGAGGGAATACATTCAATATGTGAGGTTAGAAATTCAGTAAGGAAGGAGCCATCTAAGACATGCATGGATACAGCCAGCTAAGCAACAAAAGCTACAAGAAGCATCCACAGAACAGTTTGGATTTGCTCGAATAGTTGTGAGAATGGAGTGGTAGGAAAGGGACTCCAGCATCTGCAATTGCTCTGGCACAGGCTGGCTATTAGAAGGAGAAAGCTATCATATGACAGGGGAATCTTTTGAATTAATGTGAATCTTTTGAATTACTGTGATATTTTCTGACCAAATTCCATGGTTCTTTTGTTAAATACATACTCTACTTTCATAGTGAGTCTCCAAGCTGAATAAGTAATATGAAATTTTGTGAACTTTAAGAGTTGTGGGGTAGGAACAGGAGGTATGGGGCAGTTTGCAGAAATGTTTTAATTAGCACGTAACGGTATTTGGAAGAATTTCTTCCTTTTGTACAATTTCAGGCTTTACGCCCTGGGTTTTTTTTTTCTTTAGAGCATGAAACTTAAATAACAGTAAAAATGCTAAAGAAGCTTAAAGAGAAAAGTGTTTTTGTGTTATAATCATTCCACTGAACACCTGTGAAGTGTTGAGTTTAATTGGGTTACAGCTGGTGCTGACTCTGAGCTTGGAGAGAAGGCGAAACGTGTGTGAGGAGGTGTTTAATGACTCATTTGCCATGTATTTACAGTGTGATGACTTTATTGTTTCTATCCATGGCTGCTGTTCCCAGGTCCCACTTTCATGGCAGCATATTAGAGCAGCCTGGACAGCAGAGTAATAGTAACTTACCTTGTATAAACATTCCCGAGTTTTTGCAAAATAAGGAGTTTATTATAATAATGACACTCATTTGTATCTTGGAAGCTGAAATGGACTGAGTGCTTCTAGTGGGAAAAGAACAGGAGTTGAATTGCCATGTTTATTTTCCCTGTCCTTTTCAGATTGTAGCCTTGATTAATGGTAATTAAGGTAAAGGGTAACATGATGCCACCTGGAGTACTGCGTCCAGCTCTGGGGACTCAAACATAAGAAAGACATGGACCTGTTGAAGCAAGACCAGAGGAAGGCCACGAAAATGATCAGGGGACTGGAGCATCTCTCCTATAAAGACAGGCTGTGAGAGGTGGGGTTGTTCAGGCTCAGGAAGAATAGGCTCCAGGGACACCTTATAGCAGCTTTCCAGTACTTAGAGGGGGCCTATAGAAAAGGTGAAGAGGGACTATATCAGGCAGTGCAGTGATAGGATGAGGGTTAATGCTTTTAAACTGTTAGATTAGATATTAGGAACAAGTTCTTTACTGTGAGGGTGCTGAGACACTGGAACAGGTTTCCCAGAGAAGTTGTGGATGCTCCATCCCTGGAAGTGTTCCAGGCCAGGCTGGATGGGGCTTTGAGCAGCCTGGTCTAGTGGGAGGTGTCCCTGCCCATGGCAGGGGAGTTGGAACTAGGTGATCTTTACAGTCCTTTCCAACCCAAACCATTCTGTGATTGTTTCAGTTATTCCCATGGGACTGGGCAGCGCTTATACAGTTCAGGTCATACAATCAGCATGCAACAGAAAATGAGCATAACTTCAAGGCCTGCCTGGTACCACCCACTTCCAGAGCCATAGTTGCCTGCAGCCCTATCAGACTTCAAACTCTTTTCTCACCTACTGATTTCTCAGTATGTGAAAATGTTTTTAATATGTTTCTAATATGCACAGCTCTCTAGATCTGTAACAGATGGTGTTTCTGAGGAAGTGCAGTCCAAAACCAGGTTAATTTATTAATGTGGTTCTGAAACTACTATGTTGTATACCCATTCGTGGTTTACTTAAATTTGCAAGTATTTCTATATATAGTCTTCACACTAGAATAATTGTGTGCAAAAATCAGTGCTGCACAGAATGTGAGTTTACATAATCATCATGGGCCTTCCTGATCCTAATGGAATACTAACAAAATGTCTGCCAGAGGCTTTCAGTACATTAACTTTATCAAAAAGTCAAGGCAATTGATACAGCAAGTCAGTAAGAAATGACCATCCTGAGAGGATACACCATACATTATAGCTTTCAAAAGCCAAATCCATCATGTTCCTTGGCCAAAAATATGTGTAATGATACAATGAAGTAAGAGCTATTTGATTGCAGCAGAGATCTACAAAATATCTCACCATTTACTCCTTTTATTTGTAACCATAAGAGATTTCATATTGAGCTGCTTTGCTAATTGTACTATGACACAGAGAAGAGGATTTTCTGAAGTAGGCAGACCCCATGAGACATTTAGGAAGAAAGCTGACACGCAGTCTGCTGTAGTTTCAGTTTCTAACATCGTTTGAGGTCTGAGCCATTATATGCAGAACACACTACAGCGGAGTATCTTTCAAGTACAAGAACATTGTCACAATCTGCTAGATTTAAAAAGAAAAATAAAACGGCCCTCCTAGTAACTAGATGAACATCTAACATAGATGGAATTTCAATATATGTAGGAGATAATACTTATTCCTATTTTTGTTCAGAAATAGATTAAACCCTTACTTTGTCTTTGATTGTTCCTTCTGATTTGCTGCATTATTTCCACTTTCCCTTGCTGAAGTTTTAACTGCCATTTAGTTCAGTCTCCACCATGTACTGAGGTGAAATAACCATAGATCAGGTTCTGATTAAATTCTTGAGCTTAATCATCATGAGTTAAAATTATCCATTCGTAGACTTACATACCATCTTAATCAGGAATTTGACACATCCAGCAGGCAGATCTTGAATAAGCCAATACAGTTGGCTACGTCTTAAGTCATGTATGTTCCTGAAAAATCACTTATCTAAATGAAAATCTAGCACCTTGGAAGACAGTGTGTCTATTTTATAAGTCTCTTTGTATAACCTTGAGAACATTTGCGTTCAGTTGCAGAACACATACAGCAGTGAAGCCCTATGTGTTGAAATGCTGACATGTCTTCTCATTGAAAACAAAATCTGTGTCTTTATCCTAACAGCAATCCCTAATTCTTTGTCCTTCACTATAGCATCATAGAATAATCCAGGTTGGCAGGAACCTCCAGGTTGGCAGGAACCTCAGGGGGTATTTAGTCCAACCTCCTCCTCCAGTCTGAGACTTTCTGGTTTCCTCTTATGTCTGTTGTCTCCCATCCTTCCACTGTGTCTTCTCAATAAACTATCCACTGGTACTGGAAGGATGATATTAGGTCTCCTTAGAATCTTGTCTTCTCAAGGTGAAACAGGCCCATTCCCTCAATCTTTCTACATAGGCCTTATTAAAGCCAAAGCTACCACATGGGTCGCTTCCAAAACTACTTCAGTCTCACTCAGTTTTTCCTTCTTAGTTAACAGCAGATCCAGCTATGCACCCCTTGTGGTTGGCTCATTCAGTACTTGTGTTAGAAAGTTATCCCTAACTTGCCCCAGAAATCGTCTTGGCTGTTTGTATCCTGCTGTGTTGTCCTTCCATCAGATGTCAGGGAGGTTGAAATCTCCTGTGAGAACAAGGTTCAGTGATCTAGAGCCTTTGTTGGGTTGCTTAAAGAAGCCTTTTAATCCTGATCTACCAATTCTCAACCAAACTGTCTGTCCCAAAGAAGAACTCCATGTAGCCACCACTCACATCTTCCTCACCTGTCTTTCTTAAAGAGCATATATTCACCCATTGAAACATTTATACAAGACATCCCACTACATCTCAGTCATTTGAAGAATATCATAGCTTAGAGGCCGCAGCTGGAGCACTAGATCCTCCTGCTTGTTTCTGAAGCCATGTGTCTTTGTGCACATACACTTGTGGAGGGTCTTCTTATGTTCTGTTTTGTCATTCCTGATGTATCTCTTGTTCCAATCCTCCTACATCTTCTGCTTTCTTAAGTAGGGTCATCATCTGCCTGCCCCATTGTTCCTAGTTTAAATATCCCTTTACTTGGCTGGGCAGACAGTTGGCAAAGATCCTACCCCACTTTATTGAGTGGATCCTCCCTCATCAGCCATCCTTGATCCTCAAAGAAGATGCTGTGCAGCAGATCACGTCTGTTCTAACACAGCCACAGTGTCTTGCAAGATACATCTTCTGTACTGCAATTGAACTCCCATGAAAAATAGTGTGTGAGCCTGAGCTTCGAAAATAATCTCTGCAAGGGTAAAGGAAAGATCATGAAATTAGTCACTCTAAGAACTCAATAATTAAGGTTTTCTTCCATAATTTTTATAGAGTCATAAAATCATAGAATACTTTGTGTTGGAAAGAACCTTAAAGATCACATAGTTCCACCCCCCCAACATGGGCAGGGACACCTTCCACAAGATCAGGTTACTCAAAACCCCATCCAGCCTGGCCTTGAACATTTCCAGGGATGGGGCATCCACAGCTTCTCTGAGCAACCTGTTCCAGTATTTCACCACCCTCACAGCAAAGAATTTCTTCCTAACATCTCATCCAAATCTACTCTTTTCAGTTTTAAACCATTACATCTTGTCCTATCCCTACATTCCCTGATAAAGAGTCCCTCCCCATATTTCCTACAGGCCCCCTTTAAATACCGGAAGGCTGCTATAAGGTCTCCCCAGAGCCTTCTCTTCTCGAAGCTGAACAACCCCACCTCTTGCGGCCTGTCTTCATACAGGAGGCACTCCAGTCCCTGTGATCATCGTGTTTCCCCTTTTCCAGTCAGTGGGAAAGTCACCAGTCTGCCATGACTTTTCAAATAGGATGGCTAGTGGCTTAACAACTTCATCTGCCAATTCCTTCAGGACCCTGGGATGCATCTCATAAGGTCCCATGGACTTGAGCACATTCAGGTTCCTTACATGGTCTTATTATCAGTGAGTCATAAGAACACACGTCCTTTATGAAGGGTGAAGAAAAAGGAAGCAGGGGTAAAATAGTAAGGAGCTATGCGTAAGTATTTTTAAATCTTAAGAATACAAACTGTCTCATTCAGTGCACTGTACCCTGTACCTTTGTACATGAGGACTGCTTAACTGAGATGTAGCCTTTCTCCACATAGAAAGTCATTCCATAAACAAATAAAAATCACATTTAAAGAGTTGAATAGAATTACAAGTTTTCTATTCATTTTGTCAGGAAGCAAAAAAAAAGAAATAGTAGCTTTGCATTTGGAGATGCATATTGATAGTAGAGACAGCTTAGAGAAAGAAATTAGACTACACTTCAGACAACTAATTTAAGCCAGGTGAATATGACCCTTGTAAGACCATCTCATGCTTTTTTAATACAGGGTACCAGTTTCATTTACATGCACAGCTCTAGTTTTGAGTGAATGAAAGCATCTTGGTATGCTCTTTTCTTATGAGATGCAGGACACATTCATGACATTTCTTAATGCTCAAAGGGATTGGATTGAACTTTATCCCAGTGGAAAGGGATTTAGGTATTACTGAAGTAGATTAGTGCAATGCAGGGACTATTTAAAGAAAAAACCCCACATCATTTACAAAGAAAATAACAGATAGTGACACTAATTGCTAGACTCTGTTCTGCCTATTAAAAGTTGAATGAGGCAGCTTGACAGATGATTTTATAATGATGCACATGGGATTTTTTTGGTGGTGGTTTTATTTCTAATATACTCAGGATCTCGTTGTCCTAATTTGGTTTCAACCTTTGTAATGTGCAACGTGGTATCCCAGATCAGATAACTAGACCCACCACAATAATATTTTATCAGCTGCCAATACCTAACCGTTCAAAAGGATATAAAAATTAGGGTTAACAGTGTTGTAATAGTAAGCCTAATCCCATCACAGGCAAAGACAAAATAGTTTCTATCTATCTCCTGTGGCTTGTGCATGAGAAACATTTTGATGTGGTAACTACAATACAAAAAGATTACTATTACGCTGACAGTGTGCTGACATAACAGTGAAATATCCTGATGAGTATCCTCTGGTTGTTTATTTATGCTCTCCATCTTTCTGATCTTACAATTCTTTTCTCTTGTCCTGTACTTTGAATGTGAGGTCTTTAGAGACAAGGTTAATTGAATATGATAGGAAAGGACTGTATTTAATAACCCAGGAAATCTTTCTCAGTCCCATGTTGTTTCATTGATGGTACACAGGGCATTTTGAACTTTATTTTATGGAGTTTATGAGAAATAGCAAATATTAGTATTAACACGTCCGTAAGGAGATTTTTCCTCTGCCAAGTTATCCATCTACAGTATGAAAAAGCTGGATGCCCGAGGTGGTTGGGGGCAGGGGGCACATGCAGGGTAACTAATGTAAAAATTCTAGTTTTAGTAGGATTATAATGATTTACTAAAGTCTCTGTGCCCAGAGTTTCTTTTAGGACTTGACCAAAATCCCATTGAGGTTAATTGTAGTCAGCATAAAAAATGAACTTGAAACACTAACCTTGACTTTAAAATAGTAAAAGCTGCCACGGAAGGGAATGGAGTTCACATCAGCCTAATGCACAGATTGTCCCACTCTTCATCAGAAGCCATTCAAAAGATTTCAATGAAAAGCTTGCATTTAAAATACCATTAAGCCCTTATAGGAAAAAAACAACATAGAGGACAAACACATAGGAAGAGTGTATTTAAAATAACAAACCTAAAATATTTTCTGTATGGGATGTAATTAAATTATTTAGATGATAAAAGAGTTCTGACACTGACAGTGTTCCATATGAAACTATTTTGATATTAAAATATGGCAACACAAATGTTGTTTATCAGGAAGAGGTTTTAAGTAATGATATGAGGAGGTGTTTGCTACACATTTTATTTCCTGTCTAAAATGCTTTTAAAGATATGGGTTGTAAATGTAATGGGTTGTGGGGGAGTGAAGAAAAACAGTTACTCTGGAATTCAATTTGTAAAATATTTATATTTGTTCACTTTTTTCCTAATTTTATATTATCTCTGTTTAAGTCAGTCTTTCACAATTGGAGCTCTTAACACTGCAGAAATACAGAGCTTAAAATGTTCCCATAGCCAAATTAACAATTTTGAGGCTTATCCATTTGCTTGTGCTTTTGCTCCCCCAAAACATATATTAAAAGATGTGACCTCTGTACAGGAAGGTCAGTTCATGTCAAGAAAGAATTTCATTTGGCTATAGTTCATTTCATTAGAAAACAAACAAACAAACAAAAACAGCGCAAAAGAAAGCCTAACTTCAGATTAGGACAGGAACCTGAAATTTTTCCACCAAACATCTAACTTCTAGTCTGCACAATCTCAGCAGTTACAGACACAGAGGACCCTCTTTCTGGGTCTCTTGCAGATATGTTCTACTAACTTTACTTAAATACATGTATCTAAATAATAGATATTGAAATTTAGCTAAAACTTGAGCAGGGATGACCCATGTAGAGGAAAATAACTTTATCAAAGTTCCTAACATTATGAGGGCTCTCCTGCATGTGTCCTTAGTGCAGAAGCTTCAAAACAAGGCATGATGAAATTGTTTTCCAATAAAAAAGACACAGTAGTCAAAATTTATACTACTCAGGTTTTCTGCCTGCAGTGTTTTTTATCTTAGTGAAATTACCTGGATAGAGAATATTGTACTTGAAGATCATGCCTATGTACATGACACTACACAACACTGAACTAATGAAAAATGCAAATTTGTCTCAGCTCTACCACTTGGAAAAGATTCAATGAGGGAAAAATAATGTGAATTCAGGTTTGATGTGGAAGGCGAAATCCAGGTATCTTGGTTCTCCCACAGCTCCTCTGTCATGTTACTGGCCAGCCACAAGCAGATTTCTTTGTCCACAGAGACATTTAAAATGGCACCAGACCCCTAGGCTTAGGCATTTGTGCCACTCTGAATCTCCTGCTTTGGCAGACACTCGTGGCCAAGTATGTCCCAACGATGAAGAAGGAAACACTGGACAAATGCAGTTCAGTGAGTGAGATGAGTGAGATTTACAAGTTTCTCCAAAAAATGCGTAGGTAGTTATCTACAGTTCAAGGACTGAAATATGCGTTGAGGAAAAATCTGATCACAAATATTTCAAGTTCAACATTTAATCATTACATTTAGCAATTTTTGAGTTAACTACACATTGTTGGAAACGTGGACTTCCATTTGAATTGTCTTCAGTGCAGTCTAGATTTCTGCACTAATAGCACTAAGTATAATTAGTTCTGTTACCACCTGTAGTGTACTAATTTAAATTTGGTCCCATCCCAGCACCCATCTGCTCATAAACATCAGTTAAAACAGCCTGAAGGCTTCTCTGTAGTGTGTCAAGTTCAGGTGTATACATGACTGTATTATAGTAGATGCAAAATAACTGATAGAGAGTATTTGTCTGTGCTGGGATGAGATGGCCACAGTTCTACTCTCTGAATGAATAAAACCTTGCAAATGGAAAGCATGTGGTTAAGTGGCATGTGTAGTTACGTATAAGTTTCTATTAAACAAAAAGACACACCGTAACAGGAAACAAAAAAATCTTATCAAGTATGGTGTGCAAAATCAACTTATTTGAACAAAAAGGCTTATGTTGCGTTATAATATAAAAGTACAAGAAGTGAAAAAAGAATCATAGAATTGTTTGGGTTGGAAGGAACCTTTAAACGTCCTTTATCACCTTTAAAGTCCACTCCTTGGCCTGCATGAGAAGGAACATCTTCCACTAGACCAGGTTGCTCAGAGCCCCGTCCAACCTGACCTTGAGTGTTTCCATGGATGGCACATCTACTACCTCTCTGGGCAACCTGTTCCAGTATTTCACCAAGAGTGAAATTAAATGTACAAGAAGAAGTGCTTTAAGGTATCTCTCTCTACTTACGTAAGAGATTCACTGCCAGATAAGTTCTAGAGTTCTCATTTATTCTTCTGCTAGACACTACGTGACAACAACAACAAAAAGATCACAATAAGAAAGGTACCTGGTATTAATGGAAAAACAAGAGACATGGTCTGAAATTTAATTTACATTCAACACCAGACAAGATAAAATTAAAAATATTAAACAAAATCTGGGGATGGAAAGTCAGAGACTGAAAGCTACCCTGAAAAACACTGCTCATTTCATTTGGTATTAAAGCCCTACCAAGCAGGAGTTTTAACTTCCTGCTAAAGACACCAGAAAAAAATCTAAAATCATAGGTATAAGAAGACAACCATATCAGTATGCACACAATATTTGGTTTTATAGATTTCTTATGTAAATGTGTTTCCAACTTTATAAACAAAACTGTAATCTTTCCCATTTTTTTTTTCAATAAAACCCATTTACTTTGTACTTTAAGCTTACACAATCTTTAAAGTGGAGTCAGGTGCATTTCAGACTCACAGCACAGCACTCCTGCGAAAGCAAAGATTTCAAATAAATCAGCATAGAGAATCAATCACTCCCCAGCTTATCTTCATATCTTAAGAATAGAGGTATTTTTCTCATTAAAGTGAAAGAATCAATTTGCCTGTGGCTAGTGGCAAGCATGAAAAGACAGACAGAGATACCGCCAGGCATGATCTATGTCTTTTTGGTAAGGGGCAAACCCATAATACTTGGACATAGCTGTAATGTCTCAGGGAAGATACTCAAGGGAGAATGAAGTAGGAACACAAAGGACTCATCATGGGCACAAAAAGAGCCATCAGTGTTTAAGTAAATTGTCACTTTTTGATGCATGCAGAGAGAGTTTTCACAGATATCTAGAGAGATTAGACTTTTTGAATTTTGAAGTTTTGAATTTTGAGATCCAAACATCCTTAACCTCCTGCAAAGCTGAGCACATTTCAGAATCAGTTTCCCAAATGATAACATTGTTTTGTGATTCAGTTTAATAGTCCTTTCCCCAAGAAGCTCTGAGTATCTGTTCAACATGTATCATATCTTCCTCTTCATCAAAGCTGAACACACACACACTTCCCTCAAGACCATTGAAATATCTAAATGCTGGAAATATTAGGCATTGTTAGTTTTGTATTTTCTGAATAGAAGGTGAGATCTTTTTCTAGGTTGGTTTGTTTATTTAAAGAAGCACTCTGTGTTCAAAGGAATGGATTGTGAAATCCCACGAAGATATAATAGGATTTGTGTCTAGCTTTAAAAGTTGACCCCATCATCTCCATTGAATTACAGAAAGTTTCCAGATTTAGCATGTGGAAACAGTGAAACTGTAAACACTTGATGTATAATAAGATGTTCACCTTCAATGTTCTCTTCATGACCAATAGCACCCTTGAGTTGTTTGGGTCCTTTCACTGCATGATAGATGACTTGATCTCACCAAGCCTCATATGCCAAAATGTGTTTAATTCAATTAATATTTATGTTCTATAAGAGGTGTGGTTAACAATTCACTAGATGGCATTCAACAGGAATTGATAGGCATTCTCAGTCTAACACAGTATTATGTGTGGAGAAATCTGTTCATCACAGATTTCAGTATTAATCTCGCTTCCCACAATCTCTCAAGCCCCTGAAGCTCAGGTCAGGGACTTGGGGAATGAAGTTACAGAACAGAATATTTCAGTTGGAAGGGACCTACAATGATTGCCTAATCCAACTGCCTGACACCTTCGGGGCTGACCAAAAGTTAAAGAATGTTGTTAAGGGTATTGTCTAAATGCCGCTTAAACATTGACAGGCTTGGGGCATCAAACACAAAGCTGGTGGTGGGAACTGAAGTGCATGGCCTTGGGACCAGAGTCATGCAACCTGGCCTCTCATCTTACTGAGATTTCAATAATTTACTTGTAGTTTGCACCAGAGTAAATGATATATGAATCTTCATTGCCAAAAGTTTATGGAATATTAGAGACCTTTCAAAGCTAATATAATTGCGCATTTTCAGCTCCTGGAACTTTCAAATTTTGGTGCTGCTTGGTGAAGATTTTTGTGGGTTTGTTTGCCATAAGCATTTGATTCCTGAATTCAATCCAAGAAGACAGAACTGTGGTCAGCCTCAGAATGCAAGGCTCTGTTAGGATGCATAGTTATGCTTCCTATTGGCAACTTAAATAATGGTAAGTGTATCTTGTTTCCACAGTTACACCTTTCCTAACTTCAAATTCCTGAATGCATCTAAAATAAGCATTATACATTACCCATTTGCTGGAGATGCAGGACATACAGATCTCAGTGTTTGGACAATGCTGTTAGATATACGGTTTAGTTTTAGGTAGTCCTGCAAGGAGCAGGGGGCTGGACTCAGTGATCTTTATGAGTCCCTTCCAACTTGAGATATTCTATGATTCTATGATCCCAGCCAAGTTTTTCAAATGGGTCATGATTTTGGGGAGCACAAATTAAAAAGTTTAGAAGTGTCTAATTCAAAAAATAACAATAATTCTGAAAAATTAAATTTCTTGATTAAAGTTTTCTTATTTACTGAAAAAATAAGTGTCCAGCAAACACTGGTTTCTTATGAGAACTGTGTTTTCTTGGTATTTGGTGCTCGTTTCTGTCATCTTTTCAGATTCCTGCAGGAATCTCACTGAAAGTGGATTTAAGGCACTTGGTGGGTCTGTGCCACAGATTCAACACTAACTGAATTATTTGAGCTAACCAGAACTGCTAATAGCGAGGCTTCTTTGCATGCTGCTCAGGCCTGAGTGCTGCATTAACTGTGGTGGGGGTAGTGCAGTCTGCCAGGAGAAATCATGGAAAGTCATAGAATACTACATGGAAATAAAAAAAATTATTTCTGAATGGAATGCACTTAGGAAGCAATTTTTCAGGGGCCAGAGGAAAGAATAAATAATTTTTCCCTTCTTCATATTTCTGGTTGTCTGATACTCTGCTGCTCAGAGAAAAGTGTGAACTTTTTTTTCAGTAGTAAAATTGTTAATGTTGTTTACAAATTCTCTCTTCAACTTTTGTTTCCTTTATTGTTTGCATCCCTGTCCTGGTTTGAGATAGAACNTCCTTCTGGAAAGGGAGAGGAGTTGATAGAAAACAGCTGATAGAAACAGCAAGAAAACAGCAGATAGAAAACAGAAAATCATTTAGTGGCCAGCCCAGCCTAAACCTTGACAATCCTGAACAGGGAAACCCAGAGTAATCATATATACAAAGACAAAGAACATCTGGACAAACAACATGTATGCCCTTTCTTTGTAACTGGCCTCTTAGATATCCTGTACCCTATCATACATGACATCGTTTTTCCACTCTGCTCCCCTAAAAAGGAGTTAGTTTCACTTTAAATAGTATTTTAATTTAAATACTTTTGCTAGGAGTAGCAAATGACAATATGAAAATTAATTTTTTGGCAGCAATGTACGATTATTGTTATTATTGTACTAATTCTCAGCAGTCACGTGATAACTCTGAGAAATGGCATCTGTTATAAAAAACCCCCTCTGCTTTACAGGATGCATTATTCATGTGTGTGTCCATTTAAAATCACCTTGCACATAGCCAGGAAGACTAAGGTCACTAAAAGGACATGCTTTAAGATGATATGTCATCATAGCCCTTTGATAGTTACGTACTAAATGTTTTAATTAAAGAGTATCATCAGACAGTCCAACATCTGGATCACATTTAATCGCAATTCCTAATTTTCACAATCATTATCTTCAGATCTCAGACAGTTGAAACACCCTCAGTTAATTGTCTCTTGCTTTTCACTATTCTACAAATGCATTATAAAGAAAACTTAGATTTTTAAGGTATAGTGTTATATAAAAGGCAAGGGGAACGTACTGGTCAGATTATACAGGTAATAGTGTCTCTTAAAATAGAAAAAAANTGAAGGGGTCAGTCCTCTCTTCTTCAGTGGCCAGCATCTGAGGAGGACTCTGTTCATTCTTCTGCCTTTGACTCTGATCCATGCATTCCTGAATCTAGTTCCCATCTGCCACTGATTCCAATCTGGGATTTTCCCAGTGCCTGTCAGTGACATGATCGTCATCCTGGGAG
>VXBO01002853.1:27747-64184 GCA_013400135.1 Rhinoptilus africanus
AAAAAAGCCAGATTTGTTAAAATAAACCATAGCAAAGTAGAACCTGACCTCATAAAGACATGTCTTAAGTGACATCTTACAATCATTTTTCTGCTGAAATGCAGATATATATTTATTGTAGAAAAGACAACACTGGCTCCAAAATTTGAGGCAAATGTGTTCTGATGCTTTAACGGTAAGCATTTTGGATCCATGTTGGCCTTCTTTTACGTGTTTCTAAATTGTGTGGCACAATAGGATAGCTGAAGCATCCATGATCTATCTCAGTAAACTAACTATAATAATAATGTTAATAATAATTTAAGAAGGACGTCTTCTGATACTTACTCGTAACTTTGTAAAACTTTACTCTTTTGCTCCAACTTTCCCTAAATAGTATCAAGAAATTTTGGGGAAAACCTGGAGCAGAAAGGTCTGTCGTTGAGTAGATTTTGATGATTTTTTTAAAGCCAGATGTACATTAAAAAATGTAAAAACCTCGACAACAACAAACCCTACATTCTTACTTAATTTTATATAAAGCACAGTCAACTGTATGCTTTGATATCTGACATAGAATGGTCAATTCAGGAAGAAAGTAGTGAGAATTTCTTAGTGAAATTTGGCTTTGATATAATTGGCTGTGCTTTACAAAAGCTTTTTGGGTTTTCACATGGGAAAGATGTGTGTGTATATTCTATTATATTATGCTGAATTTCAGAGGAATTTATCTGCATATGACCCAAAATGCAACTTATTCAGGAGACTGTCTTCTATGTGCTTTTTTGTGGCCTTCAGCAGTCACAATATGTCAATATAAGGACATGTGACTGATTACTTGCACATTAATAGTATGAAATGAAATTACTGTAATGAACTAGATATATGCCTTTTACCTTAACAAACTAGATTCCAGATAGATCTTGTAAATCACAACCATCACTACCCCAGTTTTACACCTCATACAGAACATGACACTTCCAGCAGCATTTTAGGGCTGCATCATAGAGCAGAAGATGTAGTTCAGTAAACTGACACTGATTCAATACCTAAAAAACCACAAAGGCACAATTAAAAAATGGGAAAAAATGCATCAGAAATGTTTTATTCTGCATTCTGTGATAGTATCCAATCCTCTCGTCTGCCTTCCATACCAGGAAAAAGGCAAAATTATCTGTTGTGCTGTGGTGCCCTTGCTCCCCTTTGGCCCCCAGCTCTCTCTTGCTTTGTTTTAGACATCGAGTATGTTTCCTAGTAAGAAAGCAGGGAACATAATTTTACAATGAAAAGACACTACATCTTTCAGGGCAGTTAAGTAAATGGCAAACAACCATTAGTCTGACAGCAGTGTGGGGGCAAAATTTTGTGAGCACAGATCTTATTAATAAAAAAATTTTAATTTGCAAAATATTTTTAATTTAGGAAGTGTGAAGGAGAAGAAACTATGTGTCATAGAAAATTTAAATGTATCTAATAGTTTGGTTTAATGCCTTGGTTTTACTGTGAAATGATATGTCATTCAGAAGTGTGCAGAACCCGATTAAAAATACTAAAACAGAAAACAATAACCTAAAGACCTGAAGAAAATTGTGGTGCGTATAAGATAAATCAGAGAGTCTACAGATTTTAATGCATAAGGTTTTACAAAGAAAACTATCACAGCAGAATTATCTTGAACTCTTTGTTGGCAGAAGCAATTGATATGCCGTCAAGTTGACACTAGCTCTTCATTCTTTGGGAAGGTCTCCACAGAATAAAGTGAACTGTTTTTGTTGATATGACTTCTTATTTTCTACCAACCTTACAGAATAAATAAGGACGTTATTCTCCAAGATTGTCAATCTGATAGCCTTCTCCAGCCTTCTTTGATGTTTTAAGGCTAAAGGCAGTGATAGGAGGGCTGAGAGAAATTATATTATTTGAAAGTTTTACTTTTGCATGTTTTTCAGTCTCTTCTTCCAAACCATTGTGGCACTCACTATTTGCAGATATCCAAAATAATGTTAGTTTCTTTACTGTAATTTCTTTCCTTGCTCTCATCCTTTTTATCATGAGTAAGTACATGCTCTTTTTGCTGTCCTATTCCTCTTGCAACTCATTTCAAATGCATGCACCCCATCATGTGTAGATGGAGCTACTCCTTTTCCACTGTCATCTCTTCTGAGGATACAGTGAGCTTCATTTCACAAGCAGATGCTAATATTTCTTGGGTTTTTTGGTAACATCAATGTATTTAATTTTATCTGTCCAAATGGATATCAGTGTCCAAAGGGATAACAGTAATGTCCAATTGGAGATCAGTAATAAGTGGTGTCTCTCAGGGGTCTGTAGTGGGACAAGTACTGTTCAATATCGTTAATAATGACATAAACAGTAGGCTTGAGTGCACCCTCAGCAAGTTTGTAGATGACACTAAGCTGAGCTGATATGCTTGAGGAAAAGGATGCCATCCAGAGAGGGGGTGACAGACTGAAGAAGTGGGCCCCTGTGAACGTCATTAAGTTCAATAAGGCCAAGTGCAAGGTCCTACATCTGGGTTGGGACAATCCCCAGTATCAGTACAGACTGGGTGATGAATGGATTGAGATTTGCCCTGGGGAGAAGCACTTAGGGATACTGGTAGATGAAAAATTGGACGTGAGCTGGCAATGTGTGTTTGCAGCCCAGAAATCCAACCGTATCCTGGGCTGCATCAAAAAAAAGCATGGCCATCAGGTCAAAGGAGG
Source organism: Rhinoptilus africanus (assembly GCA_013400135.1). Classification (NCBI taxonomy): domain Eukaryota; kingdom Metazoa; phylum Chordata; class Aves; order Charadriiformes; family Glareolidae; genus Rhinoptilus; species Rhinoptilus africanus. The sequence goes on from VXBO01002853.1 coordinate 30,453, forward strand.
TGTTTCTCCGCCTTTCCTGTGCTCTGGTTAGACCCTACATGAGTTTATGGTACTATGATTCTATGATATAACCTTAGGTTTTGTGTTTTTACCATATTGTGTGAATTTTGAATGACTACATGGGGAAAGTTTAGAAACATACCTGGCTTCCTTCCTATTTTCCAGTTTATGGAATTAGTTGGCAAATTCTTCTTACCCAGCTTTTAAATGATGGATTTGTTACTAATTTCTGATGGTTGTTTATCCCAGAAGTAGCTGCATTTTTTATTATCATTAAAATCTCATTGGAAAATATCTCATGAGACTTTGGGACAGAACAGGAGATATAAATGGAACATCTTATTAATATTCCATTAGGTTAATAATATCTGTGCAACTGAATCACTGTTATATTTCCTACCAGCTTTTAAATACTGTTTATTTTATTTTGGTGTTTATATTCCCATTGTGTAGACCTGTGCTAGTTTCTAGTGCTGTTTTTTTGCTGTTTATCTTTTGTTCTTCTAATGTGTGATGGATACATTATTGTGCTGGAGGCAGAGGTATAACAAACAGAAATGTCTTAGGCAAAATAATGATTTTGACATTATGTCCAAAACATAACCACATGTCTCAGTGAATTCCAGACTCTGTCTGATTACACATTCACACGCTGCTGGATGGTTGTCTAACTGCTTTGACAGTAGGTGCAGAGGAGTGTTCGATGAGCCTTAATTGTGTTAATTTATATAGATCGGGGGACTTTTCTGGGATTACATTTCTCATCAGGTTCCATCCAGACCTCGTCACGCTGGTCACTTCACATTTGTCTAGAATATGTGCCGCTTCAACAGATACTCCACCAGGTTTGAAGAGGTGAGTAATTACAAAGACTAATAAGAGGGGATCCAATTGCTTCCACCTGTAAATAAAATAGAAATAACCATAGCTGTGGTAAAACCATGGAGAATGTTAAGCAATGAATGTTATTTGGTTTTCTTGGGGTTTTTTAATTATTATTTTCATTATTGTTGTTATTATTAAATGCAGATACTTTCACTCTAGGTTTTCAGTGGGAACTATTTCCTTTTTTACGTATGTACAATAAAAATCTAAGCTAACATTCCAGGGATTTCTTGTGGGCCTGTGGACTACATGTCTTTGGTTCTGATTGCCATGTAAATTTGCAGGTATTTTTAAAGTTAAAATTGGAAGAAGAGTAGTCTTGGTAACTTCATTTTGGATCAGCTTTATTACTCTTCTTGCCATGATCTCAGTGTTACTCAGGAGTTTTCCTGATATCAGTAACTGATTGTACCTAAGTAAGATAACAGTTAAATCTGGATAGATTAACAAATCAAAGCCCAGAAAAGGAACAACAGAAATGATGAAGAAGGCTTGTTGGATGAGGTGACCCTGAAAGCAATGCTATAAGCTATTGTATAAAGCAACACAGTAGAAGAAATGTGAAATGAAAAGCCAGAAGCCCTGCAGGAAAAGGGAAAGCAGGTATCAATTACTTCAGAAAGACAGAGAAGGAGTTTCAAGAATATGGCAAGCAGGTAGACAAATGGGGAATAATGGCAGAACAGAAGTGTTTGAGCAAAGTAGTGGTTGCTCTTCTTCCCCAGGCAGATCGTCAGTTCTTTGCTGTGGTTGTTTTTATAAATCAATTATGTATTTATTATGTATATATTATCCACGTATGCCACCACTTTTTTTTTTTTTTCCTCTTCAGGCAGTGATCTCCAGTTGGAAACCTTAATGTTAAAAATACAGAGTATTGTGTAGTTATGAGTCACTGAAAGCAGTAAAAGCAGATGGAGCTTCCAAAGGAAACCTAGTACTAACCTACAGATGGTAAGCCCTGTGCAGACAGCAGGATTTCAGCTCCTGAACAGTACTTCCTAGCGAAAGCACTTTGCTCTGGTGTCTCTGCTAAGTTTCCAGGGAAACTAATGGCTAAACTGAGTATGTACAGACTGTTCTCTGAGGTGGAGACATTATTTTCATAGATTCAAAGCTCCAGCTAAAATTTCCCAGAGGACAAGTGAACCAGAACAGAAAAGCTTAGATGCTTACACTGGGATTTCAGTGTCTTGTGTTACTGTAATTTCCCAGCTCACCTGTCTCACACTAGAATAATCTGAAGAATTTGATGCTATGCACTATTATCTGGGATCTCTAATATGAGAGATCTTAAAATATATGTATTTAAAAAAAAAAGAGAGAAATGTTATGCATGAGTTTAAAAGGCACTTTAGCATTGTAGAGGAAAATGTTGAAGGACAGCATTACTGCCACCTATTCTTTAATTCTGATATTTTAAAGAGATCATGGAGATCTTGTTCAGGATCATTTGCTGATGTTCAAGAATATATAAATAATAATTCAGTCAACAGTTTCTTTCCAGTCAGAATATTAGTCCTAAATGTCACCTTAAAAGATTTGAAAAGTCTCTTTTATAGCAATTCTTCCAATATGCATTAGGTAAAATAATTTAGAGGGTACTGGAACACAGTGCATCACTTAATCTTCCTTTCCAAGTTAGATACCTCAACCATTAGGCTACACCATCATGCTAATACTGTTTGCTTGATAACTTAAAGAAACTTTAATTATTCTGCACAAAGTCAAAGGAGTTCATTAAAGGAAATTCAAAGATATTTACCTCCTGACACACAGGAATAGCTCATTTACTGATGGTTAGAAGAAACCTGAAAGTGGTAGGAGTTATAGCATTGAAAGCCCTGGGCAGCCAAAAATCAATAAATCCACAGCCTGCGTAAGATTTCGTTCCTGTCACTCCTGGCACTAATGACAGGCGTAGCAAATCTCAGTTTGTGATTCTGAGAGGGATTAGGCATCTGACAGATGTAAAAGATCAGTTTTATCAAGAAGAAGGTTTTGAAAATACTCCAGAGGAAATTTTAGACTCCTGGGGAACCTCTGCATCACAAGTCATACTGCCTAAAGATCTTCAGTTTAGGAAACACAGGAGAGGACTGTCATGGGCAGCAGGTGTTGATATCTCAGGTTGGGGTTTATGTTTTGAATGCAAGAGTCAGAATTGACACTTGAATTTCCTTCATTGATTCAACCCTAAATAACTCCCTTTGATGATGAAGCTGTTATGCTCACAGGAGTCTTCTTGCAAAGCAGTGAATTTGACATAGTATGCAGGTAGTAATCTACAGATGGGCCTATCTCTCCGTGTCAAAGATGCTGAACACATTAAAAAAAAAAAAAAAAGAGAGAGAAAAAATGTTCACTTATAATGAAAAAGCCAATTTAGCCTCCTGCCAGAAGGGCCATAACATATGACATGAAATTAATGCCAGGAGTGAAGCAACTTATGGCTAGTTTACTACTGATTTAGAATTAACACTGTCCATCAGAATTAAAAAAGAAAAAAGAAACCCCCCTAGTACATAAATAACTGCCTGAGCCAAGATTCTCCCCTATCTATGATTCTCCCATCCTCCAGTCCTGCCTTTGGGATTTTTGGATATTCTAGAGAGGCTTGAATGTTTTTGAGACCTGTGTTTTGCCATGCACTTTTTTTTTTGTGGCTGCAATTTACTCTAATGATATTCCAGTATCACTGACCTTGAGTCTATAGGCCAGAATGTAGAATGGATCAGCAACTCTGTGTTCAGAATAACAAAATTATTAAGGTTAGGAACAGACTTTTATACCACAGAAGCCAAACTAGAGTCAGAACGTAAATTACCACTGGATGTACCGTACTTGGCAACTTGCTTAAGAAAAAAATTAATACATTAACCTGCTTAGAGTATAAATTTATCATCAGCAGTTGTCACTGTTAAAAAGCATTACTCTGGAAATAGGAATCTAAACCAAAGCGACTGAAGTCTAGTTCAAAACCATGACAGAAAGAGAGAGAGGATATGGATATAATTTATTCACTCTTTAAAGCCAATATCTGTCTGCAGGAACATTTGCTGTTTACTGCAATTTCCACAGGCCTCTTACAGACTTCATTTTTAAATGGAGACTTGTATGGGTTTTCTTATGCATAAAGTTTGTGAAATAAATGCTGTAAAGCAGCATAGAAGCTTACAGCATAGCTAGATATAAGAATATACATATGGAGAACAAGTATAAGAATTTATGTTGCCATTCTTAAAATTATGCAAGATAGGTAAGATTTTTGAATAGAAACACACAAACTTTACCACAAAAGAAAGCAATAGAATAGGAAGGTAAGTTTTTGGACTTTATAACTTTCCAAATTTATGACCCATGAATTGTATTAAAGAGTTCAAGCCATATCTCCAGGTGATTTAAAGTGATGAAGTTCTAGGAAATGGAAGAAATCCGTGCTGATCTCAACCATCTGTGGATCTACCTCACACAAAGATGCCAAGTTTCCTTCTTCACATTGCTGTCATAGGTCACATAAAGGGAGAGAAGCTGACTTTCCCGCAAAAATCAGATTATACAAGGAAGCTGATCTGAGTTGACATGATTTGATTTGGGCTAGAAGATTAATGCAGACTTCAGCTGCCAGAGGCTTTTAGATAAATAGCACTTAGCCCACTTATACTGAATGGATTTTTTTTTTTTAAAGGAAGGATTATTAATTAGAACAGAGGTAACTGGAAGTGTAAGAAATCTGCAAAGACTTAGAATTCATGTGACAAAAGCTATGAAATACTGCTGTCTTCATAGATTATTGTATGAACATTTGAGGGATATGTGTTTCTGTGATCTGGTTAGTGACTACTCCTCTGATAAGAAAAAAAATGTGATATCTAAAAGAACTGAGAAGAAAACAAAATAGTCTAGTCTGCTTTGAAAGGACTATGAAGACAAAGGTTTTGAAACTATTTCAAATGCCAGTCCTGACCTGAGGCTGAGTAAAACCTTAATCTAAGGTAGAAATATTGCGACAACTTAACATTTCAGTGCACTAAATAGCTGACATAAGTTTCATGTTGTCAGCAGTCAGATATTCTCCGTCTACATGCATTTCCTTCTGATATATCCTCTCTGAAATATTTTTGATTTGAACACGTCATTACCCAAGTCTCTTGTTAGAGCTGGTTGTTCCATATATAGCAGAATATTCCGTTAGGTTCCCCATAAATTAAAACTAACAGATCAAAAAAGGTAACTTCTTATAGTCTGGAGAAGTCTGCAGTTTAAAATCCTTGGTTTAGAGAGGCAGAGTGTGGGATTTTACTCAAAAAAAAAAAAAACCCAAACCAAAAAAAGACAGACTAAAACAGATAAAAATGACAGTGTTAAAGAAGGGTATCTCCAAACAGTGTCCACAAAAAATGAGCAGAGGGAAGGAGCACCTCTCCTATGAGGACAGGTTGAGAGAGCTGGGCTTGTTGCCTGGAGAAGGCTCCAGGGAGACCTTATAGCAGCCTTCCAGTACTTAAAGGGGCCTACAGGAAAGGTGGGGCTTTTTAGTAGGGCATGTAGCGAAATGACAAGGGGTAAAGGTTTTAAATTAAAAGAGGGTAGATTTAGATTTAGATAGGTTTCTATAGAAGGAAGAAATTCTTTACTCTAAGGGTGGTGAAATACTAGAACAGGTTGCCCAGAGAGGTGGTAGATGCGCCATTCCTAGAAACATTCAAGGCCAGGTTAGATGGGGCTCCAAGGAACCCCATCTAGTTGAAGATGTCCCTGCTTATTGCAGGGGTGGTTGGACTAGATGACCATTAAAGGTCCCTTCCAACCTAAAGTATTCTACAATTCTGTAATTCTAAGAAGGTTTCAAAGGAGATCAGAGGGAAAGAACAGAGATACAGCTGAAACAGCTTGTGACACAACCCCAAAGTGAACTGGAATGCACAGTTAGTTGGTAACACCACAGTAATGCTTTAAGGTTGTGATGACTGTCAAAATCCACTGTGATAAACTTTGAAGAAACACAATTACATGCATATATTCTAAAAGACACAGTGCAGCCAAGAGTAATGCAGGGGCTTTATTCCTGTTGATAACGGAAATTAATTGTATTTTCTAGAGTCACACAACAAATCCGTGGCAGAACAAGAATTTTTGTTTCCTAAAGCCCATCCATAAAATGATGAATGACTAACTAATATTCTTTGGGATTTCCAAATGGAATTATATTAAAACACTCTTCAATAAAATAAAATTACTGGCAAGTTCTGTAAAACTGAGGACGCTGACACCTAGCTTCATTTTGCCCAAATGTTAAGAGTTCAGTCTAAGGTAATATCGGGAGCTTCCTGTGGAAAATCACTGGAGATAAATGGCTCAGGGACATGCATCCATCCTAAGTGTGTATGATAGGTAGGCAGATACGGGTGTATGAAAAATGTCCAATAGAACTGTCAAACTTTCTAGATATCTCTTTATCCTACCTGGTATCTGAAACTGAACTTGGACACTGAAACTGAATCACCCACACAGAGATTATGCTATTTAGCCAAGTTGAGGTAAAGCTATATACCTGTACATTGACACAGTGGTTGAACAATATTAATTTGTGTGGTAGTGTAATTGGATGGGAGTTCTATTGACTTCAAAGAGCTTTGCATAATCCACTACACAGGATTAATTAGATATATTCTCTCAGTCCCTCACCATCCAGTGGAGAAAGTCTGCAGCATGTAGTTACAAACTCGTTCTTTAGAAATTAAAACGCTGCACGATATTTGATTGATTCACTGCCAGCCAAGAAAGCTAGACATCTGTGAAAGAGAAAATCCTTTTGGAAGCCATGTCTAGGCAGATGAAGAATCCCTTGTAACGCAAAATATTCTGTGAGTCTAAGAGTAGAGTCTTGTGCTTTACTATCCAGGCCTTATATTAAATTTACATGAACAAGTGTTATCCAGCTCTTAGGACATCTGGTTCATTTGAGGAATTTGGATAGGTCCTATCCCATTTGTTTGTGTTATCTTATTGTCTTTATGCAATGGTCATGAACAAAGAATTTCCTTCAGTAAATTCAAGTTTTGTAACTGCATATATTCCTTTTTCCATCTTATACTTGCTCAATATGTAATTACTCCTACCACTTCCTATGGGAAGGAAGGGAAGATTTCAGTTCCTTTTGAATTACCAACTGGCATAATTCTAGCAACCAGTTCCTAAAATACTGGTTTATTTAATCTCGGCATTTATTTACAGCATTAAGGTACAGAGATCATTCTATCCATTCATTGTTCTATTGAAGACTAAATACTCATTAGCCTCTGCAAAGGCAGAAACACATAACTTACATACAGTTTTTTATTAATATCAAAGAAACTCTGATATCAGTAGAACTTTCATGAGATGTGCAAGCACAAAAATACTCTCTTTGCAAAAAATTACTCTGATGACTTAATGGCAAAACTAAGAGTACAAGGAAATTTTCTTCACTCATAGTCTGATACCTCTTGAATTTATTTCAAAGAGGGCTCAAATAAGAATGAATCCTGGGTATGTTGGTAGGTATTTTGGACCAAAAAAGTCAGTCACGGAAAGGTGAGAAAATAATGGGAGTATAAGTGACAACATATTTGAGAATAAAATTTGGGACATTGGGGAGATATGATTTCTCAACTAAAAGTTTTTTGAAAACTCAGCTCCTTGCTCAATGTGTGAGTCCCTTCTAGAAAGAACAAATTATCGTGTAATAAACTTGCAAAGCTGAAATGTTCTTTACCTGCATTATGATGGCATATTATAGATTCTTTAAAGCTGCCATGGAAGAATTAATCTTTTTCATTCCTTTCAAGTTAGATATTAATTTTGTAGATACAGCTCAATATATCTAAATACACACGTGCACATTTGGGAGACATATATAGAGACACATATGCACATATATATGAGTGTGTGATTGTATGTTTGTATGTATATATATAAATCTAGGGAATACATTTTTATTATCTCTTGATAAAAAGCTCTTAGATGAGTAACATATAATAGAATTTCCTGTCCATAATCTTATTTTCAATAGATAATCCCATTCACATTCATTGTCCTTATAGAATAGAATTTCAGACATAACATTCCATGGTTTACTGCTCAAGTAAATTGCAGTTAGGTACTTTTTCATTATAATCTGCAAGTGAAAGAGATATTAAGTTTCTTTTTTTTTCTTCTTTTTTTTTTTTTTCTTGAGAAGTAAGTTTATTACAGAAAGCATTTTTTTTTCCCCTGTCAGGTACATGGAAGTGAAGCTAATAGTTAAGTTTTAAAGTACAAATATCTTTAACCAACAAAATTAATTTTTTGAAAATTATTTTTGGAATGGCTGTTGAGTTATGACAAGCTTTTTCTGAAAGCTCTGGCAGACAGCCTCACACATACTCTTTTTAAGATGGTTTATGATTAGAAGCTTGTGTGTAAATCAAGGGGAAAAGGTGACAATATTCGTGTGCTAGAGACAGTGAATATAATCAAAGCTCTCTGTGATGTGCCAAAATAAATAATAGAATTTCCTGTCCATAATCTTATAGCCAAAATAAATACATAGGTAAGAAAACTATCAATCTGCACATTTTCACTATTAACAGTGATTTAACGTTTTCAAGCAATAGAAGGTAAATGAAAACAGAAATCTATGATGTTCTTCACCATAAGAATAAGTCAGCACATAATAATAAAAGTTTTTCAGATCTCCTGTCTCATGTGTTTATAATATCCAGCTACTGCCTAGTGTGCTTTTTGTCAGTAAACTTCAAAGTATTTTTCAAAGCAGGTAATCTTTAGAAAGGTTTGGAAAAATTCCAGCTAAAACATGTTTTCATCAGGTTTTGCATAAGAATGAAAAATAAAACAATTTGATTTCCACCAGTTTTCACAGACATCAGGTAGTTTTTTTCATAGGAAGTACAAACTACATCTCAGTTTTATATGTTGCAATGCTTTGTGTTAGCACAGACATCAAAATTGCCTGAAGTACTGTTTGAAAAGTAATTACCAACTTGTTTACTGGTTCTATAAAATTTCTATTCATCCAGCAAGATTATATGAAAATAACTTGTTTTTGAAGAAAACAATATTTGGTTGTAATTAGGGGCTTTTCATGTATAAGTATTCTCTGACTGGAGATCACAGTGATTAATGTAGGGAAAGATAAAGGGGGCACGCCCAGGTCACAAAACTGCTGAGAGAGGACAAAGAAAGTTCATTATTAGGTCCCACAGTAAGAGGGGAATAAAATTTTTAAAAGTAAACTATTGAAAAGACAAAATCACCTCAGTCCTTAGATACTCGTGTATCTCTCAGTGCACGGTCAGTTCCAGTGAAGGATTATCCTGCAATTTGTGAAATACTGTTTCTTTATTTAAAGTCTTAATATTTTATTATTCCATGTCAGGGAGCTGAAAGGTGAGAGGACCAAACTGAAGCCGTTCACTAAGGTCCTGGCAGAAGCTCTTTCACTGACCAATCTGGTTGCTGAAGATTATTATTGCCAAGCAAAGAGAAGGAAAAAATACCCACCTCTTTAAGAAGAAGGTTTTCAATGCATAAAAGAGATTTTTTTGTGTGTGTGATGTGGATGCAGAATGCAGTGTTTGATGACCCCAGATATGTCCTCTCCTCCTAAAATATATGGCACCGTCTCTTACACTTGTCCTAATAGAGTAAAAGTCTGTATTTCTGCAGAGCTCTTGCACTGCAGAGAGGAGATGTATTAATGATGGTGGCTTCAGTGCTGACTATGTGCTTCAAATAAGAACTGAACTGAAATCTCCATATACATTTCACAAAGGTCAGTGAACAGATATCATTGCAATACATCTTTTAAGCCTGAGGGATCTGATTCAGTGTTGTATCATTTTAAGTTTATGTCAGTTTAACTTCTCTGAAATCAGTCTGACACTGAAATCAGTGGAGTTAGAAATGGCTAGAAGAAAGGAGGGGTGAGTCATGCCTTTTTATTTTCAAATATAGGAGCCAAGTGTTTACTGTGGTTTCAGCATGAAGACAGAATAAATGGGGACATGTGGAGTGCATTTTGATGACTTGTCTGAACCTGTAGCTCAGAAGGCGTAAGTCCATGCAAACCAAAACCAAAATACGGTGTGTGCACACATCCCATGGAACAACACCTGCTGACTTTCACATGGCTTTAGCTACAAAGTCACATTAATTTGACATTTTTTCCTTGATGAATTCTTCACAAAAATCTGCAAGTAGTCAGATAGAGAGTGTTTGTGGGGAAGAATGTCCTTATAGAAATAATGCTATCAGAACAGATTTGCTGGTATATACAGCATGTAAAAAGTAAATAAATCCAAGCAAAATAGTCTGAAAACAAAAGTAGTATTCTCTTCACCTATTTGTAATTTTACAAATTGTCAGGCAACTGCCCACCTTCAAGTCTGAACTCCTTCTGTAGATTGTTGTCTTTCTGAATTAGTGGTAAAATCTCCAGACAATATGCATTGTATTCATATGTGTTTAGTGATCTGCAGTGAAGCATGCCATTTCTTTGCAGTACAGCCCACAGGCATTGTTCCCTTATCAGCCATACAGGCAATCATTTAGGGCTGAATATCAGTAAGTACTGAGTCAATATCCCCTCCATGAGTATTGCAGTACTACCATATTACTTGGAGAGTGATGAAATTACAAGCTTTTTTTTACTCCTCTGAAATATAGCTAGGTTCTGGCCCTAAAGCACCGCAGTAAAAGAGTGTAAGTGTTGGCATGATATACCATACACTCAGCCAATTTGTGAGCACTAAGTGTGTTCTAAAGTTTGTGTGCTACTTCTAACCACTGCAGTAAATCTAGATCAATAAAGGTAGAAGAGGAAAAAAATCCACACTTTTTGCACATTTCTGGATGGAAAGTCTCTTGTTTTTCCTTTCTTTTCATATACCCAATGCACAGAGTGAATTTCAATAAAAACAGATTACATGAAATTAATCTTTGACTTCTAGTTTATTTATAATTAGTGACTTAGACTTGATCTAGTCTCCGCCATCCTAAGACTGGGAAATATTTTATAGGTGTATTTTTACCATAGAACAGTTCTACATCAATACTATTGTCACTGCTGCATAAAGGTGGAAACTGAGGAGTAAATCTTTCCTGAAGCCGTATAACAAGACTGGGGCAGAGATAATTAGAGAATCCAGAGCTGCCAAATCAAAGCCCCACTCTTTTTCCCTTTGAAAACATGCAGTGCAGATAGTGGAGTCCAACAATACTGCCAAGAGAGTATTTTTGAAAGCTGTGAAGGCTGCTGGTATGGCTGAATGCCATCTGGTATACAAAATTTGTTCACGTGAGAAATTTTTACTTTTTCAGGTAGTCTCATGGAAGACAATAATAGCATTAAGCAAGGAGTGTTTTGGGGGGGAGCATAAGCCTATTGAGCTGGCAAATGTAGAACTGCATGTCCAATAGTTATTTCTTAAAGTACTTGCTTTCACAGTGGTAGCTTAAATAAACAGCTAAAACTGTTTATTTAAAAAAATAAACTGAACTAAAAAAACCCAACAACCAAAACTATAGCAGGTGCTAGTTTTTTAATATCCAGACTACTGATCACACCATATACTACATATCATTAATTTAAATATATTGCAAAGTACAAAAGTTTGGCCCTACATTCCTTATGCAGTTAATCAAGAGAGAGAGGCTATGGGAAATACTGCAATGCAGAATACCTTAGATTTGCTAATGCAGGTGAGTAGGGTGACCAAAATTCAAAATGTACCTTGGAAAGAGGAACCTCCACTCACACAGGCAAGAAATGAAGATATAACATTAAAGGAAAATGGTAAGTAAATGAACTTATGATACCGGGGCTATATCTTTCAAACTTTAAACAGGAACAAAGAAAAAAAAAAAAGACATACCTCTACATTAAGAAAAAGACAATTGGCAAAAAGCCAAGACAGTAGGAGGATGGTAGAAGCCTCATTGTATGGATTGTGTGTTCCTTTTGTAGGAACACTTAGGAACAGATCTTCTCTTTTAATGTTTTCCTCCTCAGCAGGAAATAAGGCAGAGAGGCTCTTCATGGAGATGGACTGCTAAGGGAGATGGTCCTGGACTGTGAAGGAGTTTGGCTGGCAGAAGAGGATAAATACAAGACACAGGGAAGGAAAGTACTTGAGAATAAATTATATTGCTCTTGCTGTCTTTTTTTTTAAAAAAAACCCATTCTCAGATGATTTCCTATTTTATCCCAGATCACCCAGAAATATAGAACTATATGGCTGGAAGGACCAATAATTATACAGTTTTTCTGCCTGCTTTAAAGTAAGTTCAGTTGTTCCTGTCATTACTAAGAGATGTTTGTATAGCCTGTTCATAACAATCTCCCATGTTGGTAAATCCATGGCTTACTGTGAGAGACTGGAACATCAAAATAATTGTCACAAAGCTTGCTTAAGCTTCTGCAAATCAATAGCAGGCTTGCAAGCCAATAAGAAGCTTGCTTGTGTCTATTTAGCACCTTCTGCAGACCAGCCTTTTGCTTATCAGTCACCACCCAAGATTGCCACCAGGTGAAAAGGGTGTGTTGCCATCAGTTAAAAAGGGTGTAGGCGTTTAGCTATGAGAGTGGTCAGACCCTGTTAACACTAAGCCTGATAAGCCATGAGGACTGTGCTGAGCGTTGTGCTGCCCAAGCAACAGGGGGCAGGAAGAGCTCATACTGTGACTGTGTCAAACGACAATTAGCTGGGCAAAGGTTACCATCATGCTGATTGGTCAAGCTATGGACTGACCTGGACTATAACTGGTGTGGGGAGCCACCACAATTGGGAATTGGAATACTACCACTGTGACTTGAGAACCATGGATCAATGAGATGTTGCTGAAATTCCAGAGGACCATTGAGATGTCATCGGGCCTGTGGTTTGACTATACTCTTCCTGTGCTCCATAATACTGCTTCTGCTTTCTACCTCTCCTCTACTTCTGTCTTTACCTTATTGCTCATCTCAGTGACTATTGCTAGGGAATAACAATAAACCTGCAGTGAGCGGTATCTGACCTCATTGGTGTCTTAATCTCATGCTTGGAATCATTGTGAACATCTGGGTCCAATGTAGTCAGACCAGGATGTAACACTTGCCTATTCAATATATCCTTTTCTGTCACAGCCCTGACAGTTGTTGCTGCTAATATTTAACCTGAATTGTCCTTGCTATAAATTAAATACAGTACTCTTGTCTTACCTTTCAGGGAGACAGAATAGAGAATTTCTTTTCCCTTTGCTAAATTACGCACCTGAGGGTGTGATTCTATGATGGCTGTGGTCTATAAGCAACATTGAACTATGAATAAATGCTGTAGATAACTAAACTAAAATATAGCTTCAGATAGACCAGAGTCCAGGACAATTCTCCCTTTTTTCTGTATCTTTGAGGAATAGTCTTGGAATCACAGAATCATTTAAGTTGGAAAAGACTTTTAAATTCATCAAGTCCAACTGTTAACCTAACACTGTCAAATCCACCACTGAACCATGTCCCTAAGCACCACATCTACCTGTCTTTAAATACCTCCAGGGATGGTGACTCAACCACTTCCCTGGGAGGCCTATTCTAATGCTTGATAACTCCTGTGAAGAAATTTCTCCTAATATCCAATCTAAACCTCCCTTGATGCAACTTGAGGCCCTTTTCTCTGGTCCTATCACTTGTTACTTGGGAAAAGAGACCAACCCCACCTTGCTACAACCTCCTTTCAGGTAGTTGTAGAGAGTGATAAGGTCTCCCCTCAGCCTTCTCTTCTCCAGGCTAAACAACCCCAGTTCCCTCAGCTGCTCCTCATAAATCTTGTGCTCCAGACCCTTCGCCAGCTTCATTGCTCTTTGGACATGCTCCAGCACCTCAGTCTTTCTTGCAGTGAGGGCCCCAAATCTTATTGGCATCTTTGGCAAGTAGATGTCAAAACTGACACCGTACGATGTGCCTCTTAGTCAACATAAAAAAACATTGTGTGCGATTCTTATCTGTTTGCTCTCTTGGTTTTCATGACAGTAATGCAATCCTCAGTGTAATTCTCCATCTGAGTTTAATTTTCCCCCCACCATCATATGCCAAATCTCTTCATCCCTGCTGCTGCTAGTTCCCAAGGTGCTGTGAGATCTCACAGTGTCTGCAACACTTGCTGTGTGAATACAGAGTAAAATGTCAATTTACATGTTCTTCCCTAATGCTTAGCATTTCCATTTTTTTACAAATAAAAATGTGTTTGTTCACAGTCCCTGTAAAAGCGAGTTGAAAATGTTTACAGAATGAATTTTCCAGTTTTGTTCCATTTCTTCTGTTTAGGGGTTTCTGGTTTGGGTTTTGTGGGGTTTTTTTGGCTTTATTTACCTTTCTAGCTCCTCATCTACAGTGCTGCACGGAGTTTGTTGTGGCACAACAAATTCCTCCATGTAAATCAAGTCACACGAGCTCTGTAATGCGAGGTGTTACATGTGGGGCTGAGTTAGAAATAGAATTGCTTGCCTTACCCTGAAACTCACAGATATGCACTAAAACCTGTCTTACTACTTCTCCTCATTACCAGACTAATGAAATCGAATGAGAAAACTGTGTAAATGGGCCAGAGAGAAAAAAACAATTATTGAGCCTGAAGGCCATGATCCTGCAAAAACACTGTATGACCTCATCTCTGGAAAAAATGAAGGCTCAGCAAGAGAAAAATGTCACAAATGCAGGGTCATGATGGAGAAACAAGTTTTATTACTTGACTTTCGGGGTTTAGGATGACATGGTCATAACATCTCACACTGGTACATGTATCAATCGTTCCTCCACAGCACAGAAGAAGCTGCAGGTTCCCCAGGGCAAGAGACATACAGCTGTGTATCACAGGATATAAATGACATTTCACCCCATCTTTAGGAATGATTTCACCAAGAAGCTTCTTTAAACAGCACAATACCAATTTAGAGGCAGACCACTAATATGCTTGGCAGCACAATACATACTGAAATCCCACTGCAAGATTTTGAAAGACTGCTGAATTTTTTCCCCCTTCCTTTTCCAACAGGAAAAACTGTACCTTTTTTCCTGTGCAAGCCGTTCCAGTGCAGCTGAAATTTTCCTGTATCAAAGCAAGTGATACTGCCAACAAATCTTTATAACTCTGTTATAAACTAATTGTTCTCTGTGACTGTGAGACGGATGGGAAGACTATACTTAAGATGCAAATACTTTCAGTGTAATATTGATAGCACTCTCTCCTTTGCCTATAGTCACAGTGAATCAGTCATACACTGTTAAACTGCAAGCAGACAGCAAAATTGTTTATTACATCCCTGCTTAGACAGGTACTCATCACAAAGGAGACAGCACTTGTCAACAAAGATTGCATAACTAAATCAGAAATATTAATTTAAGCATTCTTAGTTAAAATGGGTGGGTGCGGCAGTAACTCATCTGTGCTGATATCTTCTGCTCTTTGTAGCAAATAAATTAACAGATTCACTCATACTGTAATAGGAGATCTACCTAAAGAAGGAGCGAGAATTCTCCTTCTGGTTTCAGTCACAGTCATATTATTAACTGAAAAATCAAGCTGTGTTTTCATCTAGGTATTGGTCTAAGCTCCTCTCTACTTACATCACCAGGAACATATGAAACACAGCAGAATAATGACAATTCCAGAAAAGCAATGCCCCCCCTGTGCTGAAAGCTGCACAAAGCAGGGACCACAGAACTGACCCACAACTCCAATGGTACATTGAATATTAACTGTGCAAATGAATATCAAGCATACAAATAACAATCATAATATTTAGTTTCTGTAGTTATTTAGCTGCAATACAGTGAGGAAACATGCCTACTAGAAAAGAAGAAAGAACTATACTAAACAGATGATGTTACTGCTTGGTAAATCATAGACATTTGTGATGATGCGAAGATCAATACATGTCTCAAAGAGTTTAAGCTAGAGCTGCATATTTATGCAGAACACTAAGGGTCAATGTTGTTTAGTCCAGTGTCAGGCATAGGTTGTGTGACACAGAAAAAAGACAGAAGTAACAAAACAGAATAACTATCAGTCAGCCCAGCCCATCGCTGGCCACGTCAGTCACTCATTCGCCTCCTCCTAGGGCAGGAGGATGAATTGCAGCAGAGCCAGCAGCAATTCAGTGCAACACTGAGCAGCCCAACACTGCTTAGTTTCTCTTCCCCAGTTTCGCTGCCCTTTTATAGATGGAGCAAAGGGGTTGCAAAAGGTGATATTTTTGATTTCCACAACTCTGCCAACCACCATAATTAGTAGATCCTTCTGAGTCCATTAGCTGTAGATGCAAGTTATCTTATGCTCTAAGGAGCAGAGAGCGTTTTGCTTTGTCCCACTGAGGAAGCATGAACAGACTTTAATGAAGAAAAGTGGACTGCTACATGGGCTGCCTTTCCCAGAAGTCATTTTTCTTCCTTCAACTAAGAGTAGCATCTTTTTTTTCCTCCTCCTGTGTTGGTGTGAAGCACTGAACAAATTCCGGTTGATTTGATTCATTGTTTAATCGTAAGGCTTCTAGTGTGTGAGGAGACGTTTCCTTGAAAATTATACACTGGGGGAGTGGAGTGAGAATTTTTGCTGAGGGATATATAACACATTGTATGGTTTGTGGGAGGAAAGGTAAACTATTGGAGGAGAATATGAAAGTCCAGATGAGTTGGAGTACTTAAATTGCAAATCAGTATTTCTTCACATATGATCCAACAATTGCGAAGAAGGAAAAAATTCAGATTGTTTCTGTCTTGCTTTAACATAACTGTTACCATACCATAAAATAAGCAAAATATAAAAATAAGTAAAACCTAAAAAAAAAAAGTAAATTATTACTTAATATATGACTGCAGAATATAGTCTAATTTTTCTTACAGCTCTTTTAAGAAACGTGGATCTAAAGAGACTGCAAACATGCCTTGGATTGTCTAAGGTAAATGAACTGATTTTTTAATTTTTAATTAATTAGTATGCCAGATATTACTGACAGATGTCCAAGATCTGTCTCTCTCTAGCTGGAATTGAAGTTTAAGCACATATTTTAGTGTTTTGCTCAGCAATGTCCTCTTTTGACTTTGAAGAGTGCCAGGAAACAACAAAAAAAAAAAAACAAAAGCAAGATAATTAACCAGACTTTCTGAAATCTAAGACTAAAGAAAAGGACAGCGATAAAGACTGTAAAGAGAAAAAAGTGTTTTATTTACCTCATCAATGTATTTATTTCTCTAGACAAAATCAGAATTTATTTAAATATCTTTGTTCTAAATTGAAACATAGAGTCAAAATTTCTTTAAAAAACAAAACAACCAAAACCTACAAATTGATTTGAAAAGCAATTTTGTTATTTTCAGAAAAAAGAAACAGACACAGGCTGCCTGATGCATGGAGATTCTATAGCTAGCTTATAGAGAGTCCTCTGGGGTTAGTGACTTTTCCTACACAATGGAAATAATCTAGACATGAGACAACCTGCGTTTGAATTATTTCCTTCCCTTATAGTTCAGAAACTGATGACAACTTGAAATACCAGGATACTTAGAATGACCTTTGAAAATTCATTCCTTGTAAGTTAAACAGATGGGCGTAGAAAACTTATTATTTGGAGAACATTAGTTTAAATCAATGCTTCAATAAAATGTTGCTTTTATAGCAAATTCTCATTTTCCAATGAAAATACACAACATTCCACAAATGCTCCCTGGCTGTAACAGAAGCTGCTCTGTTTTCTCCCATATTTTCAAATACCAAAATAAGATGCAGAAAAGAGAAAAAATACCTAAAGCATGATGAAAACTATTTAATAGTCTGCTAGAAGAAAGGATATCTGTAGTTAGGGGAGAAAATACCAGCTGTGTTGTTTTAAAAATTAGCACAACTGTCGTGATAACACATACAAAAGGTCTGCCATGAAAATGGGGCTGGTATTTCTGGGCTTTTTGAATGTTTACACATGCTACCTACAGGCATACTTATGCATGATACTTTCTCGAGATGAAGCTTTATAAAATAAGTCATTTGCCCAATTTAGATCTAAGGGTCTGTAGAAAACATCTGTACAGAGTCAGAATTTCCAGTGTATTGCTTCGTCCTCAAGACTATGTTTTGCTTCTCTCCCTTCTCAAACACTCTCTAACATGCTGTGCAAAAGGTGGAGGGAGGCCCTATTAATCAACGGCAAAGTACATTAAAGAAAACTGTCTAAGCATCTAAATAACTTGTTTATACAAATGATCTGCTCCGTTCTAAGTGATGAGGTCAAGAGTCCCATTTGTTGTGGTGTGCCATTTTATTGATGCAGCAGGATGCACTGGTAACTGTAATTTTGTCACAGTCTGCTTTCTGTTCCTCTGAAGAATAATCATTCTTGGGCTGTCAGATGCATCGAATATCCCAGTGCATGTTGCATGTTTGATAGAGTGCTACCTTGGTCATTAATCATGCATGGAGTTAAATTTCCTCTGTCAATACAATAATTCTGCAAGGACAAGAATGTGTTACCATTTTTTATTGAAAAAATTACAACAAAAAAGTGGGTCAATATGAGTTTGCTTTAAAGCAGTTTCTTAGAATTAAAATTATACTGACTAGCTAACTTTCATAATATGGTTTAACTTTAAATTTTTTTCCATATCCTGTTTATATACCAAGTCTCAAGGACTGACTATTTATTTTTTTTTTCTGAAGTGCATCTATTTCTCACAGTGTAAAAGGCAGTTCAGGCAGAAAAAGAATGATTTTAAACATTATCCCATTACAAGATTATTGGCTTTGGCAAAAGCAAAAACATTTCCAGGGTCTTACAGGTTTTTAAAAATATTTTAGAAAAACAACTGTTTGACAAGGACACTTATAAACCCCCCAAACTTTGAATAGTCGTTCAGATTGTCAAACAGATACAAAACCTAAAATAAAACAATATGAAATATGTCTGGCATTTCAGCTTTACATTCCTGCATTCACATAGTGTAAGAGTCAAAAAGGTTATGAAAAATCAAATCAACTTCAATAACATCAAAATTCAACTTATAGAATTATGGATGATCTGTATTAACACAAAAAGGTTTCCAAGGGAAGAGACCTCTTTGATCTAGCAGACAATATATAATGAGATGCTATGGCTGGAAGCTGAAGGTAGACATACTCAGAAGATAAAAAAGGGGAACATTTTTGACGATGAATGTAATTAACCATTGGAACATTACACTTAGGAGCACAGTGGATTTCTCATCACTTGACATTTTGGAATCAGTCATTTTCAAAAAGAAATGCATTAGTACACTTACAAGTTGTTACGAGCTTGATACAGGAATCACCCTGGTGGGGGGGAAAAAATATCAGCAAATGTGGAGTATCTGTTAGAAGTCTGTTCATAGGTATAGTATCCTGTTAATAATCAAAACCTTTTTCTTTTTTCCTTGTATATTCTGCTTATTATAATGCTGAGAACAACTGCCCATTTTTTTTTCTTTCTCCCTATAATTAATACAGCAACAGAAGAAAGGTTAATTCTATTTATTTCATCATCAGTAGTTAAATTGAGGAACTGTGGTAAGGGATACGGTTATCTGTAGGAGTACTGTTCTGTGACACCAAAAATGGCAACTGACATTTAGTATTAGTGATGATGATAGCCCACACTAGAAGATCAGGTTTGAGACTTTCTGAGGAACCTGAAGGTGCACAGGTCCATGGGACCTGATAAGATGCATCAGTGGGTCCTGAGGGAACCAGTGGATGAATTTGCTAAGCCACTATCCATCCTATTTGAGAAGTCCTGACAATCCGGTGAAGTTCCCAAGGGGAAATATAACCCTCATTTTTAAAAAGCAAAAAAAGAAGACCTGGGGAACGACAGGCCCATCAGTCTCACCTCTCTGCCTGACAAGATTATGGAGCAGATCCTCCTGGAAAGTATGCTAAGGCACATGGAAAATAAGGAGGTGACTAGTGACAGGCATCATGGCTTCACTAAGGTAAAATCATGCCTGACAAATTTGGTGGCCTTCTGTGATGGTGTTAGAGTGTTGGTGGATAAGGGAAGAGTAGCTGACATCTTCTAACTGGACTTGTGTAAAGCATTTGACACTGTCCTGCATGACATCCTTGTCTCTAAATTGGAGAGACGTGGATTTGATAGATGGACCACTTGGTGGATAAGGAACTGGCTGGATAGTTGCACTCAAAGAGTTGTGGTCAACAGCTCGATGTCCAAGTGAAGACCAGTGATGAGTGGTGTCTGTATTGAGATCGGTGCTGTTTAACATCTTTGTCAGGAAAATGGAGAGTGGGATTGAGCACACCCTCAGCAAGGTTGCCAATGACAATAAGCTGTGTGGTGTGGTCACCACACTGGAGGGAAAGGATGCCATCCAGAGAGACCTGGACTGGTTTGAGAGGTGGTCCCATGAGAACCTCAGGAAGTTCAACAAGGCCAAGTGCAAGGTCCTGCACTTGGGTTGGGGCAATCCCAAGCGGAAATACAGGCTGGGAGGAGAGTGGATTGAGAGCAGCCCTGAGGAGAAGGACTTGCGGGTGCTGGTGGATGAGAAACTCAACATGAGCCAGCAGAGTGCTCTTGCAGCCCAGAAAGCCAATGACATCCTGGGCTAAATCAAAAGAGCATGGCCAGCAGGTAAAGGGAGATGATACTCCCTGTCTACTCCATTCTTGTGAGACTCCACCTGGAGTACCGAGTACAGCTCTGGAGCCCCCAACATAAGAAGGACATGGACCTATTGGAACAAGTCCAGAGGAGGGCCACAAAGATGATGAGAGGGCTTGGAAAATCTCTCCTATGAAAACAGTCTGAGAGGGTTGTTTCATCCTGAGGAAGAGAAGGCTTCAGGGAGACCTTATATCAGCTTTCTAGTACTTAAAGGGGACCTACATGAATGATGGGGAGGGACTCTTTATCAGGGAGTGTAGTGACAGGACAAGGGATAACAGTTTTAAACTGAAAGAGGGTAGATTTCGATTAGATATTAGGAAGAAATTCTTTACTGTGAGGGTGGTGAGACACTGGAACAGGTTGCCCAGAGAACTCGTAGATGTTACCTCCCTGGAAGTATTTCAGGCCAGGCTGGATGGGGCTTTACGCAACCTGGGGGTTGGAACTAGATGACCTTTATGGTCCCTTCCAACACAAATCATTCTATGCTTCTGAGTTACACAAATCTTAGAGGATGTATTTTTTGTTCTCAGTTGAGAGTAACTAGCTTGTAAGATATGTCTGGAAGGTAGGGACTTTAGGAAATATGGTAAACATCATCTGCAGCAATTAGAATTAAGAAGTGTGGATATCGTTCCAGTAAAATCACTTTGAAAAAGTTGATTTTTTTCTCAAAGAATGGTTAACTGGTGAAATTCTTTGCCTCTGAAGATCCTCTGCTCATCTTCCTGTGGAATATTTGAATAATCTCAGCATGCAACATTTTCATTTGCAGTTAGTGAAGTTATGCACAGAAGAAAATTCATGTAAATCAAATAAAATATTTATTTAGATATTTATTCTTTATTACATTCTGTCTACTTCTGCATTGAGATCCTGGCCAATGCTTAAGAAATCTCACAGTTCCCATTATAAAATAGACAATTTAAGCCTACCAGAACTAGCAGACAAACAATATATTGTGCTTTATTTAGTTGCATATCTGATAAAAGTTTCATGTGTCACAGAAATAGAAGTTTTCAATATTCCTTGAACATTACAAGACAAGAAACTATTTAGGACCAGATGTGGAACTGCTTATATGGGGAAGGATTTTTTTTTCTCCTTTGTTCTTAGTTGCCCCTGTAAACTGTTATTGAACCATAAGAAGTACATGAGAGGGTCACAGGCTTGAGCTATTTTCTCTTTACATATTTCAGTTAATGTTTTTTTGAGTGGGAAGAATCTGAGTCTGCCAGTCCTAGGGCTGAGCAGGATTAGATTTATGACTGCATTCTTTACACTAGGAAGTGACCTTAATTCACATATTCTGTTTATTTTTAAAAATTGTATTAATTACTGCACTGACTCAGTATAGTATTTTTTTTTAATATTTATGAAAGCAGCCTGTACGTACATACCACTGATGCTTATCCTTGGACTGCTGCCAATGAATGAGCAGTGTATGGCTTGAACTATGAGTTCGGATTATGCAGTACTTACTGCTTTTCTATTTTATCTCTTTCATACAATAGAGAGAAGCTTTCATCTGTTATAAAGTACAATACTCTTTTCTCCACATGATAGTATTACTGCCTTACTAGATCTTTTTTCCTAACCCACCCTGTCATTTCTCGTTTTGAATCTTCCTTTATGCATCTACACATCTTTTTGTGTTAATAGAACACAAATATTTTACTATTTTCTTGACGTCCCATGTTCTACTAATATTTTAAGAATGTCACACTCCATTTAAGTGTCAGGATGAAGATATCTAGTGTAATCTCTTCTTCCTGTAAGTGCTTATGACTTCTTTTTTGTCTGTATAATTCTATCTTGCAAAGAGCCTTTTGCAAACTAATGTTCTTAAAAACACTGTAGATGAAAACAGTGCACCTATGGCATTATAAAGAAATAAAACTGGCAGTGGGTGAATAGCTGGGGAAGCGAGATATTAGAAAGAAAGAGAAGTAATTTAACTACAGTGAAGCAGTCTAAAAGCTCATAGCTGAAATGTAGGATAATGAATTAAAAATGAGTAATATGTATTTCTTCTAAGTGAGCTAAATTCTAGTTGGAGCTACTAGATTGACAGTTCTGAAGACGTAAGTTCTCTGTGAAAGGGATGCTAGGACTAGAAAAGTGCAAGTTTTTCTCCATCACTGGGTATTTGATCTGGTCTAGGGAGGTCTTAGTAAGGGCAAAGTATGCTGTTAGTTTTCTGCGTGTATTCAGCCTTTATCTTGGTGATTTGGATCTATCGGACATTGATCAGGAATGATCAATTAATTTCACATAGAGTCACCTTCAAGTTGTAATCGATGATGGTTATTTGCATCCCACTGCACAGATTCGTTTCTCCTAGGGAATGCTAAACCTTTGTCCAGGTACACAGAAATAGGAATAAAGTGAATAACAACAACAGGAATAATATATGACTGTATCTAGGAGGACCTTTGGGGAATAGCTTTTCAGTGTGATAAAGATGTGTGGTGATTAGGTTAGAAAACCACAGTTTTATCTTTACCTATTGATTTTATTTACCATGCTTGTGTAAGACATTTCAGTGGGATCTATTGATGATAACACCTCAATCTTTAACGTTTCACTATAAAAATGCCTCATATAGAGCAGTGCTCTGCTACCTTGAGGGTGGCAGAGCACTGGAACAGGCTGCCCAGGGAGGTGGTGGAGTCTCCATCTCTGGAGACATTCAAACCCCGCCTGGACGCGTTCCTGTGTAACCTGCTCTAAGGTGGCCCTGCTCTGTCAGGGGGGTTGGACTGGATGATCTATTAAGGTCCCTTCCAACCCTGTGATTCTGTGATTCTGTGATATAGTAGAAAGTTATTCTGTCTGTGAAAAACAGGAGCATAGTAAAGTAGTGATAATAATCACATGAAGGCACCTATATTTTTACAGTTTGAAATTGTGTGTAATTATTTCACTAAATTTAAAAAACTCTGAGTGTTATTATTTAACGCAGCAAAGTTTGACACTGTGAAAACTGCAATTTTATAAAATTTCCAAGAAAATAACATTCAGTCTTGTTAGAATATGTTTGTATTTTCATATGACCCTCAGGATTGACGTTGATAGAAATACTATTTTGGGAATGGTATTATTCATACACTTTCTTTCAGAGGAAAGTGGAAGAGTTATTAAAGGGTTGATAGAAATAAGCCAAGGATTTGCAGGAAGTCATTGAACAAATCAGGCTTTAAAGAGTGGAATTAAGAGAAATTCTGTGAACCTTTAAAGACTGCTGACAGAAATTATCAATGAGTTCACCCCTCGATAAATAGAAAAGTTTTGAAATTCATGAAGTAGTAAAAATAATTAGATTTTCACATTTATCTTGGTAGTCACTGTGATTTTTGGTGCCAAACTCAATGATGGGGATAGAGAGGTCCTTTTTTCTCTCTGGTACTCTGATCTTTTTCACTGTAATTTAAACCATATTAATGTTGACAATCCGAGTATGTTTATTGGAAACATTTCAATCAGCAATGGACAGGCCAATAATTTCTTACATGAGACCTAAAATAATGATACTTTTCTTAGACCTCCTGGACCACAGCTCTGTACAATCAATTATTCTTTTGCCAAAAACATAAAATACAGAACCTGAAGAAACATATATAAAGCCAAAATTTTGCCCCTACCTCCAGGGAATTATATCGTCTCCAACAGTATATTTGCTACTAGTTTTTTCCTAGAACACTGACCCTGATTGATACTGGTATTCAACCTATATAGTAGATGTTATCCTATTCCTTCTGTCCACAGCTTTCTATTTTTTATGCTTCTGACCCTGGAGCAGATGAACTGACATACAGTATAAACTGAGATAGATAAAAATACATTTTCTTTAAATTTTGCCCATCTCTACTCTCTGAAAACCTTAGATATTTTCTAATTATTACAAGCAGTAGGTAACAAAGTCCAGATAACTAAAAAACTAACAAAGTCTTTGCTATACGAGAGAAAAGTGGTTCCATAAGGATGCAATAAATATATGTAATAAATTGTACAGCAAAAGACCAAGACCAAAATTCATAGCTTGGACATTAGTAGGATACCTATTTTATAAAGCTTAAAGCAAATAGCTCCTTTACTTTTTTTCTGAATTATAAAAAGAACAATAATCTTTCAGTAAAAAAGGGCATAACCCTGCAATTTGAAAGTATCCATTAATGGAATTATAAGATATTGTTCATTTT
Organism: Rhinoptilus africanus; assembly: GCA_013400135.1. Taxonomy (NCBI): domain Eukaryota; kingdom Metazoa; phylum Chordata; class Aves; order Charadriiformes; family Glareolidae; genus Rhinoptilus; species Rhinoptilus africanus. The sequence goes on from VXBO01002853.1 coordinate 55,250, forward strand.
TGCTTGTTCTGTTATACTCCTTTCTTCTGTTTTGGTAGGAAAAAGAATCAATTTGACAATGCAAATTAATTTACATAAAATCATTCACCAACATGATTTTTAGTCCTAGAATTAAATATATCTTGCACTAAGGAATGGCAGGAAGTACATTTCTGTGTGCAAATAGGTACTGTATAAATTATTAACTACTTACTGAGTCAAAAAACCCAAAAGCAATAAATTGACACTAAAAGGTCTACACAGCAGAAATATTTGATACCTCCTATCCTTGTATAACTTCTCCCACCATGTAGTGGTTTGAGATAATTGCTCTTCATTCTACAAGCAGAGTTGTTTATTGCAGTTAGAAGAAAAGAGACATCTAGAAAAAAGTATAATTTCCATCATCTAAAATAAAACAAAGTCAAGTTTTCCCCATTTAACTTGTTCACTTTTTGATTTCTTCCTCGCTGTTAAGTGTTTTTTGCAGCCAATAGTCTGCAGACTTTATGACGGAGGCCGCTTTCTGCCTGTTAGGCATTGGGAGGAGAGCAATTATAGTAGTGCGTCACTGCATGTCATCCTGGGATATGCTTAAGACATACAGGGGGTGGTCTGACTAGGCACCCAGGAGCTGAGAAACACTTTCTCGTTTCCAGTGTATCAGATATGCCCAACAAGAGGAGCAGTTAGGAATCGAGGTATATATTTTAAGATTATTGGCAAAAAAAGGAGAAAGAGAAATTAAGTCCCCCAGAACTGAAAAAAATGTGTCTTCTCAGTGATATTTCTGAAGGAAAAAAAAAAAAAATCTAGTCTACTCTACAGAGAGCATTAGATTAGTTCAGCGTGGAAGCAAGGAGAAAGTTTTTTAAAAAATTTATATAATGAATGGTTTTGAATTAACCTTGCTAGGTAGCTAAATTGAAATTAGTCTTAGAATTTGTGGAATTTATCATTTGAAATGTTTCCATTTAGAAACAATTCATGGTTTAGATGATCTAAAAGCAATTTAAAGGCTGCAGGCAGGAATGTGCTGAATTGGACATGCTTTAGCTTGTGGCATCCACAAATTGATTCATAAAGTTTTCTTCTGACTTGAAATCTTTGCCTCTTTCAATTTTTGTTCTTTGTTTGTTTGTTTAGTTCCTCTAATTCATAAGCAGAAATCCTTAGTATTTCACATTGCATACTGAGGGTAGTATAGACTACTTCTCTTTACTAATATAAACATACATGTGTAATGTAAACAAGTTCAAAAGTGTATTTATTCATACTGCTGTAGCCACATCAATGTACATGCACAAGAGTCAGGACTACCACTTTATCTTCGGGAGGGACAGGAGGAAACGTCCTCTAGCTGTCACACGTGCTCAACCAAAATATGTCTCATTGAAACAAAAATGTCTAAAGCACATAAAACTTAGAGTTCCGCTAACTTTCAACAGTTTACCTAACAATTAAGAACGGGTTTGCCAAAAAGTTTTAAGAATACTCAGCTACTTGTATGCAAAACCTATTCCATACGTCACTATGGTTTATTGACTAGAAGCATGACAGTAATAGATCTGAAGCTTTCTGGTCATACTGTGGGATGAATCTGAAAAAAAAAAAAGTTAGAAAAGTAGTGAGGCTTTGGAATATGATACCATACTTAAAGTAGTATCTACTTCAGACAACTTTACTCTCAAATGTAATGACAAGGGAAAAGAATGTCTGAAACCTGGAAGTTGATCTCTTTTCTCTTTTTCTCTTTATGGTTGATAAGAAATGCTATCATCTATACAGGAAAGTTTATGAAGCAAGGGATTTTTAGGCAAAATTGTCATCATCAGAAATCATCACTACCTTGACTACCATAGTGAACAGTATTACTGCAGAAGCAACTATGAAAAAAAAGAATAAGTTGCCCTAAAGACAAGAACCAAGCCTTACAATTCCCCCATCATACGCAGGATTACCATCTACACATAAATATCCTACAGGGAAGCACTGAGTGATCTCAGTCTGATCACGTTTTATGGATCTGCCACCATATGGATGAAGGGGAAATGTCTACTGAACAAACAAAATGTTGTCTCTGGGGCCCAAAGATAGACAAATTTACATAAGAAATGAATTGCACATTTTAAGAAGAAGGTTAATAAACCATTTCAAAAGTTTATCTAAGAACATGATCAGTTCCATCAGCTAAAGTCTCCAAATCAGGATTAGAAGCCTTTGTAAGTGATATTAGCAAGTGTAAGCAGAAGTTTTTAGGGAATTAATATAGGCATCACCGAATAAAATGTTATGAGCAGAGCATCCTGGCTTTAGAGTCTATAAATGTAAGGAAAAAAGGCTTAATGATAGTGGATAATTTGTCAAACGAGACTCCCACTGATATGGAAAATGACCCCAAAAGCTAATTGCAAGCATAAAATATTATGTAGCTCTTGCCAAATATTTGCCTAAGTGGTGTCTTTGCTTTAGAAAGATGGCATTAACATCTCCTCACTGTGCTGTCTTTTACAATTCATAAATAAGTACTCATAAAGTATAGAAATAAGGATGAATTAACCAAAAATTAGTCTGAATGCATATCTGAATACACTCAGATAGAATGAGTAGGCTGTAGCTTTTCATGTTTGCCTATCCCTAACTATGAATAATGATATAAGTGAATCTGAGAAGGTTGAAGGTTTACTGATGTAAACATGCAAAAGCATTTGAGCCCAGTTGAACCTATCCATAACTATCTGATCCATAAACTGGGTTGGAAACGTGATAAGCTATTTGGGGAGAGCTTTGGATTTTGGTTTCCTAATGTATTTTGCCATTCCTTATTTAATATGATTTTAATGCTTAATATTCAAAATCTTTTTTCTTTATTTTCTTTTTTAACTTAGTACTTTTAGAGAGTATTTTTTTATGATGTATACTAACAGACTATCACATTTAGACATGGAAAGTTTATTCCTCCCCCTGGTAGTGTTACAGCTGCATGACATAAAGCTATATAAATGTCATTTAAGTCTTAAAGAACCATCTATTCTGGTTTCTTGAACCTATCTTTGCTCTTGAAAGAAAGAAAAATTAAGATTGCTAGAAGTGATATGTACAAAGAAAGCAAAGAAACTGGCAGGGTAAATAGTCCCTCTGTGTGTGAGCATTCAGCAACACTTTCTATTACTCATACAGCAGCACTTTGGCTTTGGGATCAAGTTCAAAGATGCTTTTGTATTCTTAGGGATATACATGCTAATTTCAGCCTGTCTCAAACTTTGGTTTTGCTAACAGTTTTCTCTGTGGTCCACCTTGATATCTTCAATATTTCTCAGCATTTCTCCTTGTTCAGACTTCCTGGTTCCTCTCCTTCAGAGTATCCTGGAATAGCCCACGCCAACTCTTTTCACAGCTTTACAAATTTCAAGTTATTAGATCACTCAGTCATATTCTTATATATCACAAACCACTTAATGTCATTGAATTGTCTTTTGACTGACAGTAGTCACTTTTTATTCCATACACCTATGGAATTTTGAAGATTTCAGGAAACTGAGAACTTTTTGTAGTTTGATGCAATTATTTTCCATGTTGAGGATTTGTGCTTTGTTTGAATTTGTATTAATCTGTCTCTAAATTCCAACCATTATACCTGATTAGAGTAAAGGTCCTTTAATACTTGGCATTTTCTTCAGTGAGAGTATTATGTGCTCTAATGAAGTCACCTCTCAATCTCCTTGTGACAGACCAAACATTTATCACTCTATGGCATTTCTTGAGTCTTCAAGAACCTTTATTTGTTCCTTTTGTCTGCACATATTTTGTCTTTTTAATATCCCACTAAAATCATTGGGTACTCACTGAATACACAGTATTCCAATGCTGGACTCAGATGCAACATGCAAAGCTACTGTTAATTTTCATTTTTAATGACCTAATCCCTGCTTTGTACATCAGGAATCACAGTCACATCATTGCATAAAAAGCTTGATTTTCTTGACTTGTATAACTCTTAAATCCTTATACCTCCTTATAAATTTCCAGCACGCAGTCTCCCACTCTGCATGACTGGTATTCACTGTTCCTCCATTTCTGTTGCTTTATTCAGCTATGCTGACACGTACTTTATTTGAGAGATCCAAAGCTACCAAGTAAAACAAATTTCTTCATGTGATTGGTGCCCTCCCTTTTTATTTAATGTAATACAAATCTTTGGGTCATCTCTAAATTCTATAAGGAGTAATTTTAAATCTGTCTTCGGGTGATTGATCAACATATTTCATATCATATAGGAGTATTCACTGTGAACATCTCCATCTCAGTGTTTCCTTTCACCTCAATCTTTTTCACTGTGAATTTAACCTAGAAGTCCTTTGGGAATTCCTCTTTACTCTAACAGGGGAATAGCACAGGGATTAAACATTTGTGAGGTCTCCAGATAACACCATAGTGACTGATAACATCACATTTGCATTTTTATAAAGACTAAGAAGAATTTGGTCCTTTCCACATAGCACTTATCTCAGAAACCAAAACAATGAAAATCCCTCCTGGATGAATAAAGCTGGAAGTTACGCGTGAGAGCAATAAATACACATAAAAGCACATTTTCTTCACAATTGCAACCATTGAAAGTGTGGGAGAGAAAACTGCATTATCAGCAGCTGACAACATGTGGAATCACAACACAAGTCTACTTCTTCTGAATTAAATTCAGTTGCATTAGAAGTTGATCTAATGCTGTATCATTGCAGTCACAAGGTGAATTTCAGGCCTGAAACAGATTTTTAATTTTTTTTTTCTCCATAATTTTATCATTTACAACTCAGCCATCAGAATGTGCAAGTGACCTACAAATATGCAAGTCACAGAGAGCATCTGGCAGCTTTGTGCTCAAACACCCTTCACAGCATGCATCATTCGCAAAATAATATAGGCATACCTTAGGGCACTGCTGTTCACACCAGCAGCTGCATCAATGTTTCTGTAAGGAATACAGATTTTCATGGATTTTAGTTGACTATAAAACTTGCTTTCATACTGATGTGGAATGCCTGTCATGAAATTTTTTAAAATTTATTTTGAAAAGAAAAGAAAATTGTCAGATTTTAAAGAACAAGAGCTGTATGTAAGTATTGGTATCAGACAAGTTCTTAAATGCAGTACACAGTACAAAGCCTGAGTTATATGGCATTTTATTGTTTTATTGTATTTTCAAGCCACAGTGACTTATTCATATTTTGTTATCAGCTGTTCTACAATCATGGAGCAATTCTAAATTTGCTACAGCGGAGTGGTTCCCTTGACTGCCATGACATTGGTTTGTTCAGTCAAAGTAGGGCCCAGCACTCACACTAGGACACCTGAATTTACCTCTGTACATGCAGGTGATTATAATATTGATTAGATCTGCTCTAGCTGCAAATTTAACAGAGCCTTAAGAGCTATTTGGTGAAGGTATCTACTGAACAGTTCTTTATCTGAGCTCCACTGGCTACTATGGGAGCTTATGGTTTAATTCATTTGACAAAAGTATCTAGTGTCATTTGAGACACTCTAGGACATTCTACATGGCCTGCAACCACCAGTGCAGAGGACACGTATTTTTCACTGGTCATGTGTCACACCTTCCAAACTTCTGGAAATGCCACAGATCTACTACTGTGTTTGAAATAGCACAAGATAGATGGTTTGCAGCCACTGACTCAAGATACTCATATAAAGGTGTCTACATTTAGATGTATCAGAATCTCCAAGCTGATTCTCATGCCAAATTTTCATGGTTCTCCTGAACCAGAAGTACTAAACTGTACAATGATAAAAATATCATTGGAACTTTTGGTCTAATTCTCGTTGCAACCTGATTTTGAAGTCAGGAAATGTTTTAGTATTCACTTTTCCCCACTGAATATTTGGAACAGGGAATATTTGAAATACAGACTGCTATTTATTGCTTAATCTTAAGAAGCTTCACTTCATGGTGGTTTCATGGTTTTATCCATGAGTCTTTTTTCTGAACTACTGCATGGCTAGGATCCTCCCCAGAAATTCTTGATACAAATGACCTGCAAAGTCACATGTGAATAAAGAGATGAGAGACAAGGTTATTCTGAGAGTTGAAAGTACTGTATTGCTCTTCCCTGTATAAAATCACAGGTCAGCAAATCAGGCTATTGGGGTCTGCAAGAAAAGTCTTTCTTTCCTTTCTCCCTATTCTCTTCTCACTTGCCTTTCTATAAAAATCCTCCAAAACTTCACTGAAGTAATGAAATGTCAACAAAGTAAAAGGAATCAATTTCAGGCCATTTATGTTGTCACACACTTGATCTTCTTCTTGATGTTTTACTTGTCTTTGTCTTCCTTTCTTATTTCCCAAGAGAACAAAATAAGCAGGATCAGAGCCCACTTCATCTCTGGATTTTTATGCCAGTGTAAAGCCATTTATTTCAGTGCTTTATACAGGTGTGAAATTTGATTTATAATATTTGGATGTGCACATCCACAAAATTGTAAGTTACAAAGGAAACATGATAGAGAAAAGTTAATGAACTGAGATTCATGATGTTATTTTTCAACTTAAACTTTATTAAGGACTAGGTTGTTATTAAATGTCTGAGAGGTAAGGTATCAAATTCAAGATTCCAGAATTGAAAAATGGAAAGATTCATTAACTGCGATGACAACAGCAGATAAAGTATCAATAATTTCTGTTTTGAATACAATCTGAAATCAAATTTCTTTCATTCCATGACAGTTGATAACAAACTAAAAAGAAACATTCCAGTAATGTACATTCCATATTTCTGAGAATAAATATGATCTCTTTGATGAGCAACCTTGAAATTGGCACATTTCATGTACAGAGGCATTAAAGTACTAAACTAAGCAGTGATTTGCAATAAGAAAAGACTAGAAATTGAAATTAAAATTACAGTGTTAATATGATCCATTGCCTCTGACCATTCCTTATGTTATTACCAATGAAGTTCCATTTTCTTTTGGGTTTGTATATGCATTTTTTATTCATGCGTAGATAATTTAAAATATAAGTTCAGCAACGTATTCCAGACACAGCTTAGCTNTTTAATGAGTATCAGATTGGATGCTGTATGAAATTATTTCACCATTGTCATCTTCCAGTATTTTACCCCAAGGACTGAGTGCAAATACTTGAGATTCAATATGTGTTGCTCATCACTTTTGATTAGAAAATATGCCATGTTTCCTATCTTCCTGTTCTTTGAATGGATGAACACAGAAGGACTTCCCACAGGATGTCTTCCTGTGCAGATTTAAATCTAGCCTTCTGCAGATACTCATATGAGGCTTTGAGTTTTATTTGCTGTAGACAGTTGTGCCAGTAAAACTTTATTGTCTGGATGTGTGCAGAAAGTGAGCACAGAAGACGTGAGCATTTGAAACCCCTTACTGCTAAATGTTATTTACATCTTTCACTGTGGATGATGAATAGATGAGAGTTAGCTACAGGAACCCGACAGAGAATTTAATTTTGTCAGTCACATTTTTCAATAGATTATTTGAAATTTCAGTTCTGAGAACAGCATGAAATTCGCCAATACAGAAAAAAGTCTTTCAAGAAGATACCAGAGTTCTGTTCAGAGTGACAACAGAGGTGGCAGTCTGTGCCTCACACAAAGGAATTTCTGAAGCTAAATGACAGCTGAAAGAAAATGTTTGAATATGCATTAAAATTGGGAAAGTAGTAAGGTCATTTTCTGTTTAAACTCTCACATTGCACAGATGAGAACTGTTAAATAGTTGCCACATTCAACTTCAGTGGTTCAATTTCAGTGGTGAGAAAAGCATTTGTGATGTGTTATAACCATGCATGAGTTGTATGCTGAATGATTATATTTAATGATAAAACTTGTGAGTAAATACATTAAATGTTTTCAGGGGAAAAACCTCTCTCCAAGACAGAATTATAACAGAGTTTATATTTATCTCTGTATGAAAACTTAATGTATTGCAAAATTCTATAGAAATACTAACAAGCCAAAATAGTAATTTCACTTTACAGGTGACCTCATAAATCGTGTGGTGAAGACATTTGTGTCTGCAAATGAAGGAAATTCCCTTCACACTTGAATAATTAGAAGCTGGAGAGCAAGGGCATAGATAAGGAGAAAAGATGAAGATCTGTTTCCTGTGGAAATAATATCCTAAAAGCCGGGTTATCAATCCAACAGGACAGATTCCCTAATACAATAGCTTCCTTTTAAATTAGCTCCTGTAAATTAACCAGCTCAACTAAACATTGGCAGGATTTTATCACCGTAATGCACAATAAAGTCTACATTATTAAAATTCCAGTAAAGAAAACTTAGTGTGAGATAAGGCAGACATGAATGATCATTTAACATTAATCCTGATGACAACCATTTCCACTTTGCTATTGAAATTCCCTTCTTCCTACATTTTCATTTCCAAATACAATACAAACAACATGCTCTAATCAATCACGTATACATCCCCCATAATTTTTATACATGGCCCTGTATCTAAGATATATAAGCCACTGAAGATAATTTATCTTCCCTCTTGCTTTGCAGTGTCTCTAAATGAAAGGAAAGCTGGAGAAAGGTAAAGTGGTACAGAGAAGTAGCAGGCAAGTTATAGAGTTTTAGGGACCATAGGTAGTTTTAACACTGACTTTTTGCATTAAGAATTCATTTAATGATGAATCACAGATGTTGATAACAATCAAACGTAATCTAGTCCAAAAAAGAGCTATGTTTGTCTGTCACAGCATGACCTGAATGTCATTATATTGGTTCCAGACTAGGTCTAAATCAGAATGAACCATCTCAGTCATCTCCGCAAAGTGATTCCAAGTCCAGGTTTGTCTCATATGGTGTCAACTTGATGCTCACAGTACTGAATTTCCCTCTGCCTCTAAGTGGAGTAATTTAGGCTCTTATTCATCACAGACATTTTGTAGATGGTGGAT